>LR750230.1:0-168686 GCA_902729485.2 Mus minutoides | reverse complement strand
GAGGCTCTGAGGGAAATCCAAAACATAAAAGCCGCTCTGAGCGATAGTAAGGTACGAGTCAGGTGCAGGCTGGACTACTAGGCACAGATCCTCGCGCATAAAGCTGCAAAGTGCGGATGGCGAGCAGAGAAATATAAATAGAAGGTTCTGTGCTATTATGGCAGCGGTACCTCCCAATATCATATGTAGAGGCAATTCGACACCAGTAAAAAGCCCAGCATGCTATTTATAAACACTGACAACCGGTTGTAACATTGGAAGGGGAAAGCAAAGGTCTATGAGAGACTCAAGGCAATTCACAGTCGCATGGCAGGGCAGAGCTATGATGATCGAGTGTCACTCAGGCCAATCAATAGTAGATCCTGTAGTCAGTCAAACAGGATCCATGCAGAACAGACCCCACAGGTGCCATCAATCATCCATCTGACCTTTGACAGGGAGCAAAGGCCACTTAGTGGGAAAAGAGCCTTCAGCAACTGGTGCTTAACTGAAAGAATTAACACAGACAACAGCCTTTACATCATTCACACACAAAAAAATAACTTAATTAGCCTACTTACTTATGGTATGAAGCATGAAGTGTAAACCACACAGGTTCCAGAAGAAAACACAGAACACATCGACCGCCCTGACTGTGACCAATCCTCACTGGATTTTAAGAAACTACAATCTAACTGTACAAGAGATTTGTAAACCAACTCACTGAGGTGAGCAAGAACTGTATTCATGTATAACTGGAAATAAATGGAGAAGAAACACAAAGAATGCATGCATGCATTATGTATGTATGCATATATGTATGTGTGCATGCATCCATATATGTGTTCCATGGGGTATGAATGCATTATGTATGTATGTATGTATGTATGAATGAATGCATGATGTCTGTAATCCCTGGAGTATGTATGTATGCAGTCACATATTTATGTATGTGTTCCATAGGGTATGTATACATGCATGTATGTATGTATGTATGTATGTATATCTCCACAGGGTATATATGTATGTATGTATATATGAATGCATACATGTATGTCTGTAATCCATGGGGTATGTATGTATGCATTCACATATTTATGTATGTGTTGCATAGGGTATGTATACATGTATGTATGTATGTATGTATGTATGTATGTATGTGCTCCATGGGGTATGTATGTATGCATGTATGTATGTATGTGCTCCGTGGGGCATGGCTTACCAGTCCTGGTACTACTACACATAGCTGCTAGAAATGAAACACCAAGGAAGAGAAGAGCAGAGCAACTGCCCTTGTCCACACCAAAGGAGAAGTTTCCAGGGAGGGGAAAAGGCAGACTGATCAACAAGGGAGGCGATGACCGACAAGCATGGGTCCTGTCTGACTAACTACAGGCACAGACGGCTACCACGCTGGTTACAGTCAAAGGAACGCCCATGCAGCGAGCTATCAGCACTGTCTCTTGTAGAAGAAACTGGTGTTTCAATCCATAGACTGAATAAAGAAGATCCTGCCCTCAACCTAGGAGGTCACTGTCCAGTCATCTGAGGGCCCCGCACAGAACAGAGAAACAAAAAAAAGTGAATCCAGCCTTTTCTCCAGCTCGGAGCTTCTTCCTACTGTGCTTGGATTCTGAGGCAGAGAGTTTCCTGCTTGAGACTCCCAGACTTACTCCAGTGTACCTCACCCCAGGACCCCAGCTACATCATCAGTTTCTCTAGTTTTCCAACCGATAGTTGACTGACCTGTGCTGTGAATTCTCAGTCTTCACTACTGCACACATGAGTCCTACGATAAACATCTGTATCCATCCCTCCATGAGGAAACTATGAGAGGTTTTCATCAAGGCAGGGCATCCACAGAACTTTCCCGTTTATAATCAAGTCTATGGTACAAAAAGCAAGCTCAGCTATCAGCAGGGCCACACCTCTGAACAGGAAGACAGACAGGCGGCACTGGTGTAGTGAGAGCCTCAGGCAAGTCTTCCGGAGAGAGCCAGAAAAGGCCCCACTGTGAGATCTGGAAAGATAGATGACTCAGCAGCTAGGAGCAGGCACTGCTCTTGCAAAGGACCTAAGGAATTCAGTTTCAGCAACCACACCAGAGAGCTGGCCTCAGCCTCTAAATCTAGTGCCAGAGGATCTAACACCATCCTCTGGCCATCATCTGTACTCCATGAGCACACATATTTTCATACACACACACACACACACACACACACACACACACACACACACACACACACATACAAACTCATTCACTCTCATGAGTGCACATATGTAATTCAAAGGTGACAGTTCTCTGTGTACTTCCCTGAAGTCCTTCCGGGGCAACAGGCTGTGTCAATAAAAGTTGATGTTCTTGATGTTATGATTTTATGTTATCATAAAACATATATGTGTATATATATATATATATATATATATATATATATATATATATCATAAAACATATATATGTATATATAATAAAACTTAGGATATAGAAGGCTTATAGACTAAGGATAAACAATGTGTTTTAAGCCAAGTATCACTACAAAAGTTTTTGTTTATAAGGTAAAGTAAGCCAAATAAACAACAAAACTCGCACTGTGAACTATGACAATTGTTCTTGAAAAAAGGAAGTAGTTTGGTGTAGACTTGGCACATACATGCATAGCATGCCTTGGAGCCGTGGTGGTGAGCATCTCAGGGCTTGCCACGTGAGCTCCCAGCAGACTCACAGCCACCCTGTTATATAGCAGTTCCCTCCAAGATTAAAACTGCCCAATTTGGGGGGGGAGGTATTCCTTAAGACACAGAAAGTTATAAAGTGTTTCTCAACCTGTGGGTACCAACCCCTTTGGGGGTTGAATGACCCTTTCACATTGGTCACCTCAGACCATTAGAAAACACAAATAGTTATATTAAAATCCATAACTGTGACAATTTTACCAAAGTAGCAATGAAAATAGTTTATTGGTTGGGGAGGGAGGTCACCACAGCATGAGGAACTGTATTAAAGGGTCACAGTGTTGGGAAGGTTGAGAACTGCTGCTCTAAAGTGAACTGAAACAATCAATAATGATTGATGGTGGTGGTGGTGATGGGGATGATGGGGATGATGGGGATGATCAGAATCGTCTACAGACAGTCAGAAGCTGTTTACAGCCAGCTTCTGAACCCAGCAATGATGTCATCCCCGGGCGACAGGACCCATCTGAGTCCGTTGCCACGGCTCCCTGCACATACGTTACCTGTATCACCTGCATTTGCCTATGTCATGGCCCAGATAAAAGACCCTAACCCCAACCCATAGCACGCACACTCTCTCTCTCTCACTCTCTCTCTCTCTCTCTCTCTCTCTCTCTCTCTCTCTTCCTTACTTCTTTCCCTCACCCCCCCCCCTTTTTCAGGAGCTCCTCTGTCAATAAAGACCTCTCACGTGAGAACTGTGTTGGCTTGGTGTGATCTGTCCAGAAATATGCCACCTCATATTATTATTATTATTATTTATATAATCCATTATGCAAGAAAGCATCTTAAACTCACAAAGTAAACAACTGAGCTTCAGGAAGTCCCTGAAACTGACCATGTTCACTAGTCCCCCTCCCTTGCCAAGCTTATATAAGCCGAAAGGGCAGCTGAGAGACACTTGCAGATAAGACAAGTCCAGCGGCCTAGGTGGGGCTCAGGTCAACTGAGCTATCAGGAAGGGCCACTCTCCACCCTGCTGAGCTGCCTGCAGTGCGCTCCAGGTTTCTAGGCTCCATGAGCTGTCACCCATGCTGGGGTGGGCCTCTGGTGATGCGGCTGTCCTATAGGTGAACCCTCACCCATATTTCTGTAAATAACCCCACTATAAAACTCAGTAGTTCATTAAGTTGGATGTGGTGAGATTCTTACTCTTCGGTCTGCTACAGGCTCCCTATCTGGGGTGGGTAGGCATTTGTTTCCATCTCCTAGGGACAGTGTCGTTCAACACCTCCAAAACAAATGTTAGCACTGCACGTCTCACCCACTGCAAGTGCCCTATGCAGGTACAACACCCATCCTGCTTTGTACCTTTTTCAACATTTAGACATGTTGAAACATGTCTAAACATATTTAGACATGACACTATGTTACAGTTACTTACACACAGTTTACAGTGCAGTGGCATGTTTGTAGCCTGGAGCAACAGGTTACAGCATCTACCATATGTACACAACGGTAATGGTGCCCAAGTGTGTAAGGGTGCTCCAGTGTCACAGAGCAACAAGTTACAGCATCTACCATACTACACAGTGGTAATGGTGCCCAAGTGTGTACGGGTGCTCCAGTGTCACAGAACAGCAGCAGCAGTGTCTCCCTTACAACACACCGCATTGATGCATAGCACATAACCCTGTGTGTGCAAGCATCCTCCCGGGCTCATCTCTGCAGATCACTGACACGGTGGCTTAGAGAAACACAACACTGAGCATCGTGGCATTCTCTTGTAGTTGTAGGGCTTGGGATGCTGGGGCAGGAGAATTGCCTTATTGCCGCAGTTCAAGGCCAGCTGGACTGTACAGTAAGCTGCAGCCAGATCATCCTATGTTCTTAAAACAATGTCTAGATATGTGCACATGCACGTGTTAATGTGTGTACACATATCCCTAGATCTAGAGTTGGTGAGTGAACAGGAAGCTTCCCGATCTGGTTCTGGTACCTCCCACCAATAAAATAAGGCATTACCAAAATAATTGGGTCTGTGCCCAAGATTGGAGAAAATGTTCTTTCTGGAACTATGGCAAGAGATAGTCAAGATGTGCCAGGCAGTATGGAAGTACTAAACACACTGTTGTAGTATACCAGTGTCAGTTCAAAAGCCACAGGCAGACTGTACCATCAGTCATAGGAGAAACTGGGATTGGGGTAGCAAGAACTCTGGGTTACCGTGACAACCGTTTCAGTAACTCCACAGCTGTTCTAAACGTGATAAGAAAACTCAGGCCAGACAATGGCCACTTGAAACTCACAGCCAGAGCAGGAGCCATGCCAGCCAGCCAGAACACTCAGCATGCAGCCTCCGAATGTCTATAGAACCAAACCAAAGAGAAGACGCAAAGGAGACACGGAGCCTCTGAAAGGACAAATTCGAAGCTTTTTCTTCAGTCGGCTAATTTTTCAGAGTTCTGAATGGCAAAGGGACACTCTCAAAGGCACAAGAGAAAGATCTCTATAAACTCCAAAGGAGTCAAATGCAAAGGGTTGGTCTGATGCTGTTCTGTATTCAGATGCTGAATTCTGTAACCCAAGACCTGGTTGCTCCCAGAGGAGCGGATCCTCATGTAGACCAGCTTTAGTTGTATAAACCTTGCTCCCCAAGTGTGTACACACCAGCATCTGACACACTGTGTTTCCCATCCACGTACCACTTGGTTAACAAAGAAGCCTACAACCTGCAGCTGGGCAGAAGAGAGGTCGGCAGGGCTTCGGTTTCCAGGCTTGGTGGGGGGCAGGGTCTGAGGCAGGGACCATGAAGAGGAAGGAGAGAGAGGAGAAAGAAGGAAGAAGGACGAAGGCCATGGGGTAGGTGGACCATGAGCATGTGGCCATGAAGACCAGCCTGTTGAAGTAAGAGTGGCCCAGGTGGAACACAGCAAGTGATATCTTGGGGCTATTGACAGGGAAGTAGACAAAACAGCACAGAGGGCTGAGACTGCCCACCTCTAGTGCTTTAGGGCTTGTTATAAACATAAAGGTTTTGTGTCTTTTATTTGAGAATTAAATGAGCTAAGGTGGGGTAGAAACTCCCAAATAATATTGACCACAACAGTCAAAAACAAGAACATACTTGGGAAGCTGCGGCAGGAGAATAGGAGTGAGTCCAAAGTCAGAATTCCTAAGTAGAGCTGGCATAAAGCAGACCTCTAACACAGCCCCTGACAGTGGCGTGCACACAGGAACATTAGAACACTAACACCCTACACACTGTTTGTAACACACAGTCCCTGACAGCATCGGAGCTATGTGTGGCATAGCAGCACACATCTGTTTTTTTTAAAAAGATGCATAAAGGGTGTGGAGAGTCCTCTGGTCTATAGAGGACCAGAGTTTGGTTCCCCAGCACCCACATCAGATGGCTGCCAATCATCAGTAACTCCAGCTCCAGGAGAATCCCAATACCCCAGGCTTTGTTCACCTGCACACATGTGCAAAAACCCACATACAAATACATAAAAAAACAAAATACCAGAGATAACAATCCTAAAACCAATATGCACAAGTTTACGACTGTTCTTCGGGGACTGCAGGGCAGCTTGTGGGGTGCAGTCTGGTTTCCCCTCAGCAGAAGCTCCAAATGGCTTGTCTGGCACTGTGGGGAAAATCTTCCTGGCATTCCAGTGAGCAAAACACTCCTATTTTTAGGCTCTTAGAATAACAACTCTGGCTGAGAGCGATGGCGGGTGACAGCTTGTGTAATGAGAACCCAAGGAAGGGCTTACTAAGGACTTGCCATCGTCCTTTGATCCCTGCTAGACCCGGATGCTCTGGGATCAGGCTTTAGAGGACATAGGACCAGCAGGGACCATCTCATGGCTTTGATGTTTTCGTGATCTCAGTGTTGGGCCTTGAATTTAACATAGGCACTATGACAATGTTCTCTCCTCTTACCAAAATTAACGCCACAGTGAGACAACCCACCTTGTTTAATGGAGACATTCAACACCCCCTTTACCCCCACACAAAGCATCTCAATAAAGCCTGAAATCTTTTCTTTTAGTATTTTTTCTGCCTTAGTCTTTTTTTAGTGTCCCCCCCCCCCTTTGTATTAAACAAAGTGGGTCTCTAATGGCTTTGGGCTCAAGACACAATCTGAGCACATGATGGAAAACTCTATCCTCATAACGTTAACCCTGAGTGAAGAGATTCCTGTCCTTATATACCAACCATCGAAGCATGTTCATTGGGTACTACAGCACCATGGGGGAAACCCAAGCTGGCTGTCTTCCTAGTAAGCTGTTGTGGCTGTGAGCTGTATTTGAGGATGTAGAAGAAAAGAAAACCCAAGAACCAAGTGGGCTGGGGGTAGCTAGCCACTTCTCATGCATAAGGACCTGGGTTCAAGGCCTAACATGCACACAGACCACAAGAAAGGGAAAGAATGTTAAATTCATTAGTCACAAATAATCAAAAAGATCCCATAGCTGGCCAGGTGGTGGTGGTGCACGCCTTTAATCCCAGCACTCTGGAGGCAGAGGCAGGCAGATCTCTGTGAGTTTGAGGACAGCCTGATTTACAGACTGAGTTCAGGGACAGCCAGGGCTAGATAGAGAAACAATGTCACACACACACAAAAATCTCACAGCCTGCTCCCGCCAAAAAAGCAGTTTCTCATAACTAACTCAGCAAAGTATTAGGGAAAAGATTCGGCTTTTTAACATGAGGATCCTTCTTACTCTAAGTGACAGCACACACCCAAACTCTGAACTTTGAGTCCCTTTCCAAAAGCATTCTATGTAACTCCATGTCCCCTTGGACTTGGGACCTTTATGTGCCAGCCAAGTCTCCCCTAAACCAAGATGTGCAGCATTTTTTTCATTGACAGCAGCCGACTAATCAGACAAAGCCACCAGGTGATAAGCAAATCACACGCAACGTCCCAGCAACAGCCACCATCATCTCTTATAGCTACGGGGATGGACAGCCATATGCACCTGCTGCAGCTGCCGGAAAAAGCTGGAGAAGCCCTAGCCTGAATGCCAGAGTATGTATGCCTGTGTGCCCTGGGAGCATGTGTGCATGTGTGCCCTGAGAGCATGTATGCTCTGGAAGTATGTAAGCATGTGTGTGCCCTGAGAACATGTATGCATGTGTGCCCTGAGAGCATGTGTGCCCTGAGAGCATGTATGCCCTGGAAGTATGTATGCATGTGTGTGCCCTGAGAGCATGTGTGCATGTGTGCCCTGAGAGCATGTATGCCCTGGGAGTATGTGTGGGCCTGGGTACCAGAAGTTTTCCATGGAGACCTCTATCGAGGCTGGGTGGGAAGGCCCCAGCAAAGGAAGTGAGTGCAGGCAGGAGGCCTATGCCTTATCTTCCAGGTCCCTCAGTAACTCCAAGCCTGGGTCAGCAAAAAGCAGACAATCCAGTGAGTAATGAGGTGGGACTCGGGGCGCAGTTCTTCGGGAGAGAAGATCTCTTCCCAAGTGTTATAGCTCTTGGAAAAAAAGGGTCAGACAAAGAAATAGTTCTCGCATTCTTTTAATTCCCTACATGGCTCTCCCTATATACCAGTAATTTAGAGTTTGACAGCAAGCCCCTCTCATTTGCTTGGGCTGAGAGTTTGGGGAAAACCTTATTTGCATGTGAGAGGGCTTGGTGTAGTTCCTAAGTGGTTGATAGCCACGCCTCTCCTGTGGGGGTTTTGGGGGCAGGAGCCAGGGTCCAGGAGACATGAGAGAACTCCTTCCATCCCATGTAAGTGAATTATCACCACAGGGTGCCAGGGTTCAAGATCTAGCCTCGACTGGAAACCAGGCTGTCTGCACGCACGTAGCCCATTTCCCCACAAGTTTGTATGTGTGTGTGCCCCGAGAGCATGTGTGCATGTGTCCCCTGAGAGCATGTATGCCCTGAGAGCATGTGTGCATGTGTGTGCTCTGAGAGCATGTGTGCATGTGTGCTCTGAGAGCATGTATGCATGTGTGCCCTGAGAGCATGTATGCCCTGAGAGCATGTATGCATGTGTGTGCCCTGAGAGCATGTGTGCATGTGTGCCCTGAGAGCATGTGTGCCCTGGGAGTATGTGTGCATGTGTGCGCCCTGAGAGCATGTGTGCATGTGTGCCCTGAGAGCATGTGTGCCCTGGGAGTATGTGTGCATGTGTGCGCCCTGAGAGCATGTGTGCATGTGTGCCCTGAGAGCATGTGTGCCCTGGGAGTATGTGTGCATGTGTGTGCCCAGAGAGCATGTGTGCATGTGTGTGCCCAGAGAGCATGTGTGCATGTGTGTGCCCTGAGAGCATGTGTGCATGTGTGCGCCCTGAGAGCATGTGTGCATGTGTGCGCCCTGAGAGCATGTGTGCCCTGAGAGCATGTATGCCCTGAGAGCATGTATGCATGTGTGTACCCTGAGAGCATGTGTGCATGTGTGTACCCTGAGAGCATGTGTGCATGTGTGCCCTGAGAGCATGTGTGCATGTGTGCCCTGAGAGCATGTGTGCATGTGTGCCCTGAGAGCATGTGTGCATGTGTGCCCTGAGAGCATGTGTGCATGTGTGCCCTGAAAGCATGTATGCATGTGTGTGCCCTGACAGCATGTGTGCATGTGTGCCCTGAGAGCATGTGTGCATGTGTGCCCTGAAGAGCAACACAGCAAAGACATCACGGGTGTGCCCAGCCAGCTGCTTGACATGCCTCGATAAGTGAGACAAACATCTCTGCAGTAGTCCTTAGCTTTCCCAGGAAATAAAGTGGGGCTGGAGGGCAGGTGCCATCATACATACAGCAGGGCAGCACATGCTGCTCATTCCTTACAGCCATGCAATTAAAGAGCAGATAGAAGCTTCTGAAATAGTCTTCCCTGAGCTAAAAATCACTTAAGCTGAGAACACAGTTCATTTTGTAGCATAAATCTGAGGAAGATGAATGTGAAGCTTACATACCAATGAGACTGTGAGCAATTCCACAGAATGATCCACTTCAAGGTGAGCAGCGTGGTCAGTTTATGTGTAGAAAGCACAGGGCCGGAAACTCCAACAATCAGAATATCTGAACTCAGATGTAAGCGTAAGCTTTGCCTAATCCACGTGTACATGTGAGGAATTGAAAATGTTCGCGAACAAGGTCTAAGTCTGAATTCATGCAGCGGACCCTGACATCCCCCTGTGTGTAGTCTGTAAATAACCTTGGGTGGAGTCCAAGCCCTCTGCTTTCCCTCACAGTAAATGCAGGGGTGCTGTTTTCCTAGCCCGCTAAGCAGGATGATGTAATGCTCAAAAGGCATCGACTGTGAGCATCCTGCAGAGAATACCACCAGACCAGGCAGTCCAAGCATGGTGACTGTTGAGGCTTGTGACCACAGACACGGAGCATGCAATTCTGTGAACCCTTCCAGCTTGTTTATCCTCATGGCCCTTGCCGGATCTAAGCCATATTCTGGCCTTGTGAGAGAGAAGATCATTTCTTGTTACAAAATTACTTGCGTCTGTAAGTGTATAATGTCATGGGGCTGGTGGGATGAAGAAACAACGCAGACCTGACAGAGAACTTGGCTTTAAACTCTAACAGAGCCTTCAAATGACCTGACAGAGGCATCCAGGATAGACAAGTATTTGGCACAGTTTGTCTGCCCAGCCCAAGGCAAAGCAGGACCATGCACAACTCTTCCCGAGACCCTCAAGAGCAGTTCTCGCTCGTCCCTACCTGCTCTGGCTATCAGCAGTTCTGATGTCCCATCCCACTGTGCTGACCCACTCACCCATTACGCTCTTTCTAGATGCTTCCCTGACTTCCATTTTAACCCCTAAATTCCTTCATGAGTGACCAGCAACCCCCCAACCCAAGACTAAGCTACTTCCATGCCCTAATCCATGAAGCCTAGACAAAACTGTTTTAAATATGCATCATCTTGCTACGTGGGATCAGCACATGGTACCTCCTTGGCAATGTCGGCTGCTTCAACAGAGCCAAGACTCCTTAGCGAGACCTTCTCTGCACACATGTGCGTACACACACACACACACACACACACACACACACACACACCTCCATATTCTATTTTAACAAGTTTAACACAGTCATTAGTCTACACCCAAATCACAAAGAGAATGAGTTTTTTTTTTTTTAAGATTTATTTTATTTTATTATACGTAAGTCCACTGTAGCTGTCCTCAGACACCCCAGAAGAGGGAGCCAGATCTTGTCACGGATGGTTGTGAGCCACCATGTGGTTGCTGGGATTTGAACTCATCACCTTCGGAAGAGCAGTCGGGTGCTCTTACCCGCTGAGCCATCTCAGAATGAGTTTTAAAAGTATTTTTCCTACAATCCCACCTAAGAAAACAAGGTAGAATTTCAGTTTGTCCCCCTGGCAGCACCTTCCTTCTTGGCTGCTAAGATAATCTGTTTTCCTGACAGACCAAGCTGATTTCCTATCTTGCCACTCAGGGGAGGGAGACTGAGGATTGTGAATAGGTGACCCGGGGCTAGGGATATGGCTCAGCCAATGGAAGTGCTGCCTGTGCAAGCATAAGGCCTCGAGGTTAGATTATAACAAAATTGGACTTGGTAGTATGCCCATAATCCTAGAGCTGGGTGGGGTGTGTGTGAGAGAGAAATTATGCCCATAATCCTAGCACTGAGGGGTGGGGGTGGTAAAGAAAGTATATCCATAATCCTAGCACTGGATGAATGGGGAGAGAACTATGTCCATAATCCTAGCTCTGGGGAGCCCTGTGTGTAAGAAGACCCTGTACTCCGGCCAATTGGTGAACTTCAGTTTCAGTGTAAGACTATGTCTCCAAAGGATATGTCTGATGTAAACCTCTGGCCTACACACATGCACATACATGCACAAAGATCAGGTGTACATACCACACACAAACAAAAGGTAGGAAACACGCAAACCATATGCACACAAGACTGAACATGAAAACACAGATTTTTCCATTTCATGCCCAGAGACATTTGCAGAAAGGCCGTTAAACTTGTCCAACAGGACTTACGGCGGGCGCATGATGCACAGTCAGCCTGCTGGGCAGAATGAAGCACAAATGCTAACCTGAGGCCCTCGAATCCCACCCGCCAGAGCCACAACCCTGCCGTCTCCCCTTATGATCCAGTTTTGTTTAACTGTCCCCATGCCAAACTAAAGGCAGGAAATGGAGCTTCGAGGAACTTAGCAATCATAGAAAACTGAGTAAGCTTACAGACTCTCCTTTACAAAATGGAAATCAATACAAAAGGCAAAAGGTCAGAGAATGACGTCAGTTCTCTGGTGTCTCGTCACGTGGGAATCTGCACGCGCAAACAGATCTCAAAGGGAACGAGGCTGCTGTTTACCAACCGCATGCACCTTAAGAACAGTGGCTCTCCGTTAATATCTGAAACAAATATCTGCTGTTCATCTAACTGTGTTGCCAGGACTTCTCTGAGGCCAGCCTGGGTTCCATTGGTATACCAAAGGTGCCAAGCTGAGCACACCTCAGCATTGGGCGTAACTGTTAACAACCTTCACAATAAAGCCCAAGATCTGACTTTCTCATCAACACTTCCCTTTGACTGCACGGTGCCTTCAGACATCAAATTAAATCTAGTTTTCTGCCATTAATGAGCAGGTGGCACATACACACACACACACACACACACACACACACACAGGGGACAAAAGCAAGAGTTAGGACTGTTATCTTCTATTTGTGCCCAGCCCTGTTATACCTGGCTCCTGATATGCCCTCAGAACATATTTGTTCAACAAACCCTCTGAGTAAGTCCTGTAAGCTCATTTGGAAGCTGTTTTCCATATGCTAAGTAGCTGGAGTGTGGCCACTACAAACCTAAAATGAGATTACTCAAAGCTGCCATCTGCCACTCTCCTGCAGGAACCCGCGGCACAGCAAGAGCCCCGTGTGGTTCTGTTACGGCACCCTGCTAATCTTATCTTGGACTAGGCAGAACACATGCTTTAGCCACTAAAGTTATCTTGCGGGTTAAAAATAGTTGCTTTGTTTTGAGGAGAAAGCATACAGTAAAGTCCCCACAGAACGGAACGGAATGCACCCCCCCCCCCCCGAGATGCTGTGAGCTCTCTGCACGGTTATGCGGACAGCAACTTAAATAACCATTAACTCCAGAAAGTAGAGCAGAGCAAGAGGAGAGGAAGAACACATAACCTCTCCCGTAATGAACAGTTCCATTTAGTGGATGTTAGAAATCAAACTGGAAAACCATCACCAAGGTCTGACTTTTCTCAGAAGGTGACGATCACAGCTGGTCCTGCGTGCTGTCAGTGCACACACGTTACAGAACCTGTTGCTACTTTTGGGTCTCAAGAAGGCCGCTGACCAGAGCTTAGGCACATAGAAATCCTGGCAAGACCAAGACAGTCAAAGAGGGCCATTAGAGGGACAGATCCCCTGTATCTCTAAGGCCATCAACGCATCCATCCTAGGGACAGAGGTCACCCAACTTCCACCAACATCTGCAGGCAGAGAGCATGTAGAGAGCAGTATTGTGGAGCCTCTGATTAGAAAAAATTCTTATCCAATTAAAATTATTAGGACTGAGTGGCAGAACCCCAGCAGAGGCAATTTACTTCCTCAGATGGAGGGCCAGCTCGTTATTACTGAGAATTTCCTACTGGGATTCAGAGCTAGCGCTGTGTGCCTGCTGCAGCCTTCCAGATCCGAATCCCAGACAGCCGTGCGTGTGATCAGCACTTATTGACAGAAAACCCTGACAAGGACTCTTCAGACCGAAGCATGGTGGGCATGAGGAGTCAGGTCACCTCGTCACTGTCCCTTACTGTCTGGGCCCTCGTGTGCTAGAGAAGCCTCTGGAAGCACAGGTAACCATCCGGTGAGAATGATAGCCGAGGCCTAAGGGCTTCTCTTTACCCCATCAGAGGGATGTGCAGCTTGTTAGAGCAGCCGGTTATCTGGAAGCAAACTGAAGAGAAACATCCATCCCATCTGACACCTTCAACCGATTAAACTAACTGGGTTATTTCCACGCTCCCTTTTTGTCAGAGGTGGTATTCATTTCATCAAGAAAGGCAGGACAGAGCAAGGTACTTCCTCAGTAGAATGGTTTATTGCAGATGTGTGCGTTATAACTCCAGGACTCTGAAAAGGACTGGGACCTATGGGTTCCATCCCAAAGACCCCCCAAAGGACCCCTGGTCAGTCTTAAGACATGTGTTGTTCTTGAGCTACAAAGTCTTGGGTTCAAAATCAGATTCTGTCTGCATCTAGCTGTGTGGCTTGGATATGCACCTCCCCTCTTTCTGTCCTGTGTATCCAGTGGGGGTGATGCCAGCATATAGGTCTGTTTGGAGATGGCTCATCTCCCATCTGCTGCAGGCAGATGTGTTCCCTCCCCCAGGATATATCTTAGCCCTATACCTACAGATGTGCATTTAAAACTTGTTACATAGATATATGTGAGCCAATGTTGAAAGAAGTAAAACAAAGTGAGGGGTGGGCTATACCTGAGTGTTAGGATGCTTGCCCAGTGCGCATGAGACCCTTAGGGCCAATCCCTAGCACAAAATAAAAGAAAAAACTCAATGCTACTTGGAGCCCTGTTTGAATAACGTGGTCCTTTAGTCCCATATGACTTGTGTCCTCATGGGAAGATAGACATGTGAAGCCAGATACCCAGAAATAGTGGCACATGGGGACGAGAGCAAACGGAAACAGTGCCACTATGGGGACTTCCAGGTGCCATCAGCAGCCACCAGAAGCAAGCAGAGCTGAGGGAGACTGTTTCTCTTGGTTTATATGCTGCACGACGGTCTTGCCTGCTTCCCAGTTTTACACACCTAGAGCAAGCCTAGAGCCTCAGCCCAGCTGCCTCAAGTCACCCACTCTGTGGTCCTGAGTTAGGGCAGCCCACAGAAACTGGCAAAGTGCCCAGTGCAGGACTGGGCTCCACGTAGACAGTGAGTCTTAAGCGCTTGAGAGTCTATGTCTCTAAACCTTCTATGGTACGGCTGGAGCTTGTGGGGAGCACTTTCTTCCCAGCATGCACCTCTAGCACCATCAAAAGCTTAAAAGAAAGAAAGAAAGAAAGAAAGAAAGAAAGAAAGAAAGAAAGAAAGACTAGACTAACCACCTAATTTACTCCATCTGTGTGGAGTCAAGGTGGATTTCAAAAGCAGTTTCTATACAACAGTCATTTGCATTACTCTTTATCTATCTTCTGGACTTTATAATCTACAATGCAATAAAGGACGCATTCGGGGAGAAAGCCACGTTCTAAGGCTGTGCCATGTTTTAAGGTGGCTACAATAATTTTTTGTTTAACATTTTAGACAGGGTGAGCTCCGTAGTCTCTCTTTCTGGACTGGGCAGGTTGCTTTTAATCTCTGTTCTCCCTGCCCTTGCACACCAGCTGATGCCCTCAAACCCCTAGAAGGGCTAACACCAGGCTCAGCCTTGCCACCATCCTTCGGGCCAGAACTAGTAAGGATGGGGTCCAACATGTGAGGCTCTTGCTGGTTCCTGGCAACACACCAGCCCCAGTACATCCAGTCCAGGGCCCCGGTCAGCTAAGTCCTCTCAGGTAGTTCTTTGCAGAGACTGAGGAGCCACCGCTAGTACAAGGTCCTCAGCATCCAAATCTAGGGTCTTTCAACTCTCCCTCCATACACACCTCACATGAAGCCTCATGTGGGGATTTTGGTCAGGCTCCTGATCTTTCAATGATTCCTGTGGAGGTTCTCGACTTCTGGCTACAGTGCCGTGTCAAGGGCCTCACACACCGACTGACTGACGGCAAGAGCCTAAGGAGCCCCTTTGGCTTGGGAAATCTGAACCTGCTGTGTTTCCCTCAACACCATGGCTCATCTCTCTGGCACTCACACCTCAGAAGCGAGGTAGAACCCTGTCTCCCTCACGGCTGCACCTGGCCTCCGAACACTATTCTATCTGCGTTATGAAAACAGCAGTCCTTCTTGCTGGTCACGTGAGACGCAGATAAAACAGGATGAGGGGCAGGAAGGTGCCTCTTTCCCACAGAGCAGGCAGAGGAGCAACTGAGCCAGGGACAGCTGCGGACTCCGGTCTCTGTATCCCTCAGTTGACTTGGCTGCCTTTGTGCAGTCACTGGAAGTCAGGGAAAGGGTGAAGCCCAGACTCGGTCATTCCAGTGTGGGATGGGGGCAGAGAGGAGCTGAGTTGTCCTAGCGTCTACAACTCTAGTTGGACAAAGTCTAGTGTGGAGGTGCCAGTGTGAAAACCTCTCCTCTCTGCAGAGTATGCTGGGGATGGGCACCTTGCTGCTCGGCCTCCCTGGGAGCCCCTCCAACCTGATCTTCAGCTAAGAAAACCCTGGAGGGGTCTGGAAATGGGTGTGGACTGGTGTGGGTGTGACCTAAAACAGCCCCTAACAGGAGGAGCTGGCCTGTGTGAGCAAGACTGAGAAACACTAGGTCTACCCAGTACCCTATTGTTCTGTACAACCAAGAGGGGGCCTTGGGGATCAGTCAACACTATCTGCCTCAGAGGATATTGGACACAGGTAAGCCGCCTACATCCAGGATGCTAATGGATAGAGCACATGATCGGCTCTGTCAGGTAATGCAGAGCAGCTGACCTCTGTAAGAATGAGAGTCTGGGGGGGGGGGGGGGAACAGACTCACACAGGAGGTAAGAAAGACCAAGGGCCATGCATGAAGCTGACCGTACATGTTAAGCCAACCTTAACAGCTTGCTCACAGCCACAGGCCAAGGGGCCTTGAGGAGGAGGGCATGCATGCTCGCAAGCCTGGAAGGACACATGAATGCGACATCACACTTTAACCCCAAGTCCCTGATTTTACTCATGTTACGCAGGCTATGCTGAAAAATGTTCAGGAATCGTTGCAGCAACTAAGATTTTCACCATTTCTTTTCCCCCCTCTTTTCTTCACTTCCTTCCTTTAAGCTTGAGGAAGGTTTTATAAGAGTTGAGGGCAGGGAGGGTGGGAGGAACAGGGCAGGCAAGCTGTAATCCCCACAGCTGCTAGGGGGAGGGGCGCGGAGGGGGAGTGGGAGTCATGCCTCCAGGGATGGGAGAGCAAGAAAGCAGGCAGTCTCCTCAGCATCCACAGAGGGCTCTGAGCAGCTGTGGGGGAGGAGAGGGGAGGGGAAGGGAAGGGGAGGGGAGGGAGGGGAGGAGGAAGGAAATGGTTGTAAAGCCCAGAGTGCCAAGGCAAGAGAGGCTTAGGGAGCCAATGGGTGTCCAAACAAGAAATAGAGGGCAGGCCTTCTGAGTTAGAACTCACGAAGCTGGGCAGGCTTGGCAGTGAACGTTGCCAGCAACTGCCTTCTTAACCAATTCTATTCTGTTACTCCCCTGGCCCCGTCAAGTAGCACATTAACACCACAGCTGACTTACACCAGGACACTGAAAGACCTAAGAGAACCCAGAGCAAGTCTCCAACTCACCTAGGGGAATTAATCAAGGTTGTCCGCAGTGCTTTGGAGGGGAAAAAGGATTTCAAGGGGCCTTGTACAGAGAAAAAAAGAGTAATGTCTTACTCCAGCCTTTCTGACACTATCACCAGCCATGTCCACCTGAACATAAGCCACTGTCCTTACACTCCATTAGCTAACACCTGTCACACACCACATACATTACAAGCTCCTCCCACACACCACCTCCTCTGTTCTGAAGTGGGCTGGCCCAATCTCCAATGTTCAGGAAGGTTCCACAGGCAAGGTCACACAGTACAAGTAGGATAGGAGCTGACTCATCCAAAGCAGCCCTTACCCACAGCACTCGGATGGGCAGCTTCTCAGAGGCAATGCACATTCCCAGAGACTACACCTCCTACCTACGGCAAGGGGTAGGATGTCCCCACAAGGCCTCCGTACTCCTTAGCCCCATGAAATTACATGGGTACAGTTGTAAAATTCTGTGTAAAAACATGAGCTCATGCGACGGATACAGTTCAGCTGGAAGGCTGGCCCAGTGTGCACAAAGCCTGGGTTCCATGCCTAGCCCCACATGAAACAGGTGTGGCGGTACACACGTGTAACTCAGGAACTTAGAAGGTGGATACAGAAGGCTCAGAAGTTCAAGGTCACCATCAGATACACAGCAAGTAGAGACCAGCCTGGGAGACACAAGATGTCATTTTTAAGAAATTGAACATGAACTCTGGAGTAAGGTCTTTCTCCTATATTTTTCTGGCCATCTATACTTGCCATTGATTTATGAACGCAGTCAAAAAAGAATCAGTGTACAAAAATCTCACTACATATCCCTGACTAGCCTGGAGCTTAGCACGTAAACCAGGCTGGCTTTGAACTCATGGGTAATCACCTGTCTCCACCTCAGAGCACCACAGTATGTGCCACTGCCTGGCTGGCGTGTGTTTGTTGATTTTTTTTTATTAACTTATACCAATTATACAGAATAGATTTTATGTTGATATTGTCATATATATATTTAACATATCTTGATCATATTCACCCCTGCCCTGTAACCTTCTCTAGTCCCCCTCACTCACCCCTGCCCTATAACCTTCTCTAGTCCCCCCTCACTCACCCCTGCCCTGTAACCTTCTCTAGTCCCCCTCACTCACCCCTGCCCTGTAACCTTCTCTAGTCCCCCCTCACTCACCCCTGCCATGTAACCTTCTCTAGTCCCCTCATGCCTATTTCCTCTCATTCTCTTTTTCTTTCCAACTAGCCCTCACCTGCTCTCTTGTCTGGTTTTGTTTTTTATGACTCAATGAGTTTCATCAGGGCAGTTCACAGGGATATGTTGGACCTTACCAGCTGCTCCACCACTGAAGAAAATGTCTCTCCCTCTGCTGTTAATGCAGCACGCATTAACACAGAAATCCTCAGGGAGGGGTAAGGCCTAATAAGCCCTGGCTCTTGTTTTCTGATTTAAGAACTAAATTATGCCAGACATAGCTAGACACACTTGTAGCCTACTGCTTACAGTTGGGACACAAAGATCAGTTTAAGGCCAAATTGTGCTTTATAGTGAAATCTTGTATCAAAGAACTAACAAACAACAACCCTGAAAGTTGTAATACCGACCTGGCAGAGATGCCCCGGCCACTGGTCAAGCGTGGGTGAAGGTTATGGGTGTAACCAACTTCATCTTGAGTAGATCTGAGGCTTACTCAGCAGAAAGAACCCCAGGCCTTGTGTTCTAACCTGGTCACAAGCCTATGGCCCAGGAGGTCATGGGTCCTACAGGGACCTAATACGTTAGTTTTGCTATTTTTCTAAATGGATGCATTGTTTCCATTAGGTGGATAAACCTTCTAAGTATTTTTATACCTACAGATTAGAGAGACTCTTAACCTCAGCCAGAGAAGCTTCTCTATGAAGCAGACCACAGTTAATACAAAGATTCAAGGCACTCAAGGTTCTGGGAAAAAAATGACTACTGTGTCTTAACTAGGAGACCAAGATCAACCAGCATACCCACCGCCAGGCTCTGGAACACTAGGGAAGAGGGGGTGGAAACAGTTCAAGAGCCAGAGCACAGGAAGGAGAGCTGTGGGACACTGACTGATGGTGGCGTGGTATGGCCACTGCACTCATGCACTTACAGCTGTGGTTACCTCCTCAAGATCAAGCCAACAAGACCAACACTGCAGGAGGAGACACTAACTGAACTCTGGGTTTAAAAAAAGAAGACATGAGATGTGTTAGAAAGTGCTGAAGTATAGAGTATAAGGGTGAATACAACACACACACACACACACACACACACATATATATATATATATATAAATATATATATATATATATATACACACATATATACACACACTCACATACATACATACACACACACACACACACATAAACACACATCAACAAATAAATAAAAGATCAAAAATATTGAAGAGCCAGGCATCATGGTGGTACACACCTTTAATCCTCACACTTCGGAGGCAGAGGCAAGCGGATCTGAGTCTGAGGCCAGCTTGGTCTACAGGACAAGGTACAGAGCAGCTAGGGAGACATAGTAACTATGTCAAGAAGTGAGGGGAAGGAAGGAGGCAGGGAATAAATAAAGAGGGACAGGCAGGCAGGACTGAGAACAATGTATCAAGATATAACCCCATCTTGGCAGCTGTCATGGCTCCCTCCCAAAGACAGCAGCCCTTGTGATAAACAGGAGCCATAAATACTGTACATGGAACCACAAACACTCCAGGACTAGCCAGGATTTAAACGGTTACAAGACAATTTTTTTTCCAAGACAGGGTTTCTCTGTATAGCCCTGGCTGTCCTGGAACTCACTCTGTAGACCAGGCTGGCCTCGAACTCAGATATCCGCCTGCCTCTGCCTCCTTAATGCTGGGATTAAAGGCATGCACTGCCACTGCCTGGCTAATTAGACTTAAAAATTTTAAAGCAGCATCCCCTCCCCCTCCCTGCAGACACACTTGTAATCCCCAGAAAATCGCCAGGTCTGTCACCATGGCTCTGAGCCTTGGTCAACATTTAAAATGTGATTTGCTACAGCAGAGATCTTTACATGTATGTTGCTATCTGCTGCGTGTGGATATTGGATGGCAGTAGGTGGGGCAGCTGCATGACACTGGTGTGCCGACTCCCAGGAAGAAGCAAAAGCACTATTTCACAAGCAAGCGGCACAGGCATCCTGAAGAGCTTTCATCTTGACACAAATGCAACATCAACGCGTGTCTACTTCATCAACTCGTCTCAAGTTCATCTGACACCTCAGTCTGTGAGAGAAAATTTTTCCTAGAAGCTTCTTCTTGGGGCTTGAAATATGACTCAAGTCAGGAAAGTTCTTGTTCCACAAACCTGAGGCCCTCAATTCTCACATAAAGGCCATGCAAAACAAAGTGCGCTTCTAATCTCAGGGCTGGGGAGATAAAACCAGGACTTCCCTGGACATCCTGGCTGGCCTATGCAGGAAGCCCCAGGTTCCAGAGAGAAACCCTATCTCAAACACAAGGTGGACAGTTCCTGAGAAGTAACATCCAAATTGACTCTGACCTACACACACACACACACACACACACACACACACACACACACGCATACACATACATGCAGACACACACACAGAGACATAAAAATACACACACGGGGGCTGGTGAGATGGCTCAGCGGTTAAGAGCACTGCTCTTCCAAAGGTCCTGAGTTCAAATCCCAGCAACCACATGGTGGCTCACAACCACCCGTAAGAGATCTGACGCCCTCGTCTGGGGTGTCTGAAGACAGCTACAATGTACACACATATAATAATATAAATAAATAAATCTTAAAAAAAATACACACACATATACACATGCACACATACAGACACAGACACACAAGACACGCACATATACATACATACATACACACACACATATAGCCACATACATACACATATATATACACTGTCTCCTCCTTCCTCCCTCCCCCTCCCTTCTCTCCCTATCTTCTCCTTTCCATCTCTCTCACATGCATGCACATGAAGACAATATGGGGACACAAACTCAGACCCATACACACATGAACATACCCAAAGAAACCATTTTGGGGACACTTGAAATGCCTAAGGGACCATCTGAAGCTGAACAGGAGGAACACTACTACCACAACGCTATTTGGCAGATCCCCCCAGACCATTGTTGCAAACCCTCCCAATGTAAGGAAACGCTTCATGTTAATTCAGTGTATGGTCAGTGGCCGAAGGAAAAGACAGGACTTGGCAAGGGAGTTAAAGGTCATAAATGAGGCCAGTTCCCTCCATCAGCAGAGGACCAGCCTGGCTTGGGGACCAGTCTCACATTGGCTTTCCCCTTCCAACGCTTGGGACATAATCCCTGTTTTGGGCCCCAGCCCAGGGCTGGTATGGCAGGGGAGGCACTAACTCGGTTGTTACTTGTGAAGCTGTGGGAAAATGCTGCAAGCACTTATGAAGGAGCTGAGCGGCCAGAGCATCCAGAGATGTGGGAGGGCTTCTCACAGCTCAGCAGGGGAAGCCAGCACTCCCAGAAGAGGGGGTCAGAGGCCCAGAATGAAGTCTCCCTGCAACCAACTACCTCACAGACAATCCAGGAGTACCAAGGTTCTGGATACTCGGAAGCAAACCAATCTTCTCTGAGCAAAATGATATTTTTATGCTTGTTTAAGAAAAAAACAAAAACAGAAAAGTCTCTCACGACAAAAGCACGTCCATCCAAACACTCAGGCGGCCTTCCTGCCACTCCTCCAGCCAGCATCTCATCTGTTGCTCTGGCCAACAAGGGTTACCCGACAGAAGCAGCACCTAGCACCTACAGAAGCAGCACCTAGCACCTACAGCGCCCACTGCATGCCGCATCCAGAGTTCAGATTGTTGACCACACAGCCCCGCATTCCTGAAGCCGCTCCCCACAGCCCCTCCCTCCCGAAAGGACACGAGATGAGCCTGTAAGGAGAAACTGGAAAACGTCACATTTTCCATGACTTCTGCACCGTTCTGAATACCAGTCTGACAGATTTATGAAGCCCTTGCACAGAGAAAATACACAAAGACATTCACATGCACTCGGTCAGAAGCCTCTCTGGAGTAAGTTCTACACTCCCCAGCGCGGTCCCGACAGATCCATTACTGTGCCGCCGATCTCTAAAACCTTTATTTTTGTTCTAAAGAAAGTGGTTAGCCCTCAAACCACAAGGTCAGCAGTAACATATGTTACAGGACTTCCTGCCTTTTTTATACTTAACAATATTGTGGAATAGCCCAGTGAGCTGAGATGCTTTTAATGGTTGCATACATAACAACACGCAGTCTATAGGCTGGGAACACCTAAATGCACTGTTTAGAAACTGTCACTTTGGTGACTTGTGTCTGACATGAGAGGATACGGATGAGTTTGGGTCCAACCTGAGCTACAAAGCTAAATTCCAGGCCAGCCAGAACTACACAGTGAGACTTTGCCTCAAAATGCTAGGGCTAAGCCAGGAGCAGTAGCACACACCTGTAGTCCCACAACACTGGTGGGGGGCGAGGGGGAGATTAGCCTCTACATAGCAAGCTCCAGGACAGTTAGGGCTATGTACAGAGTATAGCTCAGTCTTAGAACACTTCTAGCATGTGCTAGACCTTAGGTTCGATCTGGAGAACCACAAAAAAAGGAAAAAGTGAGTTCAGTAGTGGCAGGTGGCCGAAGCCTGAGGAGAGCAAAGGAAGTCCTTCCCCATCTGCCCCTCTCCTGCCTTACTCTGCTGCTAAGCTCAGGCTCCGCTTGCTGTGCATAGTCTGAGAGGCGGGGCCTTGGGAGGTGAAGCCCAATAGGTCCTGGAATCCTAGGCTACAGAGACTTGGCACCAAACTGCTAACAGGAAGCTGTGACCTGGAAGAAGGGCACGCTGGAATGTCAAGAGATTCCTTCCCCACCTCTCCCTCATCCCATGGGGTATGTCTGCTATCTAGAGAGAGGGGCAGAGTGGCCAGGAGATGAAGGAATCCCGGAGCCAGGAGAAGAGAGCCCCAGCCCCTCACAGGGAAGGACCATGAGTCTGAAGAAGCAGGTGGAAGGCGAGTGCTTACTGGAGACCCAGATCCAGCCAGTTCTACCCCAGGCTCACTTCAGAAGTACAAAGTCATCCTTGCCCCAGGATTCATACAATGTGAGGCCAACACACCACCCCCTAC
This sequence comes from Mus minutoides, assembly GCA_902729485.2. Taxonomy (NCBI): domain Eukaryota; kingdom Metazoa; phylum Chordata; class Mammalia; order Rodentia; family Muridae; genus Mus; species Mus minutoides. Next base: position 145,419 of record LR750230.1, on the reverse strand, counting down.
ACTCCCTAGCGGCAACGGGATCCAGCACTCTAAGCACCCAGGCTGTTAAATACTGCCTCAGGTAGCTCAGATGCACTCTCCCAATTACTCAGGATGATTGCAGGTTCTGTGTCATTGGTTCAGTTTCACAGGAGAGAAAATGGAGGCCTGAGGACATCCAGATGACAGGAACAAGATTACTTTCCCTGCCTCCCGAAAATCCTACTCTTTCTCCTAACAGCATTCTTTTACATACAGATAGACCAGAGGATGTGTTGGGAATAGCCTCCGAAATCAAATTAACTGGTAGCATCTCACTCAGGAAAAGCACAGAAAATCCACCACAAGACTTAATAAACCTGGAGACACTAAGCATTTTTTTTTTCCTCAGTGACATCAGTAGGGGAAGTCAGAGGCACCTGGGAATTTAAGTTACCACACGGGCAGCAATCTCACTTTTAGGACGTTACTAGAAAGGTTGGGAGCAGGGACAGACATTTGTACTGTCTAGAAACTCACCTTCCCAGAAGTCTACTTCCAGTAATCAGGAGGAAAAAGTAACTCAGCATCCCTCAAGGAATGACGGATAAAGGGTGGTGTGTGCAGAGGATGGAGTATCGGCCTTAAGTATAGTCCTTGGGACACATGAAGGTAGCATGCTAAATGAAGTAAGGTAGACACACAGGAACACGTGCTGTGCGAGCCCACTCGGGAAGACCCGGGATACTCAGACCCACAGTGGCGGGAAGGAGACTGGTGGCGGCAGGAGCTGGGGGAGAAGTCGGTGGGAATGAGTGGGATTTCCACGCGGAGATGGAAGTTCTGAGGCAGATGGCAGGCTTGGCTGCATATCACAAGTGTCCTAAGTGTCAGTCAACTTCACACTCTAGTGGTTTAGATACTAAACCAAATAAATGATCAGTGGATTTTTTTTAACCACAATACTTTTTATATGAGCTGAACCATTACAAGCCAGTGTAGTGATGGTACATGTCACAGGCAAGCACTAGGAGTCTCGAGAAGTGGGGTGGAAGGTAAGTGCTTATTTGAGACCCAGATCCGGCCAGTTCTTCCCCAGGCTCACTTCACAAGTACAAAGTCATCCTTGCCCCAGGATCCATACAGTGTGAAGACGTGTGGGGATACACGCCTTTAATTCCAGGACGTAGGGAACTGAGGTACAAGAGTCACAAGTTCAAGGCCATTATATGCCACTGAGTGGATCTAAGGCATCTTGGGGGTAACTGGACAATGCCCTGTGTTGAAATAAAACAGAAAACACACTACAACCACATCTCTCTCTAACTCACTCAGGCATGTGACAGTCCTGGGGACCCACCTTTTCCATGCTTCCTTTGTTGTTGGAAAGGGCTAGCCTCAGGTAAGTGTCAACACAGGAAGCCCATCTCTGCCCCAGATAGGTCACTAGTCTTCTTCCAAGTTCTCTCATCTACAAGAAGACAGAGCCTCCCCTCCACTCCCAGCTCAAAGGAGGACCGGCCCTGACCTGGAGCCCCAGCAAGGGACAGGTGCCATCCTCGTGATCCGGAGACTGGAACCCACAGCTGTTGGGGCTATTTTTAAGCAGGAATATGAGTCCTTGTTATCCATAGTTCCTCAAGAAGGCAGCTGAGCTGCTGGACACAGGAAGGGGGAACAGAGGAGCAAGGGAACAGGGTAGGCGTCCATCTACCCGAGTGGCTGTGACCCAGGCTCCACAAGGCATAGAAAGGCTGAGCCTATGGGGCAGGCGTCTGTACCCGGAGCCCCAGTGCAGGGCTCCACTCCAGCTATGTACACACATGCTCTATAGCCCTTGGTCTCTGGTGAGCCAGCCTTCCAGGAGCCAAAGCTGCTCTTTCCAATTCCAAGTGCTTTGCCACAGGCTAGAAGCCAAAACACCTAACGCAGAAGAGAGCCAGAAAGACAGAGGGCAGAGGTCCAGGAGCCTCTGGCTAAATTTGTTATTTGATTTGTGTTCGCCACAGAAAGTACTTCAAAAAGCCAACATCTTGATACAGGATAAAGACAGCACCTTAATAAAATGACACCCAAGCCCACATATGTGGAATTATGCCAACCTCACCTGATGAGCTGCCCTAGAGGACAAGGTAGTCCTCAGGTTCTGTGAGGACAGGTTTCACCTACTCGCCAACCAATCGCCTGGAAAAGAGCCAGGTACACAGAGGCCCAATAATAAATACCGACCAAACAGCCTATTCTAAGATCTTCCTGCTCTTGCAGTGACAGCATATTACTAACACCATTCCATAAAGACATGGATGGTAATAAGAAGTCCTACACTGAAGTCACATGACTAGGCAGGGAACAGACATAGGAACATACAGAAAAACATACAGAAAACAGGCGCCTACCCAGGACAAAAGAGCCCTGGAAACCCTAGCTCACAGGTGATAAGGCTCAGTGTCTCCATAAAAGCAGGTTCAGCCTCAAAGTCATTTCTCTGGTGAAAAAAAAAACTCCTAAGAAAGGGAAGGTTTTTAATAAACATATTTTGTTAGGCAAAGCCAAAAATAAACAAAAAGAAAACCATTTCAATCCAAATGGAAAAATAAATATCTCCATCTTCTATTTTGTTTTTAAGATGGTTTCCCTCTGTATCTCATACTGGTCTTAAATTCAAAATTCTCCTACCTCACCTGGTCTAGGCAATATGGGCCTCTATCATTCATATTCTGTTTTTTTTTTTTTCCAGCTGAGCAAGGCTGGCCTTCATAACTCTCCCCTCCCCTATAGCATCCATTCCAGGGCTGATCAACCACCTGCACCCCACGGCCCTGGGTCCCTTCACTAGGGAACACTTCTAACCCTTTTGTCTTCTGTGACCTTGGCATTTCCGAGATGTCCCCACCCTGTCTCTTTTTATCAAAGACACCATTATTCAAGTTTTAGTCTACTTAAAAGAATATACCAATAGATGAGGGCTTCTGGATCCACATTAAATCCTTCCCCTTTTTACTTGGAGAATATAAACTTTAATAGAATGTCCCACACTTAAAAGTAATCTCTCGGGCTGGAGAGATGGCTCAGCGGTTAAGAGCACTGACTGCTCTTCTGAAGGTCTTGAGTTCAAATCCCAGAAACCACATGGTGGCTCACAACCATCAGTAATGAGATCTGAGACCCTCTTCTGGAGTATCTGAAGACAGCTACAGTGTACTTACATATAATAAATAAATAAAAAATTTTAAAGTAATCTCTCTGAAGTCATAATGAGAAGGGTTCTAATTGCCTGATTCTGATCCTAAGTAAAGATCTTCAGGAAGGCACACATTTGTGTTATGTACCATATGTTGGCATGTGGGTTGCAAACAGTTCCTGGTTAATGACCTCTGAATGAGCCCATCAGCCACTGGCAACCAGGTCACCCCTCAACACACACACCTTCTCAGTTTCTACAGTATATATACTTTTTTTTTTTTTATGGGGACTTTGATCTGGAGTCTTAGAAGATTCTGGCATCTGGACCCTTACCAACCAAAGTCTGAACCACCAACCAAAGAACACACATGAGCCAGACCTAGGCCTTCCTGCTCATATGTAGCAGATGTGCAGCTTGGTCATCATGTGGATCCCAAAAAATCTGTGGCGGAGCTATCCCAAGAACTGTTGCCTGTCTGTGGGATATGTTCTTCTAGCTGGGCTGCCTTGTCTGGCCTTAGCGAGAGAGGAGAGCCTAGCCTCACAAAGACTTGAAGTGCCAGGGTGGGAGGGATACCTGGGGGGGGGTCCCTACCTGCTCAGAAGAGGAGGGTGTTGGGGGGGAATATTGTGGGAGAGGGTGACTGGAAGGGCAGCAGTAATCGGAACGTAAAGTAAATAAGTAAAAAAAAATTAAATTACAAAAAAGAGAGAGAGAGAAGACTCAGACATCAACACAACCAATCTCTCTCTGGCTTTGCTTTATAAAGACTATAAATAAAATTCAAGAGTTCTTGTAAAATCTAATTCAAAGAAAGCAAGAATACTACTATGTAAATTGCTAAAGAAACTCCCTCAGATGGATCACATTCAGTAGCACTTGCTTGAAGAATGCTAAACAAGACAAAAACAGTTTGTGAATGGGTGTCTTAGTCAGGGTTTCTATTCCTGCACAAACATCATATCCAAGAAACAGTTGGGGAGGAAAGGGTTTATTCAGCTTACACTTCCATACAGCTGTTCATCACCAAGGAAGTCAGGACTGGAACTCAAGCAGGTCAGGAAGCAGGAGCTGATGCAGAAGCCATGGAGGGATGCTCCTTACTGGCTTGCTTCCCCTGGCTTGCTCAGCTTGCTTTATTATAGATCCCAGGACTGCCAGCCCAAGAATGGCACCACCCACAATGGGCCCTCCCACCCTTAATCACTAATTGGAAAAATGCCTTACAGCTGGATCTCATGGAGGCATTTTCTCAAGGGAGGCTCCTTTCTCTGTGATAACTCCAGCTGTGTCAAGTTGACACACAAAACCAGCCAGTACACCAGGCCTTGCACTCTCCACACAGGAGTGGTTTCTAGTTTTAACTCTCACCTGTTCATCAAAAGTCAGCTCCTAAGAACCTCTAGGGGATTAAGGGAGTTATTCTGAGTGGCTTTACAACATCGGTAGGCAAGCGAACACCGATCCTTGGGAACACGCTTCCTCCTCCTACAGTTCTTCTCCTATCTACCCACAGATCCACGTGCACCTTCCTTTCCCACACTTTGCACAACCAAGGTGAGCAGTCAGTAGAACTGGCTTACCCAACCGGGAAGCTGCTCTCCAGTGTGCATTACGCAGAACGGAAAATCTCGACACGGGGCGCCCGGCTCAATCCCTCATTTCTCACAGGTGTGCGTGGGTGCCAGCTCCCTCGTTTTCCCACCTCAAGCCTGCATTTGTTTCTCCGACGGCTCCCTTGAGGGAAGGCGCTACATCCATCCACCTTGTCGTGATTTCCCAGTGCCGTCATAGACGGTGTTACACACAGATGGCTGAGCATCTGCTCAATGTTCGATGCTTCCCAGTTAGGACCCACATTTCCCACTGCAAGCAGCAAACGGCTCTTTTTCAGAACAGCCTCTGGCAGTCCTCGCCAATCATTAAAGGCACATGGGCTCTCACCCGTCAGATCCCGTTGAAATCTGTCATAAGCTTTGGTGGTTTAACTTCCTTCAAAAAGACTCAGACATTTCACAGATACCTGCCTGTGAATTTATCACCACAGTGGCAGACATACCTCGAGTCCAGTATTCCCAAAGCTGTGACAAGCAACAAATATACCTTCATATTAAACATGCTTGACGTGCTTAAAGCAAGCTGTTGAAAGGGTTCAAAACTACCACCCTGAAATATCTAGACTGATTAAAAGTTCAGAACACTAGAAAACAGCAAGCTGCCAGGATAAGTCCCCTCTAACAAGAGACAGATTTAACGAAGACTAAGCTGGCAGATTTCCTTGAAGTGGACCTTGGAAGACTGAGTCTTATGTCAGGAGACATTTCACCTAAGCCAGTGCCTTAGTGAGGGTTTTACTGCTGTGAACAGACACCATGACTAAGGCAACTCTTATCACGACAACATTTAATTGGGGCTGGCTTACAGGTTCAGAGGTTCAATCCATTATCATCAAGGTGGGTGCATAGCAACATCCAGACAGGCATGGTGCAGGAGGAGCTAAGGGTTCTACATCTTCATCTGAAGGCTGCTAGCAGAATACTGACTTTCAGGCAGCTAGGATGAGGGTCTTAAAGCCCACGCCCACAGTGACACACCTACTCCAACAAGGCCACACCCACCCTAACAGGGCCACACCCATTTCAACAAGGCCACACCCACTCCAACAAGGCCATATCTTCTAATAGTGCCACTCCCTGGGCATATTTAAACCATCACAACCAGGCAGCCCACCTTGCAAACCTCCCGCCCACTCAGCTTTCCTCCATCAGATGAGCTCTGCTTCACTCCCTCCCTCCCTGACTGAACTGCCTGGGGAGTGGTGTAGATCAGACCTCAGACCTAACTCCACTCCTTACCAAGACAGAGAGAAGCCTTCCGGAGGAAGCCAAGACAAAAAAGGTCAACTGTGAGGCTGCAGAGAGCTGTCCTTGTGTCCGTCCGCTTTCAAAACTTTCAGTGATTCCATCTTCCCCGGGCTGCTGGTACAAGGAGCCACCTTCCCTAAGTCTTGGTATGAAAACTACAGAAGCCGGCAGTGCCTCCAATCTTGTACCTGAATCCTAGAGAGACAGCGCACCTTCCAACAAGGATCCTTTACCACTCTAGGCTGAAGACTTGGGCCATAACATAAAACTGTTCGAGGCAGCCAGTCCCACTGATCTAAGGGCTCCACATCCATGAACACCCCTCCACTTGGTGGTTTTAAAGACCTGTGTGTGCTAACTAAGAAATCATCCCACAGCCATGGGGATGGCTCACTGGGTAAAGTTGCTGGCAATTATGTAGACAGTCTGAGTCCTATAACCCAGCACCCACATAGTGGAAGCAAACAGCGGACCCCAGAAAGTTGTCTCCGACCTCCAAACCCTGGCTCACTTGTCCCTCACACCCCACACAAGGAAAGGACAGAGTAAACCTCCGTGCACCCCAGCACTGGGGAGGACCACGTCAGAGGCCAGTCTGTCTCAAGGGGAGTGTTAATGCATTCCGTTGTCTCGTGGATTGCGATTCTGATTCTTCCTTTTGCGATTCTGATTCTTCCTTCTCTAATGTACTCTATAAATAGACAGCTTTACCCGAAGCAGAAGCCCGTAACTAAGATCACTGCAATTTCTGGTAACGGTTATCATTTCCTCAAGAGAGAGCTATAGACTCTGGGGACTCTTAGACATAAAACTGGCTAGAGTTCTGATGGAGATGTACTCCAGATCCTAGGCCATGCCCAGTTTCTACCTAACCCAGGCATCACCACAAACCCCCACAGGGTCATATGCTCTTCCTAGCCCACACTGGCCCCCTAGTACTCCATACAGTTATGAGCTCTCTAGCAGCACGGGCTAACTCTGACAGAGCAGGGAAAGGCAGAGTTCCAGACTCTCTGGATCTAGAGGACCCCAACCCCACGCCTCTCAGAACCTATTAACTGAACCCACTTCAGTTTGGGTTGGGGTTTTTTTTGGGGGGGGGATGCAGCAGCGGGATAACCAGTCAGACCAGTAAGGGGTTCTCTCTACCACCCAACTCTGTCCTACTGAGCCTAGTTCCATTTCTGTCTGACACCTTGGACTCAGTTTGGTTTCTGTCACAACTTCTAAATCCAGGCCAGACCAAAGCATGTATCAAACTCACAGAATTCGAACCATAAGCCCACTGAGCTAGGAAAAGCCCAGGAAGAACTTACCTAGAATGACAAGCATCAGTGCAATGGCCCGTGAGGCACCTGTGCTGGGTATCTGGTTCCTGGGGAATGGGGAATGACGGGGTGGCTGGAGCCCTAGCTTCATAGTGTGGTGGCACACGCCTTTAATCCCAGCACTCGGGAGGCAGAGGCAGGCGGATTTCTGAGTTCGAGGCCAGCCTGGTCTACAAAGTGAGTTTCAGGACAGCCAGAGATATAAAAAACAAACAAACAAACAAACAAACTTGTCAGCCAGGCGTGGTGGCACACAAATGAGACGGCTAAGGCTTCTAGAACAAGAGCCCGTTCTGAGAATGCTAACAGGCAACCTGACCTGACAGATGGCACTTAGGGGAAACCGAAGCCAGGCAAAGAAAAAATTCCTGGATTGGCTACAGTTTATTCAATCAACTAGTCAACTGGCTGCCACATGGTTAAGTAGCAACAGGTTTTCCTGTGCAGAACCCTGTTATAGCAATTAAACACCACATTGGCTTGGCCTGTTCAGACCAGACTGCATCCATACTTAGCCTCAGTGAATTATATTCATCTGGCAGAGTTCAACTTAGCTTTTCTCTCTCTCTCTCTCTCTCTCTCTCTCTCTCTCTCTCTCTCTCTCTCTCTCTCTCTCTCTTTCAAGGCAGAGTTTCTCTGTATCCCAACTAAGAAATCCACCTGCCTCTGCCTCCCGAATGCTAGGATTAAAGGCGTGCACCACCACGCCCGGCTTAGCTTTTCATTTTTAATATAAAAGCATTTCATATTAACCTGGCTTCCCGGGTTATATGGAAGTAAGATTCAAACTAGGAAATTAACATGGGCCATGAGACACAGGATCACCGCAGAGACTCCTCCAGCTCTACAATGAATGAGTTTCTCAGTTCTTTTCTTTCCCAAATCTAAAGGTTTCATTTGGATAAGTGAAGATGGGAAAAAGGATAAAGGGGAAACAGCATCCATTGAGTATAGACCCGTGGTTACAAGCCCATCCAAACAGCAGAAATTAGCACTGTTGCTCCAGTAAGATATACGGCCATCAATATACCTATAACCCAGCACCCACATAGTGGAAGCAAACAGCAGACTAACGACCCTTCCCCAGTCAATACAGCTAAGCCCAGGTAACACGCTGGCCTCGGGCTGTGAAGCTGCCTTAGCGTCTCCCGTTTGACTTATCAGATTCAGCAATCTGTGTCAGCCAGAACACCCAGAGCAACAAATCAGTTAGCATGGCCTGCCTGTCCCTGGGAGAGAGCAAGAAGTCATCACCAATGACTCCCCATGGCCAGGTGGTCGGCTGTTTCTACCGCTGGCTGTTTTTACACCTCATGCAACCTTTGTCTTGAATGTTGATTTAGCAATGAAATCACCACACGAACAGGCATCAGACCCATAGGCAGTAAATCTTACATGTTCTGAAACATGAATGAGTGTTTAAATGTCCTTTTCTTAAGGAATTTCAGAGAAGCTACAGTGGCCGACAGGCTGAGTCCAGAGATGCTATATTTACTAACGCCTAACCTGACCCTTGCCACCAGCCAGATAGTGTTGCTACTGGATCCTGCACAGTTGTGATCAAACTCAAGCTACAGACTCAGAGAGCAAGCTTCCTGCCTCGATCAGGTTTTACACTAACTGTGACAACAAAACGTCAGCATAGCTGGGGGGCCACTTTAGTGCCCCCTACAACTTCTTTCTGAGGTTGAGCTCTCGTACTGTTCACAGGTGTTGAAGTGCTTCTGTTATTCAAATACCACTTCTTGTGGAAAAAGGCCAGGAGACCTTTCTAAACTGTTCCTCACTAGGCAAACCCTACTGGAAGAATGCCCAGCATTCTGTAGACAAAGTCCCCTGCATCCCCAACCCAGTCAATGGACGGATCACAGACATATTTAAAAACCCTCTGAAATACTCGATAATTGTTATAAATCAATTATGAAGTGCCCCTTCCCCCTGACTCATTCTTGAAGGCTTCGTCCTTAGCTGCTGATGGTCTTTCAATCAGTTCTGGAAATCTTAAGAGGTGAGGCTGCCTAGATGAAATAGGGCCCTTTGAGAGTATCCCTAATGGCTGCTCTTTTCCTGGGCTCCCTTCCCCTCCTTGCTGGTCACGGTGAGGGAAGCTGCCTGCTCCACCACATGTTCCCAGCCATGGTATGAATCCTCAAGTCAGGCCCACAGGCAGTAGGGCCAGCAGACGTGGATTGAAAACCCTGATATCATCAGCCAAAAGCAAGTAAGTCTGTTCCTGTTGGAAGGCGTGTGTCATGTGTTTTATCACAGCACCCAAGTTAGCGGCATTTCAGGAGAACCAAGCTTCCAGGTAAGCTCACGTGAGTCGCAGATTTGATAACCAACCTGTAGTTTCCTTCTAAAAATAAACTGCATTGCTTAAATCCTGATTATATTATTATTATATTATTTATAACAAAATACATCTATGAAGCTGCGACAGGAAACCCAAGCACACAGTAAGTAAGGCCAAGGAAGATGGCTACCATCACCTACCTACCCCAGACAAGACAGCACAGAGGGCATCCAGAGCCTCTGTATGCTTCGCCACTGAGTTATACCCTCAGCCCATGTTCCCCAAGTTTTAAGCTCCTTTCAAAGAATCTCTTTCTCTTGGTGATGCAGTTTCTGTCTAGTGCTAAGCCAATATCCTTGGGTTCCATTTCGATTGGTTAATTCTTTGAGTTGGGAGGTGATCCTCTCCACAATGGTTCCCACACCAAATGAGCCTGGATTCTTCCTAGGTGAGCTGATTTTCCCTACCGACCAACATTACACCAGAACTCAGACAGCTCCCAGCGGTTAACAGTACCATCTTATAGGACTAACCCACCTCAGATGTCAGTGGCCTGGTTGTCACCTGTAGTCCTGACCAATCAGCTATAAACCAGGAATCACCACGGCTCCTTTTCCCTGTTTGATGAGTTATTTGAACAGCCTGCAGCACTCTGGAACTTATTATGATAAAGGGTAAGGATAAATAAGCAGATAAAGGAGTGTCCTAGGGTGAGGTCCAGAAGATTCCAAGTCCACAAGCTGTACTCTCTGTGAGGCTGGGATGCACCCTTCTCCCTAGCAACATGGTCTGTGTCCCAGCTCGGACTTCTGGGACCTGTAATTTAGGCACTTTTATGTATGCTGCATCAAGTAGGATCAATTGTTGGTTTGCTCTAAGCACCTCTCTCTCCCCAGGAGCATGGGGCAGGAGCCACAAACTCTAAGCTTCTGATCTCAGCTGGTTCCGGAGCTCTCAGGTTGCCTCATTAGAACAAAGGATGCTCTTATCACTAGAAAATCACAAAGGATTAAGATCTCTGAGCCAGGAACCCAGGTCAGAGGGCAATTATTGGAACAAAACATGCTCCTAACTCCCTGTCACACAAAAATGATAGGCGTGTTAGGAGCTCAGGCCAAGGGGAGATACCAGTGTGTTTACTGCGTATAGGAAGTTGCTCACAGTCTTTGAATCTCCTCTGTACAGAGCACTTGGCTTGATTTCAACATCAAAACTTCCTTGGGAAAGGGCACCTAAGGCCCCTTGTGTGGCTGTCTCACCTGCCCCTGACTAATCAACTCTTGCCCCAGCCCATCTAAGGCCTGGCATCTCTTTCCCTGGTTCAGCACAACCAGAGATTGGGCATTCCACAGATACTGTGTATCCACAAATAATAAACCTTACCCAGAAAAGAGAAAATAGGAATATTTCAGACACACTCACTAACCCCCCTCAGTGCCCTCCCTGTTCCCTGAAGACCAGTGTGGTCTTCAGTCGGTTCCAACCACACTACAGAGCCTCCTGTCCATGTCTTGCCAGCCTTCTCTCTGCTGTGAACAGACTGGATTCCCCCCTCCCTGTTTGCATAGACTTCCCTTCAGCTTCAGGGAAAATCCATTGGCTGATTTTCTTCTGTGCCTCTGGCTCCCCCTTGATTCTTACTGGTTTCTCTACTGCAGGGCTGACTGGCCAGCTCCAGGGAATCTCCAGTTTAACAGACTCTCGCTGGCCTCAGGATCTTTGCACATACTGTTTCCATGTCTCCTGGGGTATTTTCTTCAACCTTTGACCCTATCTCACACAGCCTGCGGGTCTCAGCTGAGATCACAGGTCCTGAGCCCTGATACATGGGCCTCCGACCTGCACGGCTTTGTCTGATTTTGTCTCCTGTAGCCCCTGCATCAGCCAGCAATTGTAGCATCATGATTCAATGTCTAGAAATTTCTTCTCTGATTGTAAATAATTAACTTGACTTTGCCAGCATATATGGAAAACAAAACGGTTTCATGCATGGAATCTTCTGCAATACAAACATTGTTTAGGTTGTTTTATAGTAATTGTTATTCTTGATTTAAGGTTAAGATCCCGATACCGTGGAAGAAGTATGTCACCTCTCTGTGTCTTGGAGGAGGCACAAAGAGCAAAAATCTAAACCACTTTCCTTTCTAGAGAGAAAAAACTATCTAGAGTAGATTATCTTTTAAGTTTAAATGAAACTACCTGGCTGGGTTGGCTCATTTCTGAAGACAGGTGTAAGCCTGGGCGACACCCACCCTGCACATGCTAAACATCAGGAGGCTACGCACAGCCCATCGAGGGGACACGGAACTGACCACGAGGCCAGGACATTGCCCCATCAACTTCCTGATCCCCAACACCCTCACAGAGGTGCTGGGCAGAAACCTACCAAGCTCTCCCAAGTTTTAGCTTCTGCTCAATTTAATGAAAGCTATGGGTGTGCATAAGGAAGCCCAGGAGCCTGGAGAGGCTCCTGTGGACTACACAATGTCATCTCATCCTCACCTTACAGCCCTCCCCTCCCCTCCCCTCCCTTACTTGCTCCTCTCCTCCCCTCCCTTGCTCTCCTGCCCTCCCCTCCCTTGCTCTCCCCTCCCATCCCTTACCCTCCCCTTCCCTTCCTTCCCTTCCTATCCTCCCTTCCTCTTCCCTCCCCTACTCTCTCCTCCCCTCCCTTCCCTTCCTATCTCCTTCCCTCCCCTTTCTTCTCCTCCTCTCCCTTCCCCTCCTCTCCCTTCCCCTCCTCTCCCCTCCCCTATGCACAGAGCAATCTCTTCCAATTCCTCCTTTGTACTCCCCTTTATCCTTCCAAATCCATGCCCACAGTACTATTTGAATTTTCCTTTTTCTTATTTTCAGTGTCAGGGATCAAACCTAGGACTTTGTACACAGTACTCAGGGGCTCTGCCACTACACCAGATCCAGGGCAGTTTGGGTGATCCTTGTTGCTGAGGTGGAATCTCACCCTGTAGCCCAGGCTAGCCTTGACCTCTCAATCAACCACCCTCTCTCTGCCTCCCTCATCCTGGATTACAAACCTGTGGCACCTCACCTAGCATCTTGGTGTAGATACCAGCTGTCAGCTCTTAGCCATGGAGGATTCAGCTGCCTCTCACTGGCCACATCCCACCTACACAATAATTTCAGCTCATCATATGACCAAGAGAGCAAAGTAAAAGGACCATATTTTACATTGGACAGAGCCTTTAGCAGCCAATATGACATTTACCAAGTTGTTTCCCCTGCTCACTGATCCTGGAAACACTCTGGATAGAGCCTTTTCCCTCTGCTGAGTGACTTGAATGAGAGAGGCGACTACCGACACACACAGGATGGACAGACAGCATGAAGAAGAAACTACCCAAGAGCACCTGCCTGGCATGTCCAAGGCCCTGGGTACAATTCCAATAGAGAAAAGAGAAAAACCAAACTTGTACTGGTTTGTATGCTACTGCAGCATAAAATGTCCCACCTTCACAGATAGGCCCCACCAAAGTCACTCAGAGATAGTCTCTATGGGAACTTTCACATGTATGAACACCATACAAAGATGTGCAGGGGGCTGGAAAGGTGCCTCAGTGCTTAAGAGCACTTGTGGATCTTGCAGAGGACCAGGGTTCTGTTCCCAGCACCCACAGGACAGCTTACAACCATCTGCAACCCCAGTTCCCAGGGTTCTGATGCCCCCTGCTGACCTCCCGAGGGCACTGCACACACATACTGCACATACATATATTCAGGCAAAACACTCATATTCACAGAATAAAATAAATCTTTAAATGAATAAATGTTCACAGCAATAATATGTACAATAGTTAACACAATAACTAATTCAAATAGCCACCAGCAGGAAGATAAATAGATAGCAATAGACAGCCAATGGACTGCCTCAAATGGCTGAAAATGAGTGTACTCTGGCTATACACACCCTGATTCCATGTTGGAGAGGCATCTTGTTGAGGGAAATGGGTACCCAAGCTGCTGAAAATATATAAGCCTTGAATAAAGCATGACTCCCATTACACAGTTTCAAAATTATACAGAACTAAACATGTACTGTGTAGGGTCAGACACAAGCCTGCTGAAACTATAAAGGAAAGCAAGGTGACCCAGAATTCAGGGCAATTGCCGCCTCAGGAGGGGGCGAGGGAAGCAAAAGACCTTCCTTAAGCAGAGGTCAATGCTTGGGGCTGGCTCCATGGCCTAGTCTCTATGTTTGCATCGTACACGGGACCTCACACAGATTCTATACTCAGAATGGCGCAGGACACTAGCCTTCTATAGGAGAGCGCAGTAAGGATGGTTCTTTGTTAGTTTTTCTTTTCTTTGTGAAAAGGAGATCTCTTAAGAAAAGAGATAAAAATCCAGTAGTCTGATAGAACCCCACAGCATCAGGAAAACAAGTGTGTGTGTGTGTGTGGGGGGGTCATAACAGTTAACAGCTGGAGGTCACAGGGCTCAGTTAACTGGCTGCTACCAAGCTGGAAGCTTTGTCTGGCTCTGAGAATCACTTCTGTAAGGTTACCTATGTGTAACCAACGGCTCAGCACCGCCAATATGCAACAGCCCACTCTCCAATGAGACGAGAGGAACAATGTTCTGCTACTCATTCCTATGTTCAAACCATGTGGTGTGTCCATTTCCAGGGTGAAGCTCACAGGCTCCCATTTCAGATCTCCCTGGATGCTCATTCAATCAGCAAATATTTACTAAGCATGTTCAAATGGCAAAAAGCACTCCGGCCAGATAGAGTACAGCGAAGGGACAGGGCTCCTACCCCACCCTCATCCCCTGATACTGGTCACTCTCTAGTTGACTGTAGGCAGCAGATAAAAGCCACCAGGAGCTGAGAAGTAACACAGATGAAAAGCAGATTTTCTAGAAGAGCAGAGGGCCCAACTCCTGAGTAGGGAAGGGGTAAGTCCTACATGTCTAGGAATCGGAATTCAGGGTGACAAGAAAAACCATGAAGAAGGGGGGGGGTTAGGGGTGTGTGGCATCCTATGTGAGCCAGTGGGGACAGCTGGAAAAGCCAGAGGCAGAGATTACTGCCTAGGTCTGTATGTAAGAGCAGAAGGTGGAGAAGGCCCGGGATTTCCAAAATAGGAACCACCCACCATTCAGAAGAGGAAAACCTACTCAGGCTACTTTTTGATACATTTGATGAACTGTTTATACAAGGAGGGGAGGGGAACCTGACTCAGTAAAGTCTTATCTGTGGCATTTGCTACTTTAATTTTCAATACTTTCCTCTCTCTTCCTCAATGCTATCAAAACTTAAGGTCAAGAACATAAAATCCCTGTCCTTCCCCAATGTGAAATTCGCCCTCTTAAATCTAAGGGCTACTCAACTCACACTTGCTGGTCCTTGGGACTTTCCAGCGGCTGGCTTTTCCCTGCCCATCCCACAGGCTGCACTGTTCCCCTTCCATGTTCTGGGGGATACCAAGAACAGCTTCGCTCATCTCTATTCTTACTGTGCACTCAGTAAGGGCAATCCTTGGAAACCACCAAGTTTTCAGTTAATGGTTTATTAGCACCTGGGATCACACCCATTACTGTTCCTGTCATTTTCCAGACTTGTACACCCAATTCAAACTACTCTATGGTTTCTTTCTTAATGGTATTGTGGGGAAACAAGATCAAAACAGGAAGACTCTAGAAGCAACATGGAGGCCCCTACACAGTGCTCAGGCAAAGAACCCCCTTGCTGGTGGAAACAAAACCACCACCAAATCTAGTTGCCTGAATGGGTCCCCAGCCAATATCAGACATGCCTGCTACCAGGGTTTCATTTCTGCGCTATGATTGACAGAAAACAACTTAGGGAGAGGATTCACCTGGCTTCACGGTTATAGGTTACAGTCCATCACTGCGGCGGCATCGGGGCGGGACCTTGAAGCTATTACATCTGCACCCACCATTAAGAGTGGAGAGAAAAATAGGCTAGACCTAGGCTTCCACATACACATGCAGCAGATGTTCAGCTTGGTCTTCATGGGGGTCCCGAACAGCTGGAGTGGGAGCTATCCCAAAAGCTGTTACCTATATGTGGGCTATGTCCTTCCAGCTGAGTTGCCTTATCTAGCCTCAGTGAGAGATGATGCACCTAGCCTAGCAGAGACTTGATGCCAGGGCTGTGAGAAAGGGGAGGAGGGGCACTCTCTCAGAGGAGAAGGGAAAAGGGGATGGGTGGAGGGGAAAGATTGTGGGAGGGGGTGACTGGGAGGGGAACAGGGAGCAGAGTATGAAGTGAGTAAGATTTTTTTGTTTTGTTTTGTTTTATTTTATTTTATTTTTTTTTTGGTTTTTCGAGACAGGGTTTCTCTGTATAGCCCTGGCTGTCCTGGAACTCACTCTGTAGACCAGGCTGGCCTCGAACCCAGAAATCCGCCTGCCTCTGCCTCCCAAGTGCTGGGATTAAAGGCGTGTGCCACCACCGCCCGGCCATAAGTTTTTTTTTTTTTTTTTTTTTTTAAAGTCCCACCCTCAAAACAATGTCACTCAGGTTCAGGGTGCTTCTTCCAACCTCAATTAACCAAGCACTAAAAAAATCAAAAACAAAAAAACTTCACAAGCTTGCCCATAGACCTGATCTAAGCACTCCCTCATTAAGATCTTCTTCCTTAGCCGGCAGAGTTGGATCAGCAGTACAGAGCCATTGTTCTTCTAAAGGACCCAGGTTTGATTCCCAGCACCCACATGGAGGCTTATCCTCTTTGCTGGTACCAAGCATGCATGAGGTGTGTGGACATAGTACAGGTAAAATATTCATACACACAAAATAGTAAAATAAATCTTTATTTTTGAAAAAACAAAAGACTCTCTTTCAGGTAATTTTCTGTTGTGAATTAAGTTGTGTAATTTTAAGTTGAGAATTGAAACTAGCCAGAAAAATAAATAAATAAATAAACAAAAATCGAAAAACAAAACCAAAACAACAACAACAACAAAAAAACACAACAGCATACTCTGTCTTCATTCATGTTCAAATGGCCAACACAATCCACGAAAGAGTCCAGGCTGAAGTTCTTTCTATGTGATCTAAGAAGCCCAGCATCAAATCTTGGAAAAATACCTTTTTCGTCCTTTACTGTTGTTGGTTTGATTTGGGTTTTGTTTTTGTTTTATTTATTTATTTTCGAGGCAAGGTTTTACTCTAGCCCAGGTTAGATACAGTTCACAACTTAGCCAGGGCTATCCTCAAACTCCTAACAATGCTCCTGCCTCACCCTCTCTGGCATCGGGATTACCTGTAATCCATAGAGGCTGCAAAACACCTTTCCACTGGCAACGGGCAATATGTTCCCCAGCAATGATTTTAAGGTGTTAATGTCTTAAATTGCATTTAAGAAGCCAGGCATGATGGCTCAGGCTGGTAATTCTAGCCCTTGGGGAGGCTGAGGCAGGAAGACCACTTCTAGATCTAGACTAGCTTGGGCTACCGAGTCCCAGGCCAGGCCCACATCTCTCATAACAAACAAACTTCTTCATATGTTTATCCTCAGAAGCCCTCATATACTCATTTCTTTTAATGTTACTTTTTTTTTCTTCCAACCTACTAGGAGCTAAGCATGATGAAGAGTAATTAATTATCCAGCTTAATTCTAACACTTTCCTAGGGATCCTTGTTGGGGTGGAAGGAAATGTGTGAACTACTTCTAACCTTCTAAAGAAACTTCAACATCCTATAACTTTAACCCTGTAACAGAGTTAAAACTCTGGCTCCAAAGACTGGATAAACAAGGCTCAGGCCTCCCGCCCCACATTGGTACCCAGCTGACTTAATTCCAACTCCAAAGCCGATATTATCCATTATTTTCCACTCTCCCCTACTCCCTTCCCTGATCCTCTTTAGATAATTACAAGTGCAGTAACGCAGACAGGGGCTAGAGTCAGCACTCTGCAAATCAGAAGACATCAATAAGTTACTCAAGTTGTGAGTTTATAATAGCCAGGCTCTTTATGAAAATAACTGTAAGGTTATAGAGGAATGCATAGAACCAAACGTTAAAAAGTAAAATAAAATCTTTGAGGTGGGGAGATCTCGTCTAGGATGGCTGAGCTTTAGAGTTACATTCATCCATACTGCTTTAAGCGTTCCAGACAGACCTGGGGGTGGTTGTGGAGACGGTGGATGCTCTGTCTGTCCACTGCCTCCCACATGCCGGCTCTTTGTTCTCCCAGGGTGGACTGTACTTTCACAAGCAATCTTCCCATGGGCTGTAGACTGTGTTCAAGTGAACACTGCCTACACTTCCTTCCTTCCCAGGGAGGCAAAACCGCTTCTGCCTGCACAGCTTTGGAAATATCTCACCGTGTTCTAACCTGACCCTGACAGGCAGCCACCCAGAAGTTCCCAGAGCCGGGATTTCAGATTCCAGCCACCCCTCCTCTCAAAGAAAAATGGGTCCCAGGAGGTGGTAAGGATACCCACTCTTGCTGACTACCTGAGAAGTCAGTGCCATGGTCCTTCCCAGAGTCCCCAAAGCAGGAGCTCTGAAAATAATGGAGGCTGATGAG
Source organism: Mus minutoides (assembly GCA_902729485.2). Taxonomy (NCBI): domain Eukaryota; kingdom Metazoa; phylum Chordata; class Mammalia; order Rodentia; family Muridae; genus Mus; species Mus minutoides. The sequence continues at coordinate 127,272 of LR750230.1, read as the reverse complement.
GATAAAGAGAAGCACAATACCCATCTACCAATCACAGCTTCCCACAGTGGTCAGCTGACAGGTAAACAGGAAGCCCAGAAGAGGCCGGGGATGCTCCTGTTCAATAGCCTTGGTCATAGTCACGATGCTGCCTGAACCCAACTTGCACCTCAATGAGAAGGCTCGTACATACACGTTTTCTTCCACCTATTCCTCTTACAAGGCTCACTGAGCACCATCAAAAGTAAAATGTCTACCCTCATAAACAGGCAATCTAATTGAGGAAATTATCGAAGGGGCTGGAGAGATGACTCAGTGGTGAAGAGCACTAGGCTGTTCTTCCAAAAGACCCAAGATCAATTCCCAGCAACACAGGGCAGCTCACAGTAATCAGTAACTCCAGTTCCAGGGGACCCAACACCCTCACACAGGCATACATGCAAGTAAAAACATCAATGCATATAAAATTTTAAAAAAATGTTTTAAAAAAGAAAAAACATCTAGAGGAAACATAAGCATATTACATGAGAGAATGTGGTTTGAATGAAAACGGCCCCCACAGTCTCGTATAATTGAATGCTTGGTCACCAGTTGGTGGAACTGTTTGGGAAGGATTAAAAGGTGAAGAGGTGTATCACTAGGAGAGGGCTTCCCAGTTTCTCTCTCTCTCTCTCTCGCTCTCTGTGTGTGTGTGTGTGTGTGTGTGTGTGTGTGTGTGTGTGTGTTCTCTGTCTTTGTCTCCCCCCACCTCTCTGCCTCTGGTAGTTATCTCATCATGAGAGCTCTGCTCCAGCGCCATGCCTGCCTCATGTCTGTCTGCTTGCTCCCACCGTGATGGTCATGGACTCAGCCTCTGAAACGACAAAGCCTCCAATAAATGCATTTTTTGGTCAGCTGGTGTTTGGTCACAGCAGTACAAAAGTTAAAACTAAGTCAGAGAATCAGAAATTTAGGGAGAAAAAAATGGAGGCATGTATAAGGGGAGAAGGGGAGGGAGGGAGAGAAAGAGAGAGGAAGAGAGAGAGAGAGAGAGAGAGAGAAAACAAGCATGCAGGAAGGTATAACCCTCAGACAAAAGTTTGTGTTTGTGAAAATGAACAATCCAAATTATTTTCACCTTTGGACTTTTGTATGTCTAAACTCCTACTATCTAATAACAAATTTAGCATAACAATAAGATTACTGTGCTCTCTTCTTTCTCTCTGACCCGTTCGCCAGTCTACTGGTTTCTCTGCAAAAGGAAGTCTAGAACCAGTTTCAACTCTCATCATTTTAGCCCCTTTTATTTCCTTTAAACACAACATAGTCCATAAACTCTCACACTGCTATAATCTGCCCACTGCATTTCCATATTTTCTAACAAGTACCAGACCCAGTCCAGAGCTTCCGGGTGGCCCATCACTCCTGACTGTCCAGCATTCCTGTGTGGCTGAGTGGAGACCAGCTCAAGGGGAATACACTAAATCAGGGTTACTCAATAAATGTTCAAAGGTCAAGAGTCACACTGCAAAGGGCATCTAAGTATCTTCTCTCCGTAGCTTTCTCCTTGTTTCCATTTATCTTTTTGCATGGTGACATGTGCCTGTGGCAACAGGAACATGAATTTGTGGCCAGCCTGGGTTATACATTGTAACCTGTGTCTCCAAGAGAAGAGAGAAGTTTCCCCATATTCATAGGATGGAGACAAAGGAAACACCAGAGAGGTCCAAAGCCACGGGTATCATAACACACGACTGAACTCGTATACAAATAAACTCTGTACATCTGAGTCATAAACTCTCTAAAGCTCATGAAACACTGATAGGCAGCTCCACCCTCCACATCTGGATCCTGCTGAATGGAAAATAATCTAAAGACTGCAGGCCCTGACTCACCTGTCCCACTGATTCCTTCCCAAAGCCCATCAAACACCCCAGAGGCTCGGTGGATTAAATGGGTGGGTGGGCAGCAGCGAAAGTGTCTGGGGGGACAAACTGTTTTCCTCCTTCCCAGTTTACAAGTCTCCTGTCCTACAGTCACCCTCTGCAACAGATGACTAATACACCAGATACTCTACTTAATCCACCATAAATTAAGCCACCATACACAGCCCTCTCCACTTGGTCTCTGCTGCGCTTTGCAGGATGCTACCAAGTTCTTGTGCTCCAGTCCAACACTAAATCCCATGGTGCTGTCCAGGGCCTCACAAAAGGCTCAATGGCCTCCTTCCTTCTTACGTAACTTCCCCCCACGAAGCCCACCTGCTGCACAAGTTGTCCCTGTTCAGGGAGTTCGTGACCACTCGGCTGCCCAGAATGCTCCACTGTCTACTAACCCTTTCAACCAGAACCCTGTAGTCTCCTACCCACTCCTGAGTTCTCAGGAGAGTCTCGGTTGTCATCGTGGACCCTGACCCCACCCTACATCTGCTAGCTTTCCCTGAAGCTAAAATACATGATTTTAGGTAGAAGCATAGTCCTCATTTCTCCAACCAGACTCTGCTCCCAAAGAGCCGTCTCCAGACTGGCCCAGGTGCAGTCACCAGCAATTAACCCGAGCGCACCGTTTAGGTCTGTTGACCCCTCAGCGACGTTGAGTAGAAGGTTATGAAAGGACCATCATCTAAGGTCCCTTTTACCAGAGGTAGCTCCTTATCCAAAGGAATCATTCCGACCCCCTAGGCAAAAACACGACAATTCCCCTTCCCTGACTGAGCAGGTGCTCTAGCTAAGAACACGAACTGATCCCAATCTCTAACAGCTTTGAGCCATAACTTTTAGAAGGGGAAAATGTCTTGTTTGGGGGCAACTTCAAAGCCTATCGTATTTTTTGTCCTATCGTTCCTCAGAAGACATTGAAAGGAGAAACAAAAGCAGCATGCTTAACTTCGCTACGCAACTGTAGTGCCTCAGTTTCCCCTCGAAGCGAAGACAGCCCCCCCCCCCGCCTCCTCGGCCAGAGAGTCCTGGATCTCTAGAGCTTGGGGACGATCTGGCCTGAAGTCCCCAGCTGCAACACCACCTGGGGCCACAGCTGCGTCCAGATGGCCAAGTCCGGGCCTGCCTGGGCGCACCCTTCAGTCACCTGGCGGGGCCCTAGGGCGCCCCGATCTCGCCGCCTTGGGGCAAGCTCTAGAAGCTGCGTCTCCAGCGTTCGCGAGGCAGGTCACACCAGATGCACCTGCCTCTCCCGGCCTGTGTGTCCCAGAGCTCCAAACCCGACCGGAGCTCGCGTGAGAAACGCAGGAGAAAGGAAAACAAGCCGTTGGCAGGGCCGTCCTAGCCTCGTCGGCTGCCACCGAGACACCACCTGCGACGCGGCCGGGCGGCAGGGACAGAGGCCGGGCCGGGCCGGGCCGCCGCGCGCGCCCCTTACCGGTAAGGCGGCCGCCCCCCTCGCCGTGCCCGCGGCGCCGCTGCAAGACGAAGTAGCAGCTGCTCTTCTGGGTCACCCAGAGCTTCAGCGCGTTCTTGAGCAGCACCTCCTCGGGCTTGAGCCACATCGCGGCGAACCTGCCGCGCCCGCGGGTCCCGGTTCACATCGCCCCAGCCGCCGGCCGCACCGGGCCGAGCCCGCTTGGAAGGAGGCGGCGGGGGACTGCGCGCGGAGACAGAAGCGGGAGCGCCTGCCGAGCCCCGGAGCGCCGAGACCACAGCTCGCCGGGCTCACCCCGCGCGGCCCGCCGTGGCCCCGCCCCGGCTAGACCCTGCCCACCAGCCGCGGTCCTGCCCACCCTGAAGCCACGCCCTCCACCCACCCCGAGGCTCCAGTGGCGCCTCCCTGGTTTCCTAGTCTCAGCGGCTCCCCGCCAGGGTTCCGGAGTGGCGGGAGGAAATCGGAGCCACTGCCAGGTCTCCTCCCTCTAGTCCCGGACGCGTCGAGTCTCGAATTCCCTCCTTCCCGGTAGGAAGCGAGCAACTGTGCAAGTTGTCTCCACGTTCCTTGTTTAATAGCTGGGGGAAGGACCTAGAGGGAAAAGACATCTTGTTATCCAAGCTGCAGGTTGCCCAACACAGAGTCTTAACCTTAAGGAGCACAATGCACGCCAGTAAACTCAAGTGTGTTCGAGTTTCAAATAACCAAACGCTAACACTGAAAATCAGAGACCATTGTATTTGGATTTTTTTTTAAATACTGCGCTCTTCATTTTTTAAAAATTAACACAGAATGCTTCATATTTTAGTCCATATATGCAGCAAGGAGAGGGTCAGAGTAATTGCTTTCTGTTAATTCAAACATTTACATTTCTTCTTTATTACATTTTATTTGTTGGAGGGGGTGATCACGAGAGACGGTTCGGCGCTTGGAAGACAGAAGACAACTTTAAGGAGTCAGTTCTTGGCTTCCATTATGTGGACCCTGGGAATCCAACTCAGGTCATCAGGCTTGGCAGCAGAAGTCATTCTTGACATCTCCCACCTATTATTTCTCTTAAAGAATATTTTCTCATGCTTTTGTTAGGATACAACTGAGCTATAGGAGAGGTGGCAACGCAGGAACCTGAGGCCAGCAGCAGACCATACCGAACACTGAATGTCCCTCAGAGACATAGGAGCTAGAAGGCACCACTACGAGACTCACCCCTGTGGGTCCTCTCCGCAAAAATAAAGCTCTTGTGTCTATTCTGAGAAAACCTTAAAGAAAAAAAAAACCCACTAGAACATGGGAGCAGGTAATAGTAATGAGAAGCCACGGGGCATGTAGGTACAGGTTTTAAATAAATATTTCTTCTAGGCTATAGTAGACATGTTAGCTGTCCTTGAAAAGGAAAGGGATCCAAATGTTCTCTGCGGGGAGGTGGTTAGATCTGATATCTTAGCCAAAGGGGTGGGGGGGAAGGTTCCCTTAGTCCCTGGACTTTGACAAAAGAACAAAACGTGGTTGTTAAGTAGGACAGAACTGGAAAGTAGACGCTGTCCCTGGGAGGATCAGAAACTGATCAGATCCAACAGACAGAGCCCTGTAGAAAAGTGAAAGTTGGGCGTGGTGGCGCACGCCTTTAATCCTAGCACTTGGGAGGCAGAGGCAGGTGGATTTCTGAGTTCGAGGCCAGCCTGGTCTACAGAGTGAGTTCCAGGACAGCCAGGGCTACACAAAAAACAAAAAAGAAAAAAAAAAAAGAAAAAAAGCAAAGTGAGATGGGAGTTTGGGGGATGGGGAGGACGGTGGAGGGGAAAATAAGCACGTTTTAGAGCCATGTTGTATACAAATGTCACCACGAAGCAAACCCATTTCTCTGCAGACCAGTCAAAAAATACAGAGAGAAAGAAGAAAAGAGGGAGGGGCGGGGAGAGAGAGAGAGAGAGAGAGAGAGCGCTGATACACTGGCCAGCCACAGGCAACCATCTTCTCAAGAAAACAGAGGAAATCACAGGCTTGGAGCCACAGCAGAGTCAGAAGAGATTCCTTCCCGAGACATTCCCAGGCACCCTTTGCTCTCTGACGCACTGCAGGCCAGAACCGTAGAGGTGAATTGGATATTAGTGCTTTTGTGTAACAAGACATTCCCTGGGAAGATGCAACACACATGTCTACTCACCCCAGATACCGATCCCATGACAGAACAAAGTGTGGATGCCACCAAAGTCCAACCTGATCAACCAATGAGTTTTCTTGGGGTTACTTACAGGAATGTGGGTGAGAGGTGACTTACAAGACCAGAAATGACTCAAGGACAGCTGCATCACCAAAGCCCACACCAGCGTGAGTGACAGCTCACAAAGCTGGGAACCAGAAACACAGTGCACAGCCTGAGGGCAGGAGAGTGTCCTTTCTAGGTACCTCGGTTGGTCTATGCACTTCCAAGCAGATGGGAGGTCTGGTTTCGGCTTCTTCCAGGCAGCTAGCCTGGTCTGGTCTTAAGAGTCTTCTTTGTAGCCTTGCTCTACTGCATCTGAGAGGGACTCTTGGCTTTTATTGTGACTCTGGTGGGAAGGGTTAGTGGACATTGGGGGGGGGCAGCGGGGAAACAACTGGGTGGTGTGACTCTAGACAGTTTCAGGGACTTCCTGTAGCTATTTGTTTACCTTCCTGCTTACAGAGCTTACCTGTAGGATGGAATATTTTAATCTTGGTGGAAACTATTATATACCTGTTTATGGGAAAACAGACACAGAAAATTGATGTGGGCCGAAGATATGGGGATGCACAAATGGAATGTTCAAGTGCTGGAGAAATGGGTTGAGAAAGCTCTAGAGAACACCTTTTGCTAGACTAGAGCTTAAAAAACAAAACATATAGGCTTGCCACAAAGTCAAGGCTAAAGGCTCCTGGATGCTTTGGCCTCCAGAGCTGTGAGGCACATTTCTATTCTTTATAAATTATTCACTCTGTGGTATTCTGTGATAGCAGCAAAAACAGACTGGACCTGCTACACACACCCAGTGAAGATCAGTAAAATCTCCTGACCCATCCACAGTCACTCACATTGTAACTAAGCACTGCCCTGTTAAACGTTAAAAGCGAGAGAAGTGGGGGCTGGAGAGATGGCTCAGTGGTTAAAAGCAGGAGTACTGTTCTTGCAGTCTGATCAGCTGACTGATCCCTCAGACAGCTCCAGGGATCCAACAGCCTCTTCCGACCTCTAGGCACTGCACTCCCATGAACAAACCCACAGAGAGACATGTGATTTAAAATGTTTTACTCTTCAACTTGACTCGAGGGAAGCACAGAGAAGCTCCTTTGGCTTACATCTGCTCCCATCTCTGAGACTCCTGAGTCTGCCTTTCATCACCACCTATGTCAGAGAGGAGCCAATAGAAGGCAGAGACGCTCAGAGGGTGCTCTAAGGAGCTCAGCCTTCCAGACACAGAACAAGAAAGGAGATCCAGGGGGACTGGGGAAGAAGACTTCCACAGGCGCACACAGTATCCTCCTGTCAGCCGCCTCTGGGTGCTAATCACCCCTTCATGGTGTTATCTTGGTTTGGACTGTACCTCTCAAAAGGTCTAGGTTGGTGCTCTAACTGCCCCCCCAGCACCCCAGACTGTGACTTACTTGGAAATAGAATGCATGCAGATATAATTAGTCAGATGAAGTTATTAAGGTAGATGTTAGTACAGTGAGTGGGATCCTTACGAAAGGAGGAAGCTGGGACAGGCACACAGAATATCATGTGCTGATAGAGAAATGCTGTTGCAGTGTAAGTAAAGTGCTGGAGCTCAGAGAGAGCCTGGAGCGTCCTAAGAAGGTACCAACCCCAGTGACTTGATTCTTGGCTTCCACGTACAGAACTGAGAGATAGTGAAGCTCTACTTAAACAATCTGGTTTGTGGTCCTTTGTAAGCCTCATCCCAACAAAAGACTGGTTGCTTCCTTGATTCTGACTACATCTGTGCTGGATCAAGTTGCTTCCAACCTCTCTGGTTCTGTTAGGACCCTCCCGGCCTGATACCAAGAATGACCTCAGGAAACAGTTTATTGACAAAGAAGTCTGACTGAGTTACTCTTCTAACTGCACAGGAAGCACAAGCATGTTAGTAACCCATGACGTTCACTGGCAGCAGGATTACTCCAAGTAGCACTGGTGGCAGTGTGAGGGGTGGGTAAAGAACAAGGCTTGGGGGCTCTTGCTGCTAAGTGTGGTTGCTATGGCAACGATGGTGATTGCAAAGATTGTACAATGAGATGGCTGTTTGTGACTGCTATGAAGAGTGAAAGAGAGAGAGAGAGAGAAAGAGAGAAACAAAGAAGCAAAAAGAAAGAAAGAAAGAAAGAAAGAAAGAAAGAAAGAAAGAAAGAAAGAAAGAAAGAAAGAAAGAGGGAGGGAGGAAGGGAGGAAGGAGCATGAAGTGTTAAATTCCCATCTCAAGGTACAGATGTGATGAAATTTCAAAGATGTTCTTATCTGTGTGGCCACAGGATTTGGCCAACTCTTCTTATGATCCTAAATATAATTGTGTGGGTTATAGAGCTGGGACAAAGGTTCCCATCTGACCTCAGCAAGCTCCCTTGCTAAGAACAGCACACTGATTGGGAAGATGTAAGTCAATAGATACAATTTGGAAACATTTAGACTGACAGAGACAAAGCCAATTCCCCAAACCAAGCCTCCCACCCCGCCTCCACTTACAGGGAAACCTGAGCGTCTCCTCCGCCGCAGCCTTTGCTTAGAAACCACCTCCATGCACATTGACTCCAGGCACGCAAGAGAGTCTCAGCGGAAGGACACTCCAAGGTCAGTTTGAGAAGGGAAGCAGTAATGCACAGTGCACCTCAGAGTTGGAAAACCCTTCCCATACACATTGGGAAGAAGTTGAAGGTCATGTATGGCTCATTTTCTAAAGTGCCAGGCCAAGGATGAATTATAAAACTGGAGTCAGCAATATTTTAAATATTTACATACTCACAAATTATTATGTTCATATATATGATCTATCAGGATGATGGAAGAGTTTGGGGAAATGTATATACACACATATGCCAAAATCTCTTTAAAACCAAGGGCTGGTGACACTTGGGAGAGGACTCAGTCAACTGTTTGCTGTACAAGCATGAGGACTGAGCTTAATCTCCCAGAACCAAAATAAGAAAACCAGTGACACGTGGTTATAACCACAGCCCTGGGGAGACAGCCAGGGGAAGGGGCCTGGGACATGCTGGCCAGCCAGTCCAACCAACTCAGAGAGCTACAAGCTCAGCAAGAGACCCTGGCTCAAAAACCTAAAGTAAAGGGGCTGGAAAGATAAATAACCCTTTAAAAAAAGAATTAACTATTTTAAAAGCTAAAGGGCAATTAAGGAAGACATCTGACATCAGGGTCCAGCTTCCATATGCGTGTGCACACACCCACACATATATGTATTTATTATACACACAAGCAAGATAATTTTTTAAATGTTTTGAGGGAGTATTTTGTAGAAAACAGTAACACAAATAATGCAATGTGGGGCTGGTGAGATGGCTCAGCAGGTAAGAGCTCCCGATTGCTCTTCCGAAGGTGATAAGTTCAAATCCCAGCATCCACATGGTGGCTCACAACCATCCGTAACGAGATCTGGCGCCCTCTTCTGGAGTGTCTGAAGACAGCTACAGTGTACTTAAAATAAATCTTTAAAAAAAAAATAATGCAATGTAAGTAAACTTCAGTTTATATAGATACTCCTGGTAACAGCCATATCGTTAATCCTAGCACATGGGAGACAGGGACAGGAGTATCTCTGTAAATTCCAGGCCAGATAGGACTGTATAGTAAGACCCTGTCTCAGAGGAGGGCACCCTGATATGATTAGAATATAAATATACCCATAATTTGTATATAATATTATATAGCAATGTTTTATAGGTACTTTGTTTACTATAACACCTTACTATATTCATATTATTCATATTGTACATAATGCCTTAAGTCATATACTCATATGTCTGCTCTTCAAATTCTCCTTTGAACTAACCTTAACATTTTACTGGGTTTCCCCAATTGAAGAGTTGAAAAGAATCTTCGATGCATGTTCATTTCATATTTACACCCCAAATTATGCTTTTAGCTTTGAAAATTAAACTTCTGCAGTAAGGACTGTGGTAGAGAGATTTCTAAAATTAAATTACAGTGTGTGCCATGTGCTTGGGAAGATCTGAGTTTGACTAACACAACCCAGTGAAAAGCGTCCAGGGCATGGTGGTGCATATGTGTAATCCTAGTGCTGGAAAGGCAGAGATAGACAGACACCTGGGCCCCACTGCTCAGTCAGCCAAGCCCAATTCCAGAGCCCCGGGGCCCAGTGAGACAGAGTCTCAATAAACGAAGTAGAAGGGCTATAGAGATGGCTCAGTGGTAAAGAGCACTTGATGTTTTTGCTGAAGGTCCCAGTTCAGTCTCTGCAATCACGCCAGCTAGCTCACAACTTCTTGTAACTCCAGCTCCATGGAGATCCTGGCTTCCTCTGGCCCTGGCACTTATGTGCACATAGGCACACACAGACGCACATAACACACATAGTTTTTAAAAATAATAAATATTTAGGAAAGAAATGACAAGTTTGATAGTTCCTGAGGAATGAAACTTCTGGCATCCATGTATACATCGCATACATGTGCATGTATGTAGGAACATACATATGCACCTGCACACACATGAACACTCACATACACAGGAACATGCATACATACATACATACATACATACATACATACATACATACATCAAAGGGAACATATATGGGAGAAATAGGGAGAAAAAGGAGCATGAAAGTTAGTTTTTCTTTCTACACAGGATTCAGACACCTTATTGAACTTATTCCTAGACCCCAAGAGAGGATGCTAATCCTGCAAGTTGAGACACTTGGCCAAGTACACAAGGGGAAGAAACTGGGCTGAGCTAGGACTCTGTCCTCCATCCCAAGGTTACTCAATCCTAGTAATATCTCACGGAAGCCACCTCAGCGCTGACTGGCAGTCTGACAAAGGTCATCAGAACAAAGTACACACCTAAGAAGATGGATGATGGGGGCTGGTGAGATGGCTCAGCGGGTAAGAGCACCCGACTGCTCTTCCGAAGGTGATAAGTTCAAATTCCAGCATCCACATGGTGGCTCACAACCATCCATAACGAGATCTCTTCTGGAGTGTCTGAAGACAGCTACAGTGTACTTACATATAATAAATAAAATAAATCTTAAAAAAAAAAAGAAGATGGATGATGACGAAATGAAGCCCAAGATGGGGTGAGAAGCATTCAGAATGAAAGTATGCCATGCCTCTAAAACATCAGGACCAACTCCATCCAGCCTGTGGTAATATGAACTGATCTACCTGGCAAAAGACTGGCCAAGAGGCGTTAGCAACAAACATCAAAACGTTCTTTCCTAGCAAGGGCAAAAGGAAGAGGATGTTGGTAGAGCCATGCATTACACAAAAGAAAATGAAGAAGGAGCCCAGAAGTTAATTGCCCATGAGAAGACATGCTGCAGTTGCCCGCCTTCACTATAAGCAAATGGACATCTCCCCAAATGTAAATATACCCTCGAGTGAGTGTCAGGCATGTGCTTTGGATGAATTCAGGCTTGAAAAAAACCTGGCCAGTTGAGTAAAGAAAGTGTAGTCTAGAAGCTAGGAAGAGGGGCACACACTCAACTTTGCAATTGTTTGTATGGTTCTTAAAAGACTTAGTGTCTTAGTTAGGCTTTTACTGCTGTGAACAGATACCATGACCAAGGCAACTCTTATAAGGACAACATTTAATTGGGACTGGCTTACAGGTTCAGAGGTTCAGTCCATTATCATCAAGGTGAGAGCATGTTAGTGTCCAGGCAGGCATGGTGCAGGAATAGCTCAGAGTTCTACATCTTCATCTGAAGGCTGCTAGCAGAAAACTGGCTTCCAGGAAGCTAGGAGGAGGGTCTTAAAGCCCATACCCATAATGACAGACCTACTCCAACAGGGCCACACCTACTCCAACAAGGCCACACTTACTCCAACAGTGTTATCTGCAAACTTCCATTGGTTGCTAATTAGTTACAAAATCTGGTTGTTTGGAGTGGGACTCTAAACTTTTAGCCTTACTGTAATATATCATTTCTGATACCCTGAACCCATTGATTTCCTCCAGACAACTTCTTTCACGTTCTTTTAGTTGTGTTGGACTTTTCTTCACATTCATCCTTTCATTAGCTGGACCACAGCCTGTGAGCCACCCATTTTAGCAGCTCTGCTCTCAAGTCTCTCAAGAGTCTGGAGAACCCTGACCAATACCTATCTCCTTAACAACTCCTGATAAAGTTCAAAGAAAAAGCAAGTGAGGCCCAGTTTACTAGCAAGGCCTGGACCCCATTAGAGTTTAGGAAATGACTTCTATTCCACATCAGACAGGTAGAACTTAATGTCCCCGGTGTGGCTGGGTCCCAGATCAGCACCTTTTCATTGATATGTACTTGACGCTGGGTTCATTATTCACTGGACAGGACAGTGTTATGGTTTTCTCACTCAGTGTAACTCCCAGTAAAGATAAAAGCTGCCACCACCACCACCATAACCATTGTGAGAAATATCAAATAAGATGTTCTCCAATCAGGCCGGACATGGTGGCACACACCTTTAATCCCAGCACTCAGGAGGCAGAGGCAGGCGGATTTCTGAGTTCGAGGCCAGCCTGGTCTACAAAGTGAGTTCCAGGACAGCCTGGGCTATACAGAGAAACCCTGTCTCGAAAAACCAAAAAAAAAAAAAGATGTTCTCCAATCAAGTGCTATAAAACTTGTGTTTAGGGCAATAAACTTAAATATTCGCATGAACACACCCACAAGTGAGAGTGTGTGTGTGTGTGTGTGTGTGTGTGTGTGTGTGTGTGTGTGTGTACAGGCATGCCCACACGCTCTCTCACACACACCTTTTAAGACTTATGCAAATGTCTTAATCCCCTAGTAAAACCTTTGTTTATACAAAGGTCCACTGCTGTTTTCCAGGGATGTGATGGCCTGGAGCTGTGACCCTTTCCCCCTTCCTTCATGTCCTGTGTACCAGTTCTTTTCAGACTGGGCAGTTAAATTAAGACTGTGAGCTGAGCTGGGACCCCAGCCAATAGGGAAAAGGGAAAGGGCCCACCTAAATTCTCATGAAAGCCAATCATGATTTTTGTAACCTCAGGAACTCGCCCTTCTGAGCACATCCTTTTAATCTGGTTGAGAGTAAAGTTTACCTTGTCCAGACACTTCCCCTGGAATGGTGATCTCTTTCTTTGGGACCTGAAGCATTTCTTCCATGTTATCAGCATGGTCTTCAAAGAAGGCAGCTCTGGATCCAAACAGCTGTTTCCTCTAGTTCCTGCTGTGTAACCACAGGCAAGTGCTTTAACCTCAGACAACTTCAGTTTCTTCATCTGGGTAAATGAAACTCTCTTACCACACTGTCATATAGCTGAAAGAAGGTGGCCAAGGTCACTCACTCACTACAGGCTTGTCCTGTGTACTCTCACTAAAAGGAGCTGTTGCAGTCACCATCTCGTTATCAGGGCCCTAGCCTTGGCATGGCATGCCTCATCTCTACCCTCTATCCTGAAGAGGATTTCCAATCCTGGGGCTCTAACATTCTTCCAAACATAGGTAGAGGCCTACATCCAGGAAATGAGGTTGGTAGGTCATAAATAATCATCCATTTACACCAAACCACCACCCAAAGCAGGTCCTTAGTGTCCATTCCCTAACCCCAGGCCTGGAATACACACACACACACACACACACACACACACACACACACACACACACACACAATATCTCGGGTGGGATTATCTGCACTGTCTCAAGGATGCAGGTTAGAACCATGTAGCACACATATATGTCACATATGGAAAGTTAAGGTAAATTTGGCTTTTGTGCTTCTGGGCTAGTGAAGCCTGTCACTGAAAGGGAACTCCCCTGGTACAGGGAGAAGGATGACCTCTGATGCCTCTGTGATGTAGAGGAACTTATCTTCCTCTGCGTGACTTTTTCCATCTCTGTGCTTACACGAGAAGTGTGGACAGGCTGCATGCATCCAACAAAGGTCTCCTTCCTAGCTGTGCAGCTCCACCCTGAGAGACAAGGTACCAGGAGAAGGGCAAAGGAAGATCAGGGAGAGTAGCTCTTTGCATCCCCATACTTAGCAAATCAATCAATCAATCAATCAATCAATCATTTAACTAATAAGAAAATGTAAAAAGCTGGGTTATAGTAAAATCTGCAATCACACACTCGGGAGGTTGAGGCAGGGGCTAGCCTGGGCTCCATAGTGAGACCGAATCTGTACACATGTGAGAAGAAAGCACAGAGGGGTAAGCAGGTGACCGTGTTCTCTACCAAACAACTTCCTCATTGTAAATCCAGTTGGTTTCATGCCTTTATAAAATGAAGGAGAGGACCCGCATATTCACACAATAGCACTAGGCCAAAGAGTAACGCCTTGAAATGGGCTCTAATGGGCTATTGATGTACAGAAGACACAAATCTGCATTCTGTTTCTCTGGAGAGTTAAATTGGAGTTAGTGCTGGGGACTGAACGCAGGACTTTGCATGACAGTCAAGTGCTCAACTGCAGAGCCCCACAATTGGCCCAGAGGGTCTAGATAAATCTCCATAAGCAGATCGATAACAATTTTTCTGAGGTTTTTGTTTTTCATTTTTCATTTTAAAATTTAAGATACAAAGTATGATTCATCATTTGGCTTGTTTGTTTTGAGACAGGGTATCGGTGAGTAGTAGCCTTAGCTGATCTGAAGCTTCCTAGGCTGGCTACTTACTCATAGCTATCTGCTTGTTTCAGCCTCCCAAGCACTGGGATTAAATACATGCACCACTGTGCCCAGCTGTCTCAGTTTTGCTTTTGGGGGGGTGGGGATTTGGGGTGTTTTGTTTTGTTTTTTTGAGTTTCTGGGTTTTCAAGACAGGGTTTCTCTGTGTAGCCCTGGCTATCCTGAACTCACTCTGTAGACCAGGCTCTGAGTTCTCAAACTTACAGAGATGTGCCTTCCTTGCAGACATCTTGTAGATATTATTGATATTCAGCCTGGTTCCATCTCCTCTTTATCAAGAGAATCAATAACCATGGTTAAACAACTGTCTCTGTGACAGGAGATGAGATCCTTCCACCGGCAACATCTCCCTTAACTCAGGTTGATCTTGAACTCACTAGGTAACCACGAATGACCTTTAGTTCTAGCCCTACCTCCCAAGTGTTGGATTATAGTACCGCCTCAATTAAAAAGATCTTCAAGAAACTGTGGAGATGGCTCAGTGTTTAAACAACTTTCTGTGCAAGTGTGAGGGCTGAGATCGGCTCTCCTAGAACCCATAGAGATGCCAGGCAGGTGTGGCAGTCCGCCTGCCATCCCAGCCTCAGAAGATGGGGACAGGATTCCCAGAAGAAGCTGTCAGTGAGCACTGGACCAGCCATACTGTCAGTGAGCACTGGAATTGATTGAAAGACCCTCCTCATTGAATAAAGTGGTAGAGCAATCAAGGCTGATTCCCACCAACTTCTACTTCCATATGAACATACATCCACATGCATGCATACCTCCATATGTATCAGGGACACACACACACACACACACACACACACACACACACACACATACACATGAGGGCAAGGCAGGAACATCACTATGAGTTTGAGATCAGCCAGGGCTATATAACAAAGTCTGTCTTCAAAAACAAAACAAAAATCTTCACAGAACTTTGGATAGAGTTCTGTGGTCAAGCATTTACCTGGCCCAGTACCATGCCAAACTTCTTTAAAAATAAGTCAGGCCAGGCATCATGGTGCACACCAGTAACCCCAACACTCGGGAGGCAGAGGCAGGCGGATCTCTGAGTTTGAGGCTTAACTGGTCTACAGAGTGAGCTTCAGGACAGCCGGGGCTACACAGAGAAACCCCCCATCTCAAAAAGAAAGAAAAAAGGAAAGGAAAGGAAAGGAAAGGAAAGGAAAGGAAAGGAAAGGAAAGGAAAGGAAAGGAAAAAAGGAAGGAAGGAAGGAAAGAAGGAAGGAAGGAAGGAAGGAAGGAAGGAAGGAAGGAAGGAAGGAAGGAAGAGAAAGGAAGGAAAAGAAAGGAAGGAAAAGAAAGGAATGGAAATGTCTATGGAATCTGGGGCTTCTTGTCTGTCCTGTCATTTGACACATGGGGCCATTTTGATTTATTGGTTTTTCTGAGGGGGGCAAAATTGGGACATTGTCCAGCCATAAATTGCCCCCTTGCAATTTATGCCTCAAACTCAGTCTTTCTATGTCAGCTCTCGAGTATAAGATCATCATGGGCATCATCACCCTGGCACTAAGTAGGGACAGAACCCAGAGTCTGCTGTGCTTAGATGGAGGTCTCACTCCACCCTCAGCCCTAGATGCCAGTTTAAATTAGCCATGTCTACATAGTGACACAGACTGCACGTATGGTAGTGGTTCGTAAGGTAATAGAGTCGAAACCCCTCATGCCTGTGATACACATCAGGTATTGCATCAGTCACATGACTGGTTCTTCCAGCATGAATAAACCTACTATGCATAAACCTACTATGCTGTTGGCCTATAAAAGCATCGCCTGTAGTTGATGCATCGTGTATGGTGATGATTGACTAGGTCTACTGGTTACCATTGCCGTACTATACAGCTTAGTGCATGCTCTTCCTACCTGTATGAAAAAGATGGCCATACAACACTATTACACTTCATATGTCTTGTCTGCACCATGTTTCCTGAATCTCTTGATCACTTGACAGTGGTTCTCAGCCTTCCTGATGCCGTGACCCTTTAGCACAGTTTTTCACATTGTAGTGACCCACAACCAAAAAGTTATTTTCATTGTTACTTCATAACTATGCGCGTGCTACTGTTATGAATCATAATGTAAATATCTGATATGTGACCCCTGTGAAAGAATCAGCTGACCTACAGGCTGAGAACCTTGCATTTGGAAACCATGCTGAGAGCCTGATTGTCCCTTTTAGGCAGCTGTCAAAAAACAATATGCCTCCCCTACTACTGAAAGGCCTGTAGGAGGGACTCAAAGGCTGATACATGGATCAGGACAGCAGAACCAGCAGCCAAGCTGGCAAGAGCTTGGAAGTGACTTGGGATAGAAACTAGTCTAGAATACGAAAAGTAACCCAGACCCAGAAAGTACATTTTATTAAAAAAAAAAAAAAGACATAGGTACTCACTAATAAGTGGATATTAGCCATAAAGCACAGGATACACATGCTACAATCCACAGAGCCAAAGAAGCTAAATAACAAGGAGGTCTCAAGGGAGGGTGCTTGAATCTTACTCAGAAAGGGAAATAAAATAGATATCAGAAGTGTATAGAGGAGGGAACTGGGCGGGGGGTGGGGGGTGGGGAAGGGAACAGAGGTAAGGATTAGGTGTGAGGAGAGCATGGGGGGTGAGAAGGCTGGGAGAGAGAAGGGAAATCGGGGCTGGGGGAGGGCATATCTGGGACTAGCTGGAGATAGCAGCTGGGAGAAGGGGGTGTGGAGCCTGAAGCCTGAAGTGGCCATCTCCTGTAGTCAGGCAAGACTTCTAGTGGAGGGAGGTGGACACCAACCCATGCACCAAACCTTCTACCTAGAATGTCTCCTGCCTACAAGATGTGCAGGGATGAATATGGAGCAGAGATTGAGAGAATGGCCATCCAATGATTGGCCCCATTTAAGACCCATCCTATGGGAGAGAGCCAACCGCTGACACTATTAATGATACTCTGCTATGCTTGCAGACAGGAGTCTAGGACAACTGTCCTCTTCATCCATCCGCAGATGGAAAAAGATGCAGAGACCCACAGCCAAACGTTAGGCAGAGCTTGAGGAGTCTTGAGGAAGAGTTGAAGGAGCTGGAGGGGTCAAGGATACCACAAGTAGACCTACAGAGTCAACTAACCTGGGCCCATGGGGGGTCACAGAGACTGAACCACCACCCAAGAGCATGCATGGACTAGACCGAGGCCACCTGCAAACATGTAGCAGATGTGCAGCTTGGTCTTTGTGTGGGTTCCCCAAACAATTGGAGTGGGGCTGTCCCTGACTCAGACTCTGTTGCCTGCCTTTGGATCCCGTTCCTCAAACTGGGCTGCCTTGTCCTATCTCAGTGAGAGGGATGGACTTAGTCCTGATGAGATACAATGTATCAGGGCCAGTTGGTACCTGAGGGAAGGGGGGGGGCTCTCTTTTTCTGAGGAGAAGGGGAGAGGAGAATGAGAGAAGGCGGTGGGAGGTGAGACTAGGAGGAGAAGAGGGAGGGGGGCTGCGGTTAGGATGTAAAGTGAATAAATTAAATAATTAATTAATTAATTAATTAATAAAAAAGAAAAGAATCTGACAAATGTTCTCAAGAGCTTCAGAAGGGTCTGGTCACTGAGCTCAACATCTCCACTGTCAGCTCTGAAGGCCTCCACTTTCCTCTCAGGCCATGGTGGAGACAAAAATGGAAATTGCAAACCTGTCTGAAGCTTTAGGGAACAGGCGAAGGGGCTTTCCCCACACACATAATCAGGAAAGGCAAGTAAATGCCTCAGTGGTGTAAATCCACCCAAACATACTGACATTTGGAGCTGCTCTGAAAAAGATAGCTCAGTTTCTTGTCTCCACAGCAAGGGATAAACAGTCAACACCACAAAGTATACATAAGCTGCTTGGATCTACTTCATGGTGGTTCATTCTAGAATATGAACAGACCACAGAATATTTCAGCACACTTGGGAAAATGCCACAGACTCCAACACACACACACACACACACACACACACACACGACAAAGAGCAGATGACAGGTTTTTAAAAAATCTATAAAGAAATCAGGGGGCTATAAAGAAAGACCAGGCTGGTAGACTCCATCTCAAGAAAACAAAATTAAAACTTAAAAATAAAATCTATATTGAAAGTCCTCAGAGAATGAAACATTGTGCCGCTGCAAGAGAGGAGGAACTATTTTTAAAAATGAGGAAAGAAAATAAGGAAGATGCTGAAGTAAAAAAAAAAAAAAATGTAACAGTGAAAAGTTCAGTAGAAAGACTCCGGGTTGAGGTTAAGGTTATCTTCCCAAGAGGCAGAAAGAAGCAAACAAAAACTAGAAAAGCAATACAGATACAGAAAGAATACAAAGTATCCATTAAATAGGTGGTAGTTTAACAAATTAGAGTTTATAAAGAAAAAAAAGAGACCAGAATTTAAACAAATACCCAGAACTGGGGGGACATGAGTCTCTCTACATTGTAAGGTCCCAGTTTGAATGACAGACTTAAAGACTCAGTCTGAAGTGCATACCCTCATGAATGAAAATAGACCCAGGCTAAGAGACATCATCACCCAAGTTAACAAAACCCATGCTAGAAATAGGATTCTGAGCCCTTCCCAGACAGAACAAAAAGGTCAGAGACAAAAGATGAGGTATAAGAACAATGCCTAGGGGCGGGAGCGATGGATCTGTGATTAAGAGCCCTGATAGCTCTTCCAATTCTCAGAACCTACGTGGTCTCTCACAACCATCTGTGTTGGGATCTGATGCCCACTTCTGGTGTGTCTGAAGACAGCGGCAGTGTGCTCATATACATAAGACAAATAAATAAACTTTAAAGGAAAAAATTGCCATCTCAATCAACATAAAGAAGAAATATTTCATACAGGAATGCCCACAGGTGGGCATGATCTAGGCAATCCCTCATTGACACTCTCTTCCGGGTGAGTCAAGGTTGTGTCAAACTAGTGATTAAGACGAGCATGACATTCAGTTGTGTACTTCTTGGGGGAAATGACAAAGCTGGAAGAGAGTGGAGCAAAGCCTTCAAATATCTGAGGAAGGATAATTTTAATTGAAAAAATTCTATACCCAACTACAGTAGCTCTTTTCCTTGTTACTGTGACAGAATGCCCAAGAAGAAGCAACTGAAAAGAATTTGCTTAGGCTTACAATTAGAAAGGATACAGCCCATCACTGTGGGAAGTCCCAGGAGAGGGAGGATTCTGGACACTTTGTATCCAGTCAGAAATCAAAGAGAACAAGAACTGAATCACACTAAGAAACCTCAAGGCCTGCCTCCCAGTGCCCCAGGGTTCCACTTCTACCTCAAAGCCTGTTTCCAGCTGGCAACCAAGCATTCAAAGAAACGAGCCATGAAGCACAGTTCACAATCAAGCCACAGCATTCTGCCCCTGGCACCATAGGTGCACAGCATCTCATGGTGAAAAATGCATTTGCTCCAACTCCAACTTCAAAAGTACTTGTAGCTTATTGTGATTATTACTTAATTTTATTACTTATATGTATGTTTTGTGTATATATATATATATATATATATATATATATATATATATATATATATATACCATGTATATACTACCCATGGAAACCAGAAGAAGGTATTAGGTCCCCTGGAAATGGAGCTACAGATGGTTGTAAGCCAACATGTGGGTGCTGGAAATTGAATCTGGGTCCTTTGGAAGAAAAGCCAGTGCCCTTAACCTCTGAGCCAGCTCCCCAGCCCCCCTACAGTTTTTAACACTCCCAATACTATTCCAAAATCACAAGTCCCTTCTGAGACTCAAGACAACCTCTTAAATGTGAAAGTGTAGGGAATAAAAATACATGCTACATACTTCCGACATACACTAACTAGAGCAAACATTTCCATTCTATGGCCAAAGGGGCCTCACAGAAACCCTCAAGCATCTAGGCTATTACTACAACCTGATGGTAAAGTCTTATTGCTGAAGACAACACTTACATATGTCATTAAACACTAAGTTGGCCTGGTGCCCAACTAGAAACTTCACCCCCACTGACTATCATTCATGGTACCAGAAGGCGCTATGCATGCTACTTCTGAAGGAAAGCAATCATCAGTTTCACCAGGTTATGTATTAACCTGGCAACCTACAACAGAAACTAGCCTGCAAGATACTCCTGTGCAATAGTGGCATGAATATTATAAGCGTAACCAACCACTATAGGATTAGATTTAAGGCCTACTCCATAGATATAACTCATATCTAACACTAAAAAAGTAGCCAATAACCTAAGACTAGATAGGTCATGGGTTTAATAACCTAAGACTAGATAGGTCATGAACCTAGAGGAGAACCGAATACCATTATTCTGCTAAAGGACCATAGCAATCACATGAGTCCTAATGATATACTGCTACTCGCACAGACTAGTGCCTCCCTCAGTCCTCAGCAGAAAAGCTTCTTCTGAAAATAGATGGGAAATAACACAGACCCCACAACGGAACAGTTCGCAGACAGTGAGAGACTTTGGAGGGCTCATTAGGATGTCTTCATCAAACCTCTCCCCTCAGGCCTCAGGGAACTGTGTAAGAGGAATTAGAAAAACTGTCAGAGCCAGAGGAGACAGACGATACTAAGGAAACAGTGTCTTCCAGACCCAAGAGAGGTTATCAGATTGTCAAGTATGAGGCTGCAGGAACTTGATAGCTTAAAGCAGAACTGGATAAAGGATTTATGTTGATAGCACAGATAGAGCCAAAACTTTAGATGAGGAAATTTGAGTGTCAAAAGAAACAAAGCTCTCCAAGGAAAGAACTGGAGTTACAACAGGCAAATCTGGCTTGTCAAAGAACAGTAGTAATTCAAACAAAAACCCTGAGTCATTGAATGTTAGTGTTTGCCTAAACACCATGACATCCTTTAGTGACAGAGCAGAGGCATTGCTGTGTAGTTAGGAAAGGAGCCGAGAAAAGCTAAGTCCCATTGCTGTGTGTGGCTAAGTGATAGACGCTCAAAGCACAGCTCTGAGTTCAATCTTTAGTATCACAAAAATAATGCAAAGCAGAGCTACACATCGTGTAAGGAAAAGTCAGCAGTGTCATACCCCGGAACACTGAGAGTTAAGAATTAATAACAAAAGCGAAACGTTTGGGAACAGATTATTGTTTCCCTGCCTCTGAGCCAAAATCAAGTAGAAAAGTAGAAATGGAAAATGGACAAAATAAATTAAGACAGCTTGCCTCTGGGTACAGGCCCTAGGACAAGATGCTTTCACCTTTTGTTAAAAGTCTGAAGAGCAATGAGCAGGCAATGGTGGCTCATACATGTGATACCAGCATGGCATGCTGAGGCAGGAGAATAACAAGTTTGAAGTCAGCTTTGGATGCATAGCAAGGCCTTGTTCCAAAAACAAAAGTTTAAAAACCAGTACGTTGGAATTATAAGAGATGGCTCTATGGTTAAGAGCACTTGTTGCTCTTGCAGATGGGAGCTTGATTCCCAGCATCTACATCAGACAATTCACAGCCACTTATAACTCTAGCTCCCAGAATACCACTGCCCTCTTCTGGCCTCTGCAGGCACCCATGTGAGCATGCGCATACATGCACACACAGATATACACACAGACACACACACACACATACATGCACACACAGATACACACACATACATGCAAAAAATACAAGAAATAGCAATGTGTCTTACAAAACTGAGTACTACTTTGCGAAATGCATTTTTTTTTTTTTTTGGTTTTTGAGACAGGGTTTCTCTGTATAGTCCTAGCTGTCCTGGAACTCACTTTGTAGACCAGGCTGGCCTCGAACTCAGAAATCCACCTGCCTCTGCCTCCCAAGTGCTGGGATTAAAGGCGTGCGCCACCACGCCCGGCCACTAAATGCATTTTTTAAAAAGAACATACATAGTTATTTAAGACACATTTTTGGGGGGGTACAAAGATGAGGATGGATTCTTTTATCTCAGTGTTGAGACCAATACTTTTCCCATTGTACCTCTATGGCTGTGATAAAACACCAGAACCGGGGCTGGTGAGATGGCTCAGCGGGTAAGAGCACCTGACTGCTCTTCCGAAGGTGATAAGTTCAAATCTCAGCAACCACATGGTGGCTCACAACCATCCGTAATGAGATCTGGCTCCCTCTTCTGGAGTGTCTGAAGACAGCTACAGTGTACTTACATATAATAAATAAAATAAATCTTTAAAAAAAAAAAAAACACCAGAACCAAGACAGCTTATAGAAGGAAGGGTTTAGATTTTATTGCTCCAAAAAGAACCAGATACCAGGTATTCAAATATGTAAGCCTATGACAGAGATTTCTTGTTCAATCCACCACAACTTTAATTACCTCTTCAAAAGTTCTTTCTCTAAAATCAGTCATATGCTGAGGTACACTGGGACTTTCAAAACCTGAATCTTAAGGCTGTGAAACCTCCGAAAGTGCTCCGTGCTGCACAGTGAAAACTGCATGCCACCTCAAACACATTTTACGTGCTTCTGAATGTGGGTTCTCTCAAGGTCAATACCGTGTGGTACAATCCGTGCAGAAAGGCATGGCAGCCTTGCTTGTGACCACGGGAAATGAGCAATGGATCAGGGACCCCAAAGGTTAAGAGCACTTCTCTTGACCCCTGGCTTGTGGAAAGCAGAATATCTGGGAAGAGCGCCTCCTGCTGGCAAGGGGGAGAGGGGGGAAGTGGACATCATCAGAACACATTATACAGGGAAATGGAAGACAGACCAGGAAAAGAAAACCTAACAAACAATTTCAGCGATCTGAGGTTTTTCTCAAGTTCTGTAACCCAATGGACAAAATAAAATGAGGCCCACCATATTTAAAATATGCTCATAAAAAAGATATTGATCCTGTGTCTGCACATGCAGACACGTCTATGTGTTATGTGCATGTGTTGTGACTGTGTGTGCACATATGTACAAGTGGGCATGCACATGTGTGTGTCCATGGAGACATTGCCTGAACCATCTCCTAGCCCTGCCTCCTTATTGCTGAGTTGCAATAATTTCTTATACATTCTAGGTGCAAGTCTAAGTCACTGTTTAAGCTACCGTACGGAAATACAAAGGAAAGGGTGCGTGAGTCAACAGACAGAACTCCTCACAGCCCTGCAGGTTGGAAGCACACAATCAAGGCCTGGGAAGAATCATTTCCCATGAGTCCTCTTCCCTTGTCTAACACATGTCACATATCACATATGTTCTATCTCACGTGAACATCTCTCATACATGTCCTTGGTATATCTTCTTCTTCTTACAAGGGCCTGCTTTTAGGGTTCCATTTAACCTAATGACCTTTCTAATTTTTAAATATAATATTCTTTGAGAATACATGCATACAATGTATTTTATATTTACTTCTCAACCCCCATCTCATTCCTCTCAAGTCCACCCTTACCTCCCCACCCCACTCAACATTGCATATTCTCTCTCTCTCTCTCTCTCTCTCTCTCTCTCTCTCTCTCTCTCTCTCTCTCTCCCCACCCCCCATGGAATCTAACTTGTACAGGACCATCACTGCATCATGGTCAAACTACCAGGGTCCATATTCTAGAACATGTAACATGGGTTACATCTAGATATTGTTGGTAATTGCACATTATCCAGAGGGTGGGTGACACCTGACAGTTTGGTCTGACATGATTAAGAAGTGGTTTAAGCTTGTGGGGTGTGGTGGCTCACTTCTGTAATCCCAACATTTGCAAGACAGATGCAGGCAACCAGGAAGGAGGTCAAGTTCAGCCGTAGCTATGTAGCAAGGCTTTCCCACGGTCTTCTGCCTGGGAGTTGCTCTGACCTTTGGGTTACCATCAGAGCAGGTGTCTTGTGTGCCATATCTGGTCCCCTGTACCTCTCTCTACATAATCAGATACTCTAGAATACAGCCCCTGGTAGGTTGGCCACGATGCAGTGGACGGTCTTGCACAAGTTTGACTCCATGCAGGGGTGGGGGTGGGGGTTCTTTGGGTATTAAGGCTTTAGCTTACAAACCTGAAGACAGAATAATTCTGCCTCAGTCTGTTTCTATAGCTGTAAAAAAAAAAAGCATAAATACCCGAAGCCAGGTAACTTGTAAAGAGCATAAACTCACTGGGCTCACAACTCTAGAAATTGTCCAGTCCAGGAGACCTGTCCCAGCCCTGTCTCAGCCCTGTCTCAGCACTGTCCTGCACTGTCCCTGCACTGTCCCCACACTGTCCCCACACTGTCCCCACACTGTTCCTGCACTGTCCCGCACTGTCCCTGCATTGTTCTGCACTGACCCACACTGTCCCTGCACTGTCCCGCACTGTCCCTGCACTGTCCCTGCACTGTCCTTGCACTGTCCCGCACTGTCCCTGCACTGTCCCACATTGTCCCTGCACTGTCCCACACTGTCCCTGCATTGTTCTGCACTGTCCCGCACTGTCCCTGCATTGTTATGCACTGTCCCGCACTGTTCTGCACTGTCCCCGCACTGTCCTTGCACTGTCCCGCACTGTCCCTGCATTGTCCCTACACTGTCCCTGCACTGTCCTGCACTGTCCCTGCACTGTCCTGCACTGTCCCTGCACTGACNGTCCCGCACTGTCCCACACTGTCCCGCACTGTCCCTACACTGTCCCGCACTGTCCTGCACTGTCCCGCACTGTCCTTACACTGTCCCACACTGCCCTCACTGTCCTGCACTGTCCCTGCATTGTCCTGCATTTTCCCAGCTCTGACCCAGCTCTGCTCAGCTCTGCTCGGCATCTGATGATGACCTCATTCTGAATCAGAACATGGCAGAGGGCATCACACGCCAAGACAGGATAAGCATATTAGCTTTGGTATCTTTTTATAAAGTTACTAATTCCATCAGAGACCCTTTGCTGATGACTTCATATAATCCTGGATTTCCCAGAATAACATATCAATGTGGGGATCAAATTTTCAACAGGAGTTTGGGAGGGACAAATATCTAGACTGTAGCACTATTTAAATCTTGTATCAGATGTCCGATGCCCCAAAGTCATCTCCCACTGAAGGGTCCTAACTCTCAATTCTCTTTCCCTTTTTATTTTTTCTTTCTCATTTTAATTTATAATATTTTTCAAAACTCATTCATGAATGCACTGTATCTACCTCACTCCTACCCCTACTTCCCATTCACTTCACCCAATCCTGTGCCCCCCCCAATTCTCTCTGCAATTCCTTATCTCTTCATTACTTACCGTATCCATTCAGTCTGGATCTGAGGTATCTGTGTTTAGAACCGACTCCTTAGGATTAGGTAACTTATCAGGGGCTCATCCCTGGAGAAAACTGGCTCTCTCACCCTTAGCATGCATTAACTGATGGACTATCACTCTTCACCTAGGGGTGGGAGCTTGTGGGATCTCCCCCATCCATGCTGGTACATCTACTGGTTATGGTGACCATGCATGTTTCACTCAGGCAACCGCGTGGTTGAGGTTTTGTGGGTGCAGCACCCTTGCCATGTCTAGAGGAGACAATGCCACAGCAGACATCCTGGCTCTTATAATCTCTCTGCCCTTCTTCGATGCTCCCTGAGCCTTAAGGGTAGGAACCATGTTGTATCAATGGGGATGGGTTCCCAGAGCTACTTACTCTCTGCATTGGGCTCCTGTCTGCGGCAGAAGAAGCTTCCCTGATGGGCTGTGAGCTGGACTTTCTTCTCCTTCTGCCCACACCTTCCTCCTTTGCTACCACTTTCTTGGTGGTAGGTTTTGAAGGTGCGTTTTTTTAGTCCAAAAGCCTTTTGAGGCCAGGTCCCCCCACATATCCCTGATGACCACAAACTCCTGATCCTCCTGTCCCTTCACCTCTCCTGTGCCCTGCAGTCTTGCACACTCTTAACTCCGAGCCAGCCCTTCTAAATGGAGCTACATTGGCTGTGTGTTTATGGGAACATTGATTCAAAAGAAATTTGTTGTGGGTTGCCCAGGTGCTATTTGTATTCTGATGTTAATTCTGCTTCATCAAGAGGGGCTGCCCCAAAGAGGGGTAGATCAAGTCTCAGGTGATTTTCATTTTCATGTGAACCTTCTCCCCAGGTCAAATACAGGCTAGACCCTGTGATTGGGTAGTGGCTGCTGCCTTCCATACAGATATGCAGGACATGGCAAAGCCCGCTCTAACCAGCCTCTCTAAGGTGAACACTGAGCAGGGAAATGGAATACAAAAGCAAGAGCAACTGTTGCTGCTGCCAGCTTCACAGGTGCCAGAGGAGACCTTTCCCCTTAGCAGCAGGCATTCCGTGCCATCCAGCCTGTGATAGCCCAAGCATGTTCTTTGAACGATAGAATAAAAACACAGAAAATTGTCTAAATAAAGAGACAAGATGGCTGAGGTCAAGGGTATTCTGGGATTTGCATCTAAATTGGAATGTCCTGATGCTTATTAATTATGACCAAAACTGATCTCTGCAGAGGCGGAGAAAGGGCCAGCCATATGGCACATCTTCATGTCTGTCTCTTGCAGACATCTCTCCTCAGGCATTTACAGCCTTTAGTGAAAGAGCTTGCTAAGATCCCCAAGGTCTGTAAAGGGAAGTTGAATACCTCATTTTGCTTGAGGTATTAGTGTTGAATAGTAGTTACCTTTGGGTGGGTTAGAAAACCTTAGAATCTTTTCAGCCTGGACTATCTGTCTCTCTGGTCTGATTTCTACATTGTTAGCTTCCAGAGGAAAAGATCAAGAGTATCTGATGAGACAGAGAGGGGTACAGGGGATCAGATACAGCACACAAGACACCTGCTCTGATGGTAACCCAAAGGTCAGAGCAACTCCCGGCAGAAAAGCATGCAAAAGCCTTATCCCAGGTTTTATCCCCATCTTTACATTTTGTTGCCTGTGAACACTTGTATCCAGAACTGACTTTCTCCAACCTTGCTTTTCCTGGCCCCTGTATATGTTAAGAACAAAGAAATAACAAAGAGAAAGAAGAAAAGCAGTTACCCCACAAACCCCCTGGATACATGAAGGCTGACTATATGAAGAGTTTTGTTTTGTTTTGTGACAACTCACACAGTAACCAGGACCATGGTCAGACTTGCTACATAGCTGTGGCTGACCTTGAACTCCTTCCTGCTTGCCTGCATCTGTCTTGCAAATGCTGGGATCACAGAAGTGAGCCACCACACCCCACAAGCTTAAACCACTTCTTAATCACATTAGACCAAACTGTCAGGTGTCACCCACCCTCTGGATAATGTGTAATTACCAACAACATCTAGATGTAGTCCATATTACATGTAAACCTTGTAACAACATCTAGATATATTCCATGGTTGTCACTAATATGTCCTCTGTATATCATTTTTTTTTGTCATCCAGATAGATCCCCAAACCCTTACATTAGGAAAGGCCAAAAAGTATGGGAAAAACAAAAAAACTTCTTCCACCCCACAAAATAATCTAGGTTAGACTTTCCCTAGCATGTTGCTGGTGAGACAGACACGGGGTGGATTGAGAACCAAGGACATTTCTGACTCTCCTGTGACAGGCATTCTGAAATCTGTCTGGAGTCAGTGAGTACCACATGGGAGCCTTTTCTTCCTGACTATCTCATAAATAACATTCTGGCAGGGCTGTTGGCAGTGTTGCTCCTGGAGAGCATGCTCTTTCCTGTGACCCCAAGATCCTCTCAGAAGCAGCATCTCGCTTTACACCCCAGAGTTTCATGCTCCATCACGTCACTGACACCCAGTTAACCTCTGATTTGTTTACCCCGAATTTTTGAAAGATTTATTTTATTTTTAATTATGTGCATATGTGTATAGGTCTGGGTATGTGCAAGTTCAGGAGCCTCTGAATTCCAAAGGAAGGTATGGGATGCCCTGGAGTTGCAGGCAGTTGTGTGGGTGCTGGGAACTGAACGCAGGTCCTCTGCGTGACTAGTACACGATTTAAGGCACTGTGCCATCTTTCCAGTCCTTTTCTCCTACTCGATATCTCAACCTTCTCCTCTCTCAACCATCATTTACTGTGTGGCTCAAGACTATCATTATGGCTTACCTGAGCCTCCTACCTTGATGGCAGAGCCTGAATCTCTCACCCTGAATAGCAATGAGGCTACACCTTGCTCGGCTCTGCCCATGCCCACAACTTTCTGGGATCCATGTTCTGTGCTTAGATCACACTGGGAGGCAGAGTCTTGCACACACCTTCCTAGGCCCCTGCTTTATCACCTTCATATATCTGTTCCTCAAAGCTATGTTCGCTCATGCTCTCCTCAGCCCTTTATGCTCCCTATACCTGTCAGAATCCTACTTGTCCCCAGATTTATGGGACAGAAAAATTGCCTTCCTCGATGTCCTATAACTGTGCCATCTGGCTGCACACAAATGCAGGTGCTGGGGGACAGGCCTGTGTTCTGGTTACCCTTCCTGGCTGCCATTCCGAGGTTTCAACAAGAATCGTGGACGTAGCATCCATGTCCCACGCATCCTGAGCCTCTTGCTTTTCCCATCTGACACCATCTGAAAACCTTGAAAGTTCTGGCTCTGGCCCAGCTCTGTGTTTCCTTCAGTACTGACATCTCTTCTCTCAGCAAGTGCACAATCGTTCAAGGGACAAAGGACCTACAAAGGAGGAGTATTCTCTGTGGGAACTAAGGAGCCCTGGGCCCCAGTTCCTGTGTGGGGCGACTTTACTTCCGCACTCGGACCTCAGTTCCCTCAGCTCGTTGTATAATCCGAGAAGTAGGAGAGAGAAAGGACACTCAGATCTCACGGAAGGTTGGAAACATGGGGTGTTTTCCAGATGGGGGCTTTCCTGGCAAGAAGTTACTGCCCACTCAAGGGAGCATCCGCCGGCCCATCAAGCCTGCCCTCACCCTCCATGTCTGCACTGAACAGGTTGGACATGCCAGATGAGATTCCCCCCCCCCCCCCCGCCGGCATCCGCAAAGTAGCTACTGTCTGGCCAAAGTCACTCAGCAGGTCTGTGGTGACAGAGGGGAACTGAGACCTGTTGCCTAAAGGGTCCTGCATAAAAGGGAAGATGTTGTAAGCTACACTGCTTGGGGCTTGCTCTGGATGCTGGCTCACCAGCCAGGACCTGGAGAAGAATGGAGCAAAAAGCCTTTTGCAAGGCTGTTCCCTCGCATTGCTGGAAGAGTCCTTTCTGGACAGGTACATGGGCGCGCGCGCGTGCGCGCGCGCGCACACACACACACACACACACACACACACACACACACACACACACACACACTTCTTCTGTTTAATAATAGCAAGAATCTTTAGTGATGTGAAACTGCCCATAGCCCACCCCTCCTCCCAAACCTGGTGGTTCAACTGTGAATCCGACAAATAAATACCCAGAAGACGAGCAGCTCAATTCTCCAGCCTGAGCTCCACCACTGTGGAGGGAAAACGCACGTTTCAAAACTACCAGTGTTAGCACATCCTTTAGAAAGGATACGCAGGCCAGGCGTGGTGGCAAACACATGTAATTATGTCCAGCACCCAGGAGACCAAGGCAGGCAGATCTCTGTGACTCTTGGGTCAGCCTGCTCTACATATCGAATTACAGGACAGCCAACAATGACAAAATACAAATGTTTCTTTGAATGTCAAGCTACGAAGAATTTAGAAACTCCCAATACATCGAACTGCTGAATGCTTCTTTGGGACACAGAAATTACTTGATCATTAAATTGTGTGTGTGTGTGTGTGTGTGTGTGTGTGTGTGTGTGAAGTTAACCCAAAGAACCACGAAAGTAGTACAATTTTCTTTTCACTATTTTGTGGTACTTTGTACATGTTAGGGAAGCCCTCTGTGCTGAACTATCTCCTCAGCCCAGATATGTACAATGATCCGACACCAATTGAAAAATAAATTTGAAGGGCTCGAGAGGTAGGTCAATGGTTAAGAGCACTTTCTGTTCTTCCAGAGGACTCACACTAAGAGGATGTCTGACGCCCTCTTCTGGCCTGCAGCAGGCACCAGGTGCATGGCACACAGACATCCATCCATGAGAGTAAAACAACCACACACATGAAATTAATTTTAATTTAATTAAATAAACTAAATTTATATTTATATATAATTAGATAAAGTAAATGTATAAATAAAATAAATTTTAAGATTAAAAATAATTAAGTTATATAATTAAAATAAATAAGTTGATATTAAGAAGAAAATATTTAAAAGTAAGCGTTATTTGGAATTTTAAAATGCTGCTTGTCTTTCCAGATGGATCAGTTTCCATCTGTGTAGTTGGTGGTCAGAGAACGCTGAAGGTAAGTGCAGCTGTCCCAGATGGGGGCTCTCTTTCAGCCCCTCAACCAGGCTTTGAAATGCTCTCAGTCTTCTATCTGGTTCTTTCACTGTGTGTCTAGACCCCTTTGCCACTCCCCACCGCAGCTGGGGCCTCCTTACAGGAGCTGTTTAAACCCAGCCCACTTGGGGCTAGACATGGGAAGATGCCTAGACACGCAGTGCTGCCTAGTGTGTTAAAATTCTCAAACCCAAGGGCTGGAGAGGCGGCTTATGGTAAAGCCTTGTTCCAGCATGAGGAGCTGAGTTCAGATCCCAAGCACCCTAGCCAGACTGGGCATCCGGCACTGTAATCTCAGTACTGGGGAAGCTGAGATAGGAGACCCCTGAAGCTCCCTGGAGAGACAATCTAGCCAAACTGATGAGCCTTGGGGGCAGTCAGAGATGCTGTCTCCAAAAAAACAAAACAAAACAAAGCAAAACAAAACTGTGGGAAAAGCTAAGGAGATGGCTCAGCAGTTAAGATCACTGGCTGCTCTTCCAGAAGACATGGGTTCAGTTCCCAGCACCCACATGGCAACTCACAAGGATTCTAATTCTAGTTCAAAGGGATATGGTACCTCCTTCTGACTTCTTCCAGTACCAAGCACATACATGGTACACAGACATATGTGCAGGCAAGATACCCATACATATAAAATAGTAAAAGTTTAAAAACAATAAGGCAAAGAGTGAGGAGGATACTTGCCTTGGACTACTGGCCTACATACACACACACACACACACACACACACACACACACACCTATTTACATACAAACGAACAAGTACACAGGTACATGCACACAGAGATGTATGTACACATGAACAAATACACACACATAGAGAGAGGGACAGAGACAGACAGACTTATCACACCCACATCAGGGGATTGGTTAAATCTTCTGGGGAGAATCTAACACTCAGCGCCAGGCCCCTGCACTCTGATTTACTCCTAAGAACTCCTGAACTCCTATCCCACTTGGTAACCTTGAGACAAGCTGTAGTCACTCGGACACTCCTTCCTTCCTGTCTCTTGAAAGTCTTAGATGGTGTGTTTCACGGCCAGTTCAAGGTTAAGCGTGGGGTTGTCTTACCATCCCACACCTACAGCTCCATTCTGTTTTAGAGGAAAACTATACTTGCCTGCTTCCCCTCCCCCCCCCCCCCCCCCCCCCCCCCCCCCCCCCCCCCCCCCCCCCCCCCCCGCAACCCAGCAGGGCAGACTAGAGACAAGTGCAGAATCAGCATCTTTTAATGATTTTTGCTGAAGTTGGCCTCCTCCAGGGCCTCTAATGGAGAATGTGTGTCTGCTTAGAGATTCGTAGGCTGTCCCCAAGGTGGCTCGGGTTCCTACCTGACCCTTTATCAGAGCTGCTCATCAGATATCATCCCTGGATTGATTTCAACTGGGGTTCTTTGGCGGAGTAAATGGTCACAATGGAGCAGCTGAGGTTTCAGGAGTCCAGAGCTCCAGGAAAGACGCAGATTCAGAACTGAGAGCAATGCTGGATCTTACAGAGATTCTCAAACGTATTTGCATGGCTGAGAAGTTTTTATTGGCTTCAAAACATGAAGGGGGGAGGGCTAGGAAGTCAGATCAGTGGGTAAGGATGCTTGTCACCAAGACTGATGACAGGTTTGATCCCCGTGACCCACATAGTAGAAGGGAACTTCTTGAAAGCTGCCCTCTGACCCTACACGTGTGCCGTTCATTATCCACACACCATAAGTGTTTTTAAATTAAAAAAATATATAAATAGAAAAGCAGCAACAAAGTAAAATCTTATTAATTTAATTTCTGTCGACAGAGGATGGAACCCAAGGGACCTCATTCCCTCTAGGCAAGTGTTCTACCACTGAGCTATACATCTACAACTTGATTAATAATTGTTGCATTTATTCTGATAGCAGATTATAAGATTTTCAGCATTTTTTAAATTGCAAAATGGCGTTCTGTGTGGGTTGTCAACTGCTTGACAGTCCCCTGTACCATGTGGTGGAGAGAGAAGTCCCCTGTACCATGTGGTGGAGAGAGACCCAGACCTACACAGAAGTGTCCAGGACTGCTATCCCCCCATCCTGCAGGCCCTGCTAGGACAAACCATGTCTTGCCCTCCCACAGCTCTGCCTTCATACAAATCTGGGGTATCTTCTTCAACGGTATACTCTGGACACCCTGACCTCTGTCTTTGTCCAGCTCTGAGTTCCAAGGCACACCAAGAGCTCCTTAATTCTCCTCTTTTGCTTAATCCTGGTTGGATTTGATTTGTTACTTGTAAGGAATAACCTTGACTAAGACAGGAATCACGGCCTCTTGGTCCCCCTCTTCCTTCTGCAGCTGGCCAGTCTGTTAATTGGCTATAGAAAGCAGCCAGCCATTGTGGTACGTGCCTGTAATCTCAGTATTTGGGAGACTGAGATACGAGTTTGAAAGCCAAGTGAGACTTTGCTTCAAAAAGCCCAAACAATCAGACAAAGAACAGCAACAAACCCAGAAGGAATAAGTCATCCAGGCTGAACAGATGTCTCTGATGGTTGGTTTACCACACAAGCATGAGAATCCAAGTTTGGAACTCCAGTTCCTGTGTAGAAAGCTGGCCATGGTGGAAGACGGAGGATAGTTAGGTAAAATGCTTGCACATATATATGCTTGTTTGTACACAGACACACATACATGCACACACGCACGCACACATGCATACACACAGGAACATGAGTACACACATATAACATACACATACACACATGCACATGCACATGCACACACACAGGAACATGTAGAGGCACACATACACGCATGCAAATATGCACATGCACACACACAGGAACATGTATAGGCACACATACACGCATGCAAATATGCACATGCACACATGCACAGGAACATGTGTACATATATATAACACATATACACACATGCACGCACACACACACAGGAACATGTATACACACATATAACACACACACACACACACACACACACATACACACACACAGTTTTTTGAGATAGCATCTCACGTTGTAGCCCTGGCAGTCCCAGAACTCACTATGTAGACCAGACTGTCCTCCAACTCAGAGATATGCCTGTCTCTCTCTTTTGAATGTTGGCACACTCCACCACACTTGGCCCCATACCAAAAAAATTGTTTTAATATCCAAAGCATTCAAACCAGCATCTGTGCTTTAATAGGCAATGTGGAGGAATTGTCCAGAGAAGTCATCTGCTGCCTTATGTACTGTCGGTTTTGGTTTTTTGGAGACAGTACCTCACCATGTAGCCTTGGCTGTCCTCGAACTATGTAGACTGGACGGCCTGAAATTCCAAAGAAATCCTCCTGCCTCTGCCTCCTGAAGGCTGGGCTTAGGTGTGCACCACACCACACCTCCACCCCCTGCAGGAAAGTTTGTTTATCAAATAGGCTCTGCAGAAGTGCAATAAATAGCTTAGTTAACTTAGGGAGAGCTACCCTCAACTGTCTATGGCCTCCATAGACTGGCCTGAGGGCGTGTCGGTGGGACACCTTCTTGATTGTTAATTTAGGAGGATGCCACCGTGAGTGGTACCATTCCTAAGCAGGTGCTGTCTAGGAAAAGTAACAATGTGAGTTGGGGACTAAAGCTGTGGGCAGAGTTCCTCCGTAGTTTCTGCTTCAGGCTCTTGAGTTCGTTATGGCTTTCTTCAGGGACGGACTATAACTTGTAAGCTGAAATAAACCTTTTTCTACCCCGGCTTGGTTTTAGTCAGTGTTTTATTACGGCAACAGGAAGCCAACCCGGGCGCTGGGAGTCTCCACTGCTCATCACATGGCTCAGATGCACGCAAAGCCGTTCTCTAAGAATGCCAAGGGCGGTCTTGTTGGAAATAACCACCCTAACGCTATCCTTCAGTGATCTCCCAGTGTCTGTGGTTCCAGCTTACACACTTTCAGTGTGGAAAAATTCTAGAAATAAAAACCTCTTCTATGCTAAGTAAATGTATGAAAGTGTATTGTTGTAATTCGTGTTAGAATATGTATCGGCTCAGTGCCCCCAAGGCCAAGTTCTCAGCACAAAGGAGGTTTATTTGCCTCTGAGGGCAGGGAATGAGAGACAAACAAGAGATTGAGGATGAGGGAGAAGGGGATGGGAACAAGGGAGAGGGAGGAGGGCTATTTGTCCCAGATGGAAATAAAGGACTGTGTCTAGACAGAGAAGAGACACACTTGTCCCATAAGCATATGACTGTTTATTTAGGTAAAGAGGGGAACTGCATTAGGATGAGGTGTTTAATTTTGATTGGGCATGTTAACTAGTTGAGCCAATGGGGGCTTTGATTGCTGGGCTTCAGTACTTTGACTGCTGGACCTTGGAAGTCAGCCTCAGGAGGAGGAAGTGGACAGATAAGGGAATAGACCTTGGGGGAGGGAGGGGGAGAGTTGTAGGGATGTCATCTAATAGTTTTTAGCAAGGCAGAAGGCCTGGGGAAAGGGCAAGGCCTGCCAGAGCCATGTTCATCAAGCCCAAGCTGGCCAAAGTCCCTTCAACTGGCCTACTTTTATTATTATTGCTAATCTTTCACTGTGCCTACATAGGAAATTCTATGACATACAGAGAGGGTGGTATTACACAGAGTTTAAGGTGTCTTTGGAAGAGTGTCTTGGAATGTATCCTGAAGGTAAGGGGACTCCTGTTAAGTCATGATCAATCAAACCCTTTTTAAAAATTGATTGATCACCAAGAAAATCTTAGAAATGAGTCCTCCAAAGCCTCCCGACCTATATGGGACAGTTCCTCAACTGAATAGGGACTTGAAATAGGTAAGAGGATGAGAGTTAAGTCACTTGGGACAGGTAGCTTTCTGTGCCACCCTCCGCCCCAACCTCCCATTCTTTAAACCACAGGAGAGACATTGTGAACAGTCAGTCAGTCCTCTTTTGTCCCCTGCCACCAAATGACACACGCATACCAGGATGGTCACAGGGAGCTGACATTAGGATTGGGCGTCCCTGCTCCTAAAGCATCAGGAAAACGAAAGCATCCCACCCCACCCCCCAGCACAGTTACAGTCAGGGTTCTATCTACTCTGACCCCCAAAACAGGCACTGCTGGATGAGCGTGAGGCTGTACCCTGCATCCTAAAAGTGTGTACTCAGGGCAGCGATCACCACGAATCAAGCTTTCTTGCTTCGCCTCCACTGTCCAAATCCAGTAGCTTGTTTGATGAAGCAACCTTCGATTCTCTTTGCTCAGGGCTAAAACTGGATCTGCCTTGTGCAGACAACACCGTATTCTCAAAATCTCCGCAGCTCCCCTGGCAATTCTGATGGCTGAGCCACTGAGGAGGGGAGGGGGGGAGGAAGTGAGTGGTTGCAGACAAACCTCAGAGCAGCTCATTAACAGACTAGGGAGGGCCTGGCGCTGTTCAGCGTCCTCGCTGAGAAGAGGATGCAGTATTGGATGCGAACAGCTCAGGTTATTTCCACCCGTGATTTCTACTGACGAAACATGAGACAAGCAGATGGTTCCGAAGTATTGAGTAACCTGGAAGTCAGATGTGACAGTAGAAAACAAAATTTCATAGTCTGGCATGAAAACTATACACACATGAATATGTGTGTGTGTGTGTGTGTGTGTGTGTGTGTGTGTGTGTGTGTGTATCCCCCTAACATTTTTTAAAATCTATTTTTTATTACTTGTATATGAAAGGATGCGGGTCTATGGAGAGACCAGGGGAGGCCACGGTTGGTGGTGAACTGGCATGGGTGCTGGGAACTAAAATCTGGAAGTACAGCCGTGACTCTCACCTGCTGAGCCTTCTCTCCAGCTCCACCCTGGAGGTCTCTGGGAAGGGAGAAACACAACAGTGCCCTGTGAACGTGGGCCATCAGCCTAGGAGTTAAATGAAAGTCCAGTGGGAAAGGTTTGCCCCAAGCAAACAAGCCAAACTTCCTTAGTTTCTCCCCACAGGGGGATTAATGTTTCTCTTCAAAGTCTACGTACCACCTGGACTTCAAGACAACCGATCTAGGCAGCTCCAGACCAATCATTTGACAGTTCTTCAAAATGACATTTTTAAAATGATTGATTTTGTTTTGTTTTGTTTTTGCAATTTTTTTCCCTGAGATGAAATTCACTCGGTAGTGAAGTCTCTCAGAATTGGTTACATAGCCAAGGTCAAGCTCTAAGTCACAGTGACTCTCCTGACTCAGCTTCTCAAGTTTATAGTATAGGCAAGAGACATAACTGGCTAAAACTTTAACATTGTTTTTGTTGGTGGTGTTCTTTTGCTTTCTGTTTGGTTTGTTTTTAAGAGGCAGAGTCTTATGAAACCCAGACTGGTCTTAAGTTAATCCATACTGGTTTTGAATTCACTGTGTACCCAAGAATGATATTCTTGCCTTGGCCTCCCAAGGGCTGGGATTACAGACATACACAGCCATACTTGGCTATTCTTCAGTTCTTTTATATATATATATATATATATATATATATATATATATATATATATATATATATATATAAAGATTTATTTATTTATTCTATGTATAGGAGCATGCCTTAACTATCTTCAGACACACCAAAGGAGGGCATCAGATCTCATTACAGATGGTTGTGAATCACCATGTGGTTGCTGGGAATTGAACTCAGGACCTCTGGAAGAGCAGCCAGTGCTCTCAGTCACTGAGCCATCTCTCCAGCCCTCAGTGTTTACTTACTTTAGATGCAGCACAGACATGACTGGCACCTGCAGAGGTCAGAAGAGGGCACTGGCTGCCCTGAAGCTAGAGTTACAACCACTTGTGAGCCACCATGTGGATGATGGGAACCAAACCTGAGTCCTCTACAGGGGAAAAGAATGAATTTAGGCCAGGCAGTGGTGGTGCAGGCCTTTAATCTCAGCACTTGGGAGGCAGAGGCAGGCAGATCTTGAAGTTTGAGGCCAGCCTGGTCTACAGAGTGAAATCCTGTCTCGAAAAGCAAAGCAAAGCAAAACAAAACAAACAAACAAACAAAGAAGAATGAATTTAGTGTCTCAGCCATCTCCCTGATCCTCTGGCACTTTCTTGGTGGAGTATAAAGAGCTCCCATCTATATAGAAGCTATAAAGTGCCTGTCTATAATTTTAAAAAGAAACCGCTCCTTATGTTTAAAGAGTTTACTAAACACCTGTTAAAGGCTGAGGGGCAGAAAGTTAAGGAAGTGGTTTACGCAGGCTATCACAAGAGTGGAACACCCACGGCTGAGCGATGCCAGAGGCAAATGAAGGGAGAAAGTTCCCAGGGTTAGGTAGATAGGGGCCATTGGAACCCTCCAACCTTGGGAGGATGGCTGGACAAATGTGCTAGCTGAGTCACAAGGGGAAGAGGAACCTGAGAAATCAGGGTCAGCCCTTTGAGGGAGCACAAAAGGTCAGACAGATTGGGAAGCCTGAGGAACTTCACCATGCCTTTCCCATGGCCATGGGATTCGGCTCAGCACTGCCCACACACACTGCCAGCCCTGCCGAGCCCCAAGAGACAATGTGGTGGTTAACGGGGTTTCTCTGTGTAGCCCTGGCTGTTCTTGCTCTGTAGACCAGGCTAGCCTCCAACTCAGAGATCTGCCTGCCTCTTCCTCCTGACTGCCTGGACTAAAGTCATGTACCACTACACCCAAGCTCAGCTTGATTTATATATCAAGGCTTTCTGTCATTAGAATCCAGTGAGTCGGGCCGACCGGAGCGAGCAGGGCCGACCGGAGCGAGCAGGGCCGACCGGAGCGAGCAGGGCCGACCAGAGCGAGCAGGGTTGACCGGAACAAGGAAAAAAAAAACCAAAAAGAATCCAGTGAGTCTGTGGGCTTTCCCTTAGGTATAACTACTCCTCCTGGTACACATGGACTCTTAGTAGACTGGGAAGAGAGAGAAAGAATGAAGGATCTCAGACAGAGGAGGGCTATGGGGCCAGACTATATGAACTGATGTTTCCAGAAAAAAAAAAAAGTGTATCCTTTTGTTAAAGAGTCTATGAGGCCGATCCACTGA
The DNA here is from genome assembly GCA_902729485.2 of Mus minutoides. Classification (NCBI taxonomy): domain Eukaryota; kingdom Metazoa; phylum Chordata; class Mammalia; order Rodentia; family Muridae; genus Mus; species Mus minutoides. Next base: position 88,854 of record LR750230.1, on the reverse strand, counting down.
TTAGAATATTGTAATCATGGAGAGTTGGAATGCTGTAGATCCAGAGCCAAATTATCCTGCTAACAGGCATTCCTTGCCCACTCTGTGTGACCTGACATCATTGTGCCTATGAAGCCACACCTTTCAGAAAGTGTCAACTCAGTAAAGCAGTAGTTTTTATCAATCAAAACTACCAAAGAATTTCATTTCTAGTATCTGAGACATGTTACAGGTTTTCTGTTTGCTGTATTCCACCTGTGTGATTTCCCAGCTAATGTATTTTGAAAGAATATGTTTTGATTTACAACTCCTTTTGTTTTTTATTTTTTTAAAAGATTATTTATTTATATGAGTACATGGTCACTGTCTTCAAACACACCAGAAGAGGGCATCAGATCCCATTACAGATGGTTGTAAGCCACCATGTGGTTGCTGGGATTTGAACTCAGGACCTCTGGAAGAGCAGCCAGTGCTCTTACCCGCTGAGCCATCTCTCCAGTGCCTCCTTTTTGTTTGGTAACTATGAAAACTTCATGGAACTGTTTTCATACTGAACATGTTATTTAGGGCAACCAGAATTAATGTTTCCCAGTCAGAGTCATGGCGGGAGCTGGAGACTAGCCTATTCTCACTCTCTTTAAGGTGACAGCTGTATTTTGCCTCTACAAGGAGACCTCCCCTTTTCCCCCCACACCCTTCTGTTGGGACTGTCTCCAAATTACAATACTTCTGAATTAGATTTTTCTATTGTGTATGGTGCAAAAGAGATAAGCATTCAACAGGAACCATACTTCAAATTCTGAACTAGGACCTTGTCTTCCTCAGCTAGCAACATGTGGTCTGGCCCCCTCTTAATTGGCTGGGCTCTGACACTGGCAGCTTCCAGTCAGTCTTGCCACCAAACAGAAAAAGTGACAGACACTATGGTAATCTGTGGTACTAAGCCGGGGGTGCTCGGTGAACTGAGTGGATTTGATACATTTCATTGGTGATATTTCTTGCTGCAATGCATAGTTTTTATGTCAACTTGACATAAGCTAGAGTTACCTGAGTGGAGGAAATCTCAGTTAAGAAAAGTGCCTAAATGCTGGGCGTGGTGATGCATACCTTTTGTCTCAGCACTTGAGAGGCAAAGGCAGGGGGATCTCTGTGAGTTCCAGGACTGGTCGATCAGAGCAATGGACCAGATTCGGGAACTGAACCATGACCCTGAGTTAAGATCCTACAGTGTTTTTAAGCCTAAAATCCACAAACATCTGTGTCAAGTTATTCCACCAATCAGGGTTTAAAGATAGGGGATTTCCGTAGGAATGTATCTTTGTTGTATACTTATCCTGCCCCCATCGGTTGGGGTATCTGGGAGAGGGGACTTGCATTGTCTAATGTTCCTGTCCTAATTTGTCTACAAGGATGGGGCTTGTCTAATAGTGATGTCCTAATTTGTTGACTATAATGTCAGTTACCCACATACATGTCTCTTTCTGCCAAATAGGATGTCAGTTCCCAGGGAGGTCTTGGGAACTTAAACTTTACTGGACCACTACTCAAAATGGAATTCTTATTCCAAATAGTTTCTTATATGGGTGCAGGTGTCTCTCTGATGTTGGGGGTCCATCCCAGGGGCAGCGTATGCCACAAAAGCTCACACACAGGCATGCTGCTGAGTGGCTGGTTTGGTTCCAAGTTTACTGTCCATTGTGACTGGTTTCCAAGGACACAGAATATAATCAATCCTGACATTAGAAAGCTTCCTAGGAACAGCAGAAACATATAAGAAAATTTCCTTATAATGGCAGGCTAGCCAGGTGACAGTCACCTAGATGTATACCTTAATACCTAGGTCCTAACACATAGTGAGACTCTGTTTTGAAAACAAAAGAAAGAAAGAAAGAAAGAAAGAAAGAAAGAAAGAAAGAAAGAAAGAAAGAAAGAAAGAACAAGAAGGAACTGTAAATGTTGCTTCTATTTCCTCAGACGATGGGATAGAATAAGAGTCATACCCAAGGTGTGGAAACACCCAGCGTGGGCTGAGCCCAGAGCATTTCTTTCTCCATTCTAACTATCCCTAGGCCCAGGCCTGGAAGCCTCTAGCCACCATACAATCTAATCTTCCACGCTGACTGGTTCAGTCCAGCTTCTCTCAGCTTCTGACTGAATGGCTCTGCCTGGCTTCATACTAACTTTGGCAGTTAGTATGTTCTAATCTTCTGGTTCTTTTTTTATTCTCTGGCATGTTCTCTCTTCACCTGTGTCTAGCTTGTTCTCTCTGCACCCTGTCTCTGTAAAGCTGTCCTGGTAAAACCACCTCACACACATCACACCGCCTTTGTCTCCCTATGCTATTCTTAAGTAACCTCTCTTTAAGTGCTGTTCTCATTAGAGTTGGGAGTATCCTACCTCTGACTCATTCTGTCAAATCTTTCTCTGATTCCTCACTTTGTCTGCCCCTCAATTAGACATCACTTTCAAACATGGCTGCTTCCTTCTACAAACTAACTTTACCTTCATTGTTAGGGATTAAAGGTGTGTACTAAGGGCATGCCTGGAAGGTCTTTGGATGTGATCCCTTGCCAGAATTGTGTTGCTGGATTTAAAATTCTTTACAAAGATTAAGCTGGGGCTATAGGCAGGCCTGTAGGAACTTTTCCTACTTTATAGAAAAGCTCTAGCAATTAGTGGCCTTTGCTCCTGGCTGTCTGAACTGAAGGTGGCAATCTCAGTGATGCCAGGGAGAATGTCACTTTTTCCAACATTGTCCTTACCTTGCTAGAATGGGAGCCACATGGAAACAGTCTCAACCTACATAGAATCAAAGGGGAGCAAGAGGGCATGACTCGAACTGACCACTTAGAATCAGGTCAGTGGGACAGAAATGTAAAAGCGAGGCTTTGTGCACACATAGACCACACAAAGCCCAGAAAAATGGAAACATTTGATACAGTCACGGGTCTAGCCTCAATATATTACTATTGTTCACTGCCTGGACATGTAGTAAAAACACAGAGGAAAAGGTAATGCTAGTGGTAAATCTTAATGTTTTCCCAGAAAGATACATAGATGTTTATGCGGTTGGTACCTCAGGAGATGGCATCGGTGCTCTAATGACATCTGCAAATAGCACGGAAAGATGTTAATATTTTACACAGGAAAATCAATAGCTCCCGGCTGAGAGCACCTGATTGCTACTATGTTTCATTATACCCGCTGAGAGCACCTGATTGCTACTATGTTTCATTATAGTGTATTTAAAGCCTTTACGTATCAAGTAGGGTTGGCTAACGGGGGGGGGAGGGGGGGGGTAAATAGTGGCAAAAAAGAAAGGGAGAAATAAGCGATAAAAATAGAAAGGGCCATGTGTGTGCCAGAGGGCCTGGGGAAGGTCTGCCAGTATAAAATGAGCCTGGCTAGCCCTGTACAAGCTCAGCCTGCTTGCCTGTGGCCTATATGCCTCTCCAACAGGCTCCTGCCATCTAGCCTGAGCTGCAGCTAGGAGTGGCCTGGGTTCTGCTTGCCAAAGGTGGCTGTCAACAGAGCTGCCCCAACGTAAGGGCCAGATCGTAGCATCTAGGCAGACATGAAAGTACCTAGCCCTGCACCAGTCATGTTCCTTCCCAGCCAGACCACCTTCCTCCATGGTAACCCGGAGCTATCCTAAGACCACTCCCAGGATCCTCCAGAAGAGAGCACGATCCAGGATAGGAGCTGTTCCCTGCTAGCTGGCTGCCAGTATCCTCAGCACCCCATCTCCTCCTACTGTTCCTCATTCCCTAGGAGATGAACATCAGAAGCTACAGGAAGCCACTGTTGTAGACAGTGCTCAGCCCCTCATATCAGACCAAGCTGCTTGAGCTAACTTCCATCCCATCGAGCTGAACTGTCAAGAAAGCAGGTCCCAAAATAGATCAGTTTTCCAGAAAAGTTTCTATGCAGGAAAGGACACCATCATTTAGACAAAGTAATAGGGTGCAGAATGGGACTAGTGGGCCTGGGGGTCGGGATGGAGGAGTGGGGTACTGAGATGGGAGGATCAGATAGGAACAAGGAGGGAAGAGGGGGACAGGGAAGGGAATGTGGGGAGAGTCAGATATAAGACTAAGGACCATTTGACATATGGAACCCTAAGACAGCAGAAGCTTCCTGTGATGTATACAACATGAAGGAGATCTGAATGAAATTGTCAAGTAATGGAGGATAGAGAGCCCCAATTGGACATACCTTGTCACCAAATGAAGCTTCCAGTCCTGGGAATGGGTTACATCTAATCATGTTATTAGCCAAAGGAGTCCTATAGGAACCCCCAAACAATTCAAGCTGTTGCCAAGACTCTCCATAAACTGGCAATAAATCAACACTTAACACAGTTCATTGAACACAAAGAAGTTAAGGTGGTGCCTACATAGAGCCTTCGCCGCTAAGGACTAATGTTCAGGGGCAAGTACTCTGAATGCTATCAAAGGAAAAAGGCAAACAACAGCCTGGGCACAAACCCTTTGTATACATGAGTGACCTGCTTGCTAGATGTGCTGGTGCGATCGTGCCACAAAGCTTGTGGAAGTGACCAACCATTCTCTGATTAGATTTAAAGCTTACTTTATTGTTTTTGGTTTTTTGAGACAGGGTTTCTCTGTGTAGTCCTGGCTGTCCTGGAACTCAGGACTGTAGACCAGGCTAGCCTTGAACCCAGAAATCCGCCTGCCTCTCCCTCCCAAGTGCTGGGATTGAGAATGCATACCCAATGCTGCTTGGGTGACCAAGAACCTGAGACCAGATAGGCCAGGGGAATAGGGGAAATCCAGATATCACTACTCTGCTAAAGAAACATAGTAATAAAATGACTCCTAGCAATGTTCTGCTATACTCATAGATGGTGCCTTGCCCGGCCATTGTCAGAGAAGCCTCCTCCTGCAGCAGATGGGAACAAACCCAGAGACCCACAATCTGACAATCCTCAGAATGAGTGACCTTGGAACACTAAGTCCTAAATGGATGTCTCCATCAAGTCCCTCCCCTGAGCAGTCAGAAAACTGCACAAGAGGAGGCAGAAAGAGTCTGAGAGCCTGAGGGGATGGAGGACACCAGGGAATCAAGGCCTTCCAGACACAACAGGGCTGACACACATGAACACACATGAACTCACAGAGACGGAGGCAGCATGCATAGGACCTGCATGGGTCAACAGCAGACGGGGTCCTAGAGCTCAAAGAAGATGACACATTCCCCCATCTTTAACCCAGAAGCAATTTCAAATTGACAGCCACCTGCAAATGAAAATTTTGTCTTCTCCACAGGAGTTTCACTGGGAAAACACACTACTCTAAGGGTAGCCTGCATACTCAGCAGTTGACAGATGGCCAACAGAACGCAAACTCAATCGCACCTATGGAGATTTTTTTTTTTTGTCTCATAATATTAAGTTAGACTGTGTTGTTGTTGTTTTCTACTGTACAGATCCTTTTGTATATATTATGGCTTCTGGTTTGGATGTCTATAGGATTCCTGGCTGTCTGAACATGTGTGTCTCTGTGTCCCTGCTTGTGTGAACATGTGTCTCTGTGTCTATGTGTTTTTCCTGTGATTTTTTTCTTGGCTCTTTTCTTTTTCTCTTTTGTTTTTTGTTTTGTTTTGTTTTGTTTTTTGAGACAGGGTTTTTCTGTATAGCCCTGGCTGTCCTGGAACTCACTCTGTAGACCAGGTTGGCCTTGAACTCAGAAATCCACCTGTCTCTGCCTCCCGAGTGCTGGGATTAAAGGCGTGCACCACCACACTATGAAGTTAGGGCTCCAGCCATGGAGGAGGAATGGTAGTGTTCAGTGACACACTTCCTCCAATACGGTCACACCTCCTAAAAGTGCCTCTTCTCATGGGCCAAGCATATTCAAACCACCACAATGAGTGTTTTACCTGTGTGTATGTCCATGTGCATGCACGGCCTATGAGAACCAGAAGAGGGTGTTTGGATCCCCTGGAACTGGAGTTACAGATGGTTGTGAGCTTCCATGTAGGTGCTGGGAATAAAACCCAGCCAGTTCTCTTAACAACTGCCAGCCATCTATCTCTCCAACTCCCCTTTTTCTTCTTTATTATCATTTTTTGTTACAATGATAGAAAGCTAACTACTATAGGCAGTCGCCAACATTAAGCCAGTTCTAGTGCCATGATCTTGAGTCTTCAGAACTAGGGGCAAGCACACCCCCCTTCTTATAATGTACCCAGTTTCTCTCTGTCTCTGTCTGTCTCTGTCTGTCTCTGTCTGTCTCTGTCTGTCTCTGTCTCTCTGTGTGTGCTTGTGTCTGTCTGTATCTGTGTACATGTGTGTCTGTATAATTAACAGGTTGGAATATGAGGAAATGAGAATACGAGGGTCCCACAGTCTCCTTCATGACACACTCCTGGTAACTTGAAGGCTTTCTGTTGGTCTCTTCTTCTCAAATGTACCACCCATTCCTAACAGTGCTGCCCGCTGGAAAGTGTCCCGTGGAACTCTGCCCTTGGCATTCACGGAGGCCTCAGGGAGCTCGCTGCTGAAGTCGTGAGAAGATCCACTGGTCTGGGCTTGATCCTTTATAACCCACCACTACAGAACTAAATCAGGGTCCTAGAACTGCCTCAATCTATGGGATGTGTCCTCAGTGGGCTCCGTCTTTGTTTCTTGGTAGCACTACACATGCAAACCATAGCCCCAGCCAATTGGAGCCGTAACTAAAGCTGCAGCTCTGGCTCTCAGCCACTGAGCGGGTCTCAAGGACTTGGGTGCAAGGTATTTCACAGCCTCAAAGACTTACAGAAAAAATTATTTTTGCTATGTGATCATTATTTAAGTGGTGATCCAGCTAATGCAGGAGAAAATTTCAAAGGTGATGATGGGGGTGGGGTGGGGGTGGGGGGTATCACGTGCTTTATCTCCTAAGAGAAGAGGAGGAGGGTAGGGAACACACCGGGGTTCTGGTCTGTGGGAGGCACTTGCCTTCTACAGAGGAAACACTCTGCCTGGAGAGATGGGGAGAAGGCCTCCCAGATGCCTCTCTCTTTTCTCACAGAAAGTTCACAAGTAGCTCTTCATTCTAGGTGTGTTGTTCAGGAAAGGATGGTCCTAGAGTATGCGGCTTTAATGTGCTGAGCGTTTTTGAGAGAGGCCAGAGTGGACTCGGAAGCAAGATCTGTCCGGTCCTCCCTTGCTCCCAGGCAAAGATGTAAGGCAAAGCCTCAGACCCATCGCAGATATCCCCAGGGAAACGAACATCAAAACAGAGCACCATTCTCCAGACTGGCCTCCTTCCTGTGGGAAGGATCCAGGGCTTTCCTGGGGGCAAAGTCAGAGAGGCTGCAACCACTTGTGTGCTTGCCTCCGAGGTGGTGGTCTCCAGGCAGTTGATACCATCCTGCTTGTCTTACCTGTGAAACATCCCTAGTTCAGAAATCTGAAAATCAAAATGCTTCAGAACTGGGGCTGGAGAGATGGCTCAGCGTTAAGAGCACTGACTGCTCTTCTGAAAATCCTGAGTTTGAATCCCAGCATCGGCATGGTGGCTCACAACCATCTGTAATGAAATCTGATGCCCTCTTCTGGGGTGTCTGAAGACAGCTACAGTGTACTTACATATAATAAATAAATAAATAAATAAATAAATAAATAAATAAATCTTTTTAAAAAATGCTTCAGAACCTAGAAGGGTTTTTTTTGTTTTGCTTTTGTTGTTGTTGTTGTTGTTTGTTTTTCGAGACAGAGTTTAGCCCTGGCTGTCCTGGAACTCATTTTGTAGACCAGGCTGGCCTCGAACTCAGAAATCCACCTGCCTCTGCCTCCCAAGTGCTGGGATTAAAGGCGTGTGCCACCACGCCCGGCAGAACCTAGAAGTTTTAAGGATTGACATGATTCCACAGGTGGACAATTCTACACCCCACTTATGTGACAGGTAGTTCTCAAAACACAGAGGTGGGGGTCTCTGAGAACTTTGCATAAGATTAGAGCAAAGCCTCTAGAAGCATTGGCACACCACCCAGTGAAATTCATACTTCTCGTTCAGGGATATGTTCCCCTCTCTTTTGTCAAAGGGATCCCACCAGATATGGCCAGTCAGAAACAGTTTCTAGCCAGCCCACAGTGACACACCTACAAGGCCACACCTCCAAATAGTGCCATCTGTGAGTCAAGCATATTCTAACCATGACACCAAATATGTACCCATGCCCATGTCACAAATCCAAACCCTCACCTAGCCTTAATTCAAACTCCAACAATCTGGATTGTAAAACACCATCTTTTCTCTTAAAACAACAATAACACACCCCAAATGCCCAGCTCAATTTCAGCCCTCAGGAGGCTGAGACAGGAAAGTGGGAGTTTGAGGCCAGGTTAGCTACATATAAAGTTTTGCCTCAGAAAACAAACAAATGGTTTAACTAGATCTCCTTGATCCTGTGGCTTGGGAGCCAACTCTCTTCTAGGACCCGAGGTCAAGAGGCCTCAGCTAACTCTGCCCGTTAACTGCCTGCTTGTGTACATCTCCCCCTGAAGCTGCCAAGTGAAATGCTGGGCAAATGGAGGGTTTTGCCTTTTAAAACCCTTTCCCTAAACGCTCAGGGCTACACTCGGGTCTCAAGTAACTGAGTGTAGTCCCTGCCAGCTAGAATAAAGACATAATTGGCTCATTTGAGCTGCCTTGAAGTCAGTATTCTGCTAGCAGCCTTCAGATAAAGATGTAGAACTCTGAGCTTCTCCTGAACCATGCCTGCCTGGATGCTGCCATGCTCCCACCTTGATGATAATGGACTGAACCTCTGAACCTGTAAGCCAGCCCCAATTAAATGTTGTCTTTATAAGAGTTGTCTTGGTCGTGGTGTATCTTCACAGCAGTAAAATTCTAAGACATTTGGAAAACTGCTATTTCTTAAGAAGGGAATTTGGAATGCCTGTCAACAGATGTGGGAAGAGACACAGGAGTGCCCGTGACCTTCCTCGGTTTCGAGAGAATAGTTAGGGTTAATGGAATTCCTCCAATATTTTTCTGAAGACAACATTATTGAGCTTTACGTAACTTGAACATGCTGGGTTGTGAAGCAGGTTTCACTACTGAACTGCGAACTCCCAACTCTGTTAACTGAGGAGTTGTAATAATAAAATTAGCCTGGTCCCGAACAGTGCACTCAAGTGGCCATGCTGGCTTGAGACCCCAGGTTTCCACTTCAGGTCTTCCAGCATCAATCAGGAAAGACAGGGTCTCACTGTCCCCTGGCTAGCCTCTTGCTACGCAGACCAGGATGGCCTTGAACTCACAAACCTCTACCCCTAGAATACTGCGATTACAGCTGTGTTCCACCACTCCTGGCATAGGTTTGCATTTTACAGTTTACATATTTATCATTTTGAATAGAGACTAGTTAGTACCAGAGAGACCAATGAGACTAAGGCTCTCAAGCCTTTTGGCGTTTGGAGCTTTTGGCCATCTGTGCTGTCAGCTTAGGCTTCTAATGGAAGACAGAGTTTGATAGTTCTTAGAAGGAAGGGAGTTAGGAAGGAAGAGAAGCCTGAAGGGCCATGCCCACGAGAGCACATTCGTCATCCATTCTTGATTCTCACCTGGAGACACTTAACATTGTCATGGTTATATTTTGTATTCCTAAAAGTTTAAGGAATAGGGTCAGGAGGGACTGAACTTTATTCAAAAGCATGTCCTACATCCTGGATTTGTGTTCTCGGCCTCCAGGAGATGGTGTGGGTGTTGGGAAAGGGTGTGGGGTCGGCTCTGTATGTTGGTAGTGGCCATACAGCTATCTGTGGAAGCTGATGATTTTGCCCAAGTTGGCCATTATTGGGGAAGAAAGGCCCTTGGTCTAGCAATGTTTATATGCCCCAGTACAAGGGAATGCCAGGGCCAAGTAGTGGGAGTGGGTGGGTAGGGGAGCAGGGTGGGGGGAGGGTATAGGGGACTTATGGGATAACACTTGAAATGTAAATGAAGAAAATATCTAATAAAAAAAATAGGTTGGTGACATTGGACCAATTTCGACTGCCATCTAGTGGTAAGAACATGCACAGAACTTGGAAACACCAATTCTAATGGGCCCCCTCCATTCTGATATAATAATCTTGGGGTGTTTTCTCCAAAGAGCAACTCAGATGATTCCTTGTTTGTTGAGACAGGGTTTCTATGTGTAGCACTGGCTGTCCTGGAACTTGCTATAAAGACCAGGTTATCCTCAGAGATTCTGCCTCTACCTCTGCCTCTGCCTCTGCCTCTGCCTCTGCCTCTGCCTCTGCCTCTGCCTCTGCCTCTGCCTCTGCCTCTGCCTCTGCCTCTGCCTCTGCCTCTGCCTCTGCCTCTGCCCTCCAAGTGCTGTAATTAAAGGTTAGTGTCATCACTGCCTGGCTCTGATGTGATATATCTTTATTTAAAAAAACCAGTAAACCTGGGCTGGAGAGATGACTCAGCAGTTAAGAGCACCAACTGCTCTTCCGAAGGTCCTGAGTTCAAATCCCAGCAACTACATGGTGGCTCACAACCATCCATAATGAGATCTGATGTCCTCTTCTGGTGTGTCTGAAGACAGCTAGAGTGTACTTACATATAATAATAAATAAATCAAAACAAAACAAAAACCCAGTAAACCTTAGTTCCCTCCTAAGAATTGGCATAATTCTTAATGAATTTTTATTCTGTAAAATTTGAAGTTTCTGTGATTAGCAGGCTGGGGGTGGGGGAGTGGATGCAAAACAGGCCTTATTGGGTGATGGGTTTGGATGAAAGCAATCTTGAAAATGTATTGTTCACAGAAGCAGTCTTGGAATGTATTGATCGTGCAGATCCATGAATAGAGTGGGGGATCTAGAAACAGGGGATCGAATACGTGAAGAAATGATGCGGGGGAGGGGGGGGAACGAAGGGACGATGTCCATTAGAGCAAGAATGAGAATAAATCCCTAATTTACCCCTGTATAAAGACAGATTCAAATCCATCAAAGGCCAGGGGTGAAAAACATCTGCTGGAAGCAGAGACAATCTTCTGTCTGGCATTCTGACACCTGGAGAAACAACAGCAACAGCTGCTAATGGATCTGAGGGAACAAGAAAGCTCCTCCCACCAAAGGGAGCAAGAGCAGAGGGAGGAGTCACCCCACAGAATGGCACTTCTGTGTCAGCCATTCAAGTGGGGGATTAGTAGCCAGAATATGGAACGAATGAAAAAGAATTAAACATCCCAAGAACAAATACCCCAATCAATCACTACATGAAAACAATAAAATGATTTTTTAAAAGAACACAGATGGCCATCACACGAAACACAGAGAAATGTTCAATATCTTTAGCTACCAGAGAAATACTAGCGACAGTGGGACTCCATCTCACTCCCAGTCACAACAGTTTTTCCAAGAAAACAGCCATAAATGTTGGTTTTAAAACAAACAACTCAGCCGGGCAGTGGTGGCGCATGCCTTTAATCCCAGCACTCAGGAGGCAGAGACAGGTGATTTCTGAGTTCAAGGCCAGCCTGGTTTACAGAGTGAGTTCCAGGACAGCCTGGACTACACAGAGAAAATCCCAAAACAAACAAACAAACAAACACAACTCTTGCTCCAAATCAAATAATAGATCATTTAAAGCTGGGTATGGTGGAACATAGGGTAGTGTTAGCAAGCAAGAGGCTAGCCTGCGCCACAAAATGAGACCCTGTCTCAAAAAAGAAAAAGTAGTCTATTTTGAGCCAAATTTGAGGGTTCATAATTTAAGAATATGGGTTCAGACTGCCCTGAATGATATGTTCCAATACAGTGTCCTGTCAGAACGGAAGGCAGACACAAGCAACACATTGCCCAATGCATTACTTCATGTGAGGCTCAGTGGTAGAGCACCACCTAGCATGCTCACCACCCTGGATTCAATCCCCAAAACTTCAAAACCAAATCAAAAGAAAACACTTTGGTGTGCATTCAGATAGGCAGCTTAAGACAACGAGGAGAAATCCGGGAGCTAAGTTTCAGGTGTTATCTGGTATTACCGCTACTCTTTGGTTCCTGGGGACACACGGAGCTTAGCAAGACACTGCAAGTGTGTTATGTGAAAGCGAGGAGTTTGTTAGAGCAGACACACAAGGGGATGATAAATAGCTATTTTAGGAACAAAAGATAGCCTGAGATAATTTTGACTACCTACAACAGTCCCATAGCCATGAGGTTCGAGTCAGTCTGTAGAATCTTCAACACAGATGCAACTTTTCCAGGAAAATGCAGTTCACACTGGAGAAGATGCACTAGCCACTGAGTGGGGCTGGAGCCCTTCGGGGAAAAGTCCTTTATCAATCAACTTTATCAAAGTTCTCTCTTCTGGCTACAACTAAAAACTCTTCTTGGGAAAAGAAGCCAAGCAGGAACAGAAGCATCCCTATCTGCTGTCTCTCTTGGATTATGATCTCTAACTGCGCAGGCACAAGTATGCACATCTCAGCACTGGAGAGGTGGTTTCAAGGTTAAGAACCCTGGCTACTTGCTAAGAATCTTGAGTTTGATTCCCAGCACCTACCACTTAGTGGTTTAACATTTACCTGACATCTGTAAGTCCAGTTCCAGGGGGATCCACACTCCCTTCTGGCCTCTGCAGGGATCGGACACAGGCAGGCATGTAGGCAAAAAAACCCATATATATATATATATATATATATATATATATATATATAGAGAGAGAGAGAGAGAGAGAGAGAGAGAGAGAAAGAGAGAGAAAGCGAGAGAGAGGAGAGGAAAGAGAGGAAAGAGAGGAAAGAGGAAAGAGAGGGAAGAGAGGGAAGAGAGGAAAGAGGAAAGAGAGGAAAGAGGAGAGGAGAGAGAGGAGAGAGAGAAGAGAGAAGAGAGAAGAGAGAAGAGAGAAGAGAGGAGAGAGGAGAGAGGAGAGAGGAGAGAAAAGAGAGAGGAGAGAGAGAAAAGAGGAGAGAGAGAGATCTGTGGTTTTATACAATGGGAGCTGTATTTATAGTTTTAAACTGCATGGAGTAGGGTTGCTAATTAACTAATTCACCTACTATAGAAATCATAACCAATGTGGCAACAGTTAAGCCAGTGGTAAGTAAGGGAAGGGTGTGCACAGTCTCCGGGTGGTTTGGGGAAGAGCCCTGTAATTCAGAAGGTCCGCAGAGGTTGGGAAACAATGTTTCAGGAAACTGTGGTTTGGCCCAGTTCAAAAGTTCAGCTGTGGATGTGTCAGACCTGACTAACAATGGCCTGCAGCCTGGATTCAAGTGGCCCAAAGCAGGGCCACTTCATTTTGATTGTCTTCCTCAACAACAAACATACTCGCATATTTATATAATACTAATATACATGTTTATTTTACTGTTTCTAGTAAGCATTGCGCTAGGAGGAGGAGTAATGTTTCCAGGTTGTTTTTTAAATATTTAGTTATTTAATGTGAGTACACTGTCACTCTCTTCAGACACACCAGAAGAGGGCATCGGATCCCATTACAGATGGTTGTGAGCTACCACGTGGTTGCTGGGATTTGAACTCAGGACCTCTAGCAGAGCAGTTAGTGCTCTTAACCACTGAGCCATCTCTCTAGCCCCAGATTGTTTTAATGTTTATTTTCAAATAATCCCAAATTCCCTGGAAGTTAGGGGATAATGTGTAGACTACACTTCACCTGCTTTCCCTCAGTGGTTAACTAATGCCTTCTAGAAGTGCAGCATAGAGTCACAAGTAGGAAACCAGCAAAGCCACAGTGTACGTATGCATAATTGCCTGAGAACTTATCACATGTGTGGACACAACCCCGAAGCCACAGGGCACACAGACTTGCTCTGTCACCAGGAGGCTCCCTTATGTGAAGCCTTTAGGGTTGGTCAGACCTCTCTCTCTACCTCCAGCACTTGCAACTCATGTGTTTTCTACCATACTGTTTCAGTGTGACATAGGAGACTTTCAAGATGGCTGCAGGTGCTGAGCCCTCCGGGAAAAAGAAAAAGAACAGGGCTAGGGTGCTAACTCAGTTGGTAGAGTGCTTCCCTAGATACACAAAGCCCTAGGTTCAATCCTCAGCACTGCCTAAACTTGGTGTAATGCAGCATGCCTGTGATCCCTGCACTTAGGGCCTAGAGGTAAGAGGAGAGAAGTTCATGGTGAATGTTGGCTATACCTGCTCTCGCAAGACACCAGCAAAAGAGCAAGTGGATTGTTACATTTTAAGCCCAGTGGCTGTGGGAGGACCCTGGAAACCAGGGAAAGACTAGGAGCTTGTAAGATCCAGTGAGAGAGAGAGAGAGAGAGAGAGAGAGAGAGAGCGCTCTCCCCATTCACAGCCAGTGCTAAGGTGCCAACGTGTCTTCCCCTAAGGGAGCATGAGTCCCAGCAAACTCTACAGCTGTCCCGAGAACGCAACTTGTCCAGCAAAGTTAACTCACTGGTTTTCTGCACTGCAGGCTACAGTTGTTTCATGGAGGGACAGAGAAGGTGTCACCTTGAAGAACTGGAAGACCAGGGAGGTTGTCCTCTGAGATCAGGGTGCAGACAAAGCTGAATGTGTCTCTGCTGTACCAGGACTGATGGTGGCCACCCATACAGCTCCCACCCGTCATAATGAATGCACAAGTACCACAGCTGCCCTGACAGAGCACAGCTAAAGTAGGTCTAAGCTGTGGGGATGCTAAAGTCTTACTTCTCCCACCAAAGCCACCAAAGCAATATATAGGAACACTATGATTCTGGCTGCCAGTCAAGGAGCATGGTGTACCTTGTCTGAGCACACACTGCTTTCAGCACTAGGTATGGGGTCACCCACAAGGGGGCGCTGTGGCTCCTGACACCGCTTCTTAGTAGTCCCATGCTGCTTGGTACTAGGAAGCTCTTAGCACCAAGTAGGGGCAGTCTGTATTGTAAAAAATAGACTCTGAGGATTACCCTGGTACACTTTCCTGTTTATGCCATAGCTGCCTGGACTGCTAGCTCGACTATTCTGATGGTTGCATTGGTCACAAAGGCAGTGGGCTTTCCCAGATTCATTGCTGTTTGCAATGTCCACTAATCACAAAGCTACAGGGAGATGATACTATAATAACCACTCCAGTTATGTAGCACCAACATTGTGTAACAAGCTGATACCCAAAGGCACATCTTCAAAAGAAAGCCATCTGCAAAAAAAAAAAAATGGTAGAAATCTCAGCCCACCAGACACACAAATCTCAAGGTAGGAACACAATAAATGTATACACATACACACACACACACACACACACAAACCCACACACACAAAGAGACACAACAATTTCAATTAATTTCTTGTAAGATAAGGAAAAAACAGAGTGTCCACTTGCCCAATAAAGGTTCTAGAGAATTATTACAAAAGCCTCCAGTGGGGGTTAGGAGATGGTTCATCTGGTAAAGGTGCTTGCAGCCAAAACCCAAGGACCTGAGTTCAAACCCTGGGCCCCACATAGTAGAAGGAGTGAAGTGAGCCCTGCAAGGTGTCCCCTGTCTCCTGGCAAACATGAATTATGCATGCATGTACCCACACACAAAACAAATGATCGAACATCAAAAGACCAACGAAAGCCCACAGAATAGAGGTGAGGAGTTAAAGGAAGTCAGAAAGACACTGCAGATATAAATGGAGAATTCAGCACAAAGAAGTAGGGATTTTGAAAAAAGAACAAACAATCAAATTCAAAAAAAATTTTTTCCAGCCTTAACAAAGTTAGATCTGACCTGTGAATGGGGACTTGAACTCAGCCATTCAGGCACAAAGTGGGCTGGGAATTGTTTTTATTCTAAAGTTGATTGAACTTTGTCTGAATGTGAACAAAGATAAAGAACACCATGAAAAGAAGAAATAATGTGAAGGTTGTCTTTAGAGGAAAAGGTATACTTAAGCATTTAGTCTTTTGTCTGGCTCTCGATTGGGTGTGGTATCCCAGCACTTGGTAGAGGCAGAGGCAGAGGCAGAGGCAGAGGCAGAGGCAGAGGCAGAGGCAGAGGCAGAGGCAGAGGCAGAGGCAGAGGCAGAGGCAGAGGCAGAGGCAGAGGCAGAGGCAGAGGCAGAGGCAGAGGCAGAGGCAGGTGGGTCTCTGTGAACTGGAGGATAGCCTGGTCTACATAGAGTTCCAGGCCAGTCGGAAAGACTCTGAGAACCTGTCTAAAAAAATAAAACATACAAAAAAAATCGAAAGAAAGAAAGAAAGAAAGAAAGAAAATAAAGTGTCAACTATCTACTGTTCTTCTGTGTATTGGTGGGAATGGTTTGTCTGAGAGAAGATATGGCCATTACACATCAGACTTTTCACCTACCCTGTAACTGAGTTACAGGCAATGTGCTCTGAGATCATTTATAACAATGCAGTCATTCAGACTCCATACTGGATCCAGCTTGTCCAGAATTAAGTGACCTCTAAGGACAATGTAACCAGTCTCACTCTGCTCTGCATGACACACTGTGTTACGTTCCTGCTTGCTTTCTGAGAATCTTTCATGTCCCTGACTCTGTGTGTGCTGTGTCTGTCTGTCTGTGTATGGGAGGGGGGGGCTGTCTATGTATGTGTATGTGTGTGTGTATGTGTGTGGGATGTATGTGGTGTGTGTGTGTCTGTGCCTGTGTGTGTCTTTGTATCTGTGTGGTGTGTGTGTATCTATGTGTGTGTGGGTGTCTCTGTGTGGCCTGTGTGTCTGTCTCTCTGTGGGGTGTGTGTGTGTGTGTGTGTGTGTGTGTGTGTGTGTGTGTGTGTGTAATGCAGTAATAAGGTCTAAGACCATTTACTGGAGGCAGTAACTCACTGAGAACAGCAACCCTCCTGCCCACCCCATCCTCCACTATGTTGGTAACACGTGGCTGTGGAGAGGATCTGACTGTGCTGTGTGCTGTTCTGAGTTAGCAACACCAGACTCCCATTTCTCCCTTCCAATGAGATCAATTGAGATGAAAGTTCCTTGTTCCCTCTGGTTGCCCTATTTGCAGTGTGGATCAATGCGTGAGAGGATGGCCTTTGCTTGGGATTAAATCCCACCTTCTTAGATGAGCCCTCTCTTGGATTAGATGGCTCTGGCTCTCGTTTAGCTAATGCTCTCAGGTAGCCAGCTAATACCCACGCTTCCCCGACTGTCCCATGCAACAGAAAGAGAAGAACACTAACTACTAAACTCAAACTACAAAAACAGAAGAGACCAAAACTTTCCTGAACCAGGACCATTCCAGGGCAAACACTAACAGCTATTCTTCTTGCCACAGTATTTATATATTTAGCCATGTGGTGTGTGTAGAGTGAGGATCTATTTCTTTAAGATTTATTTTTTATTTCTGTGTGTGCATAGTTGTGGGCACTTGGATGCTATGGTATGTCAGAAGAAATGTTTTGAGAACCAGTTCTCCCTCCCACGGAGACCGGACACCTCTTCTGCTCTCGTCAGGTAGCAGACACCCACTTTAGTACACAGACATACATGCGGACAGAATATCCATACACATAAAATTAATTAATTGATTAAATCATTTAAATTAATTTTCAAAAAACCCACTACCAAGCACTCCAGTGACTTTGCAGAGATATGATCAAAGCCCTGGGGAGAACATCTTCAGGGAACAAAGGTTCATGGTTTCATACATGCCATTCCATCAGGAAACGGAGGGCATGGTAGAGCAGAGCCCTTTGCAACATGGTGGGCAGAAGGCAGAAGAGGGGACAGGAAAGAGTCAAGAATAAATATTCTTACCACTACTAGCTTGCTTCTTCTAGCTAGGCTCTGCCCTCTAAAGATTCGAGACTTTCCCAAACACTGCCACCAGCCTTTAAAATACAACCCATTTTTGGCACCCGCATGGAGGCATACAACTGTCTAACTCTAATTCTAGGGCATTTGATGCCCTCTTCTGGTCTCCATTGGTACTGCATATATGTGGTATCCAGACCACATATATGGTATCTCAATTGCATGAAGGCAAAACACCACAGGCGCAGCAAATAAAATAAGAAGAACAACAAAATACCAGTTGCAATCAGAAACAAGGCGTTAGGGTCTGTGGCTTGATTGGTCATCACGGCAAGGCACTGCAGTGGAGACCTGGGAGCGAAGGTTATCAGTAAGATGGATAAGTCCATCAGCGTGCCCAGCCTCCTTGCCCACTGATACTGACGGGTAGCTGTAAAAACCAGCACCCAGACATGGGTACCACTGCTGTGAGCCACCTCAGAACCGAGGCAGCCTCTGCCCCTTTGAAGTGGCTGATTTTAGCAGCATGTTGCCATCATCTGTCTATGTTGGTATACCAGGTTTGGCCATGGGGAGTCAGGAATACAACTATCAGAAGCCATTGGCAGAGTAAAAAGAGGACACACTGGGAGAGGACGCTAGCAATACATAAGTCTTACAGAGGAGTCATGCCTGAAGCTTTAAAAATCGTACGAGTCAATAAGAAAGAAGACAAGTGTAAAAAGGCAGAAGGCTGTGATGAGCTTCAATGAGAACCTAGCAGAGGAGATTAGCACATGCCCAGCGCCGTATAAATAATGGTTCCTTTAAATAGTCATCAGGTATGGAGGTTTGAATAGGTTTGCCCCCCCCCTTATCTCCCCCCCCCAAGACTCAGTGTTTGAATGCTTGGCCCAGGAAGTAGCACTATGAGGAGGTGTGGCCTTGTTGGAGGAAGTGCGTCACTGTGGAGGCGGGCTTTGAGGCCTTATGAGCTCAGGTCAGACCATTGTGGAACCCAGTCTCCTGCTGCCTGTGAATCAAGATGTGGAACTCTCCACTCCTCCAGCACCATGTCTGCCTGCAGGCCACCATGCTTCCCTCCACAACGATGATGGACTAAACCTCTGAACTGAAAGCCAGACCTAATGAAATGTCCTTTATAAGAGTTCTCTTGGTCATGATGTCTGCTCACAGCAAGAAAAACCCTAAGTCATGAGCGAAGTGAAAAAAAAAAAAACATTGTTTAAGACACGGTTTGTTATATAACTATTGTTAGCATTCTGTCAAAACTCTGCCCCACAGTTACCTGGCAACAGCCACGTAGGCTTGACCCCTCCTCGCTTTCTTATTCCTCTCTTGGTCTCCTGCCTTCTTGCTCCCACTGTCCCTGTGCCCCTTACCCCCTCTCCCCCCATCCCCTTCCCCCTCCTCTCTCTCCACATGCTCCTGGCCGGCCTCTACTTCTCTTCTCTTCTCTTCTCTTCTCTTCTCTTCTCTTCTCTTCTCTTCTCTTCTCTTCTCTTCTCTTCTCTTCTCTTCTCTCTCTCTCTCTCTCTCTCTCTCTCTCTCTCTCTCTCTCTCTGCCTCTACTACCCTCTTAACTCCTTAATAAACTCCATTCTTCTATTCTATACAGTACTGTTGTGTGTCCGGTCCCTCAGGGGGAAGGGATGCCTCAGCATGGGCCTGCAGAGGCTCCCCCTTTCCCCATACCTGACCACACCTCCATAGAACATGTTCCTTCTCTCTTTATCTTTTTATAAACACATCAATTATGACTGTCCTGGAACTAGTCATGTACACCAGGCTGGCCTTGAACTCACACAGAGCCACCCGGTCAGTCCACCTGTCCCTGCCTCCCAAGTACTGAGGCCAACGGTATGAGCTACCATGCCTGGGTGGGAAGTAAAAATTAAAAGCCTCCTGAATCTTACTGCCCACCAGCAGAGATGGCTACAGAGTCAAATCTGTGGGTGGGGGTGGGGGTGGGTAGGGGTATTCTCATGCACTGCTGGGGGAGGGATGGGGTGGGGTGGGGGTATTCGCTTGCACTGCTGGAGGAGCAATGAACTTGTACCCTGACTTTGGGAAGTTATTTGCTAGGGCTCACTTGTGCTGCTTAACTTTTTGACAATTTGACACAAACCATTCTTTCACATGTCTGCAAGACATCTTTCCACCTGTGGGCCCCAGCAAAACATCATCTGACATAACTGACTTTCCAAAGAAACTAGAAATTTCTCCTTCAAACCTCCACTGAGAAACCACTTCCATCAGACAGACCTGTAGGCATGTCTGTCTGGTCGTGTTTCTGATTGGTGATTGGTGGGGTTCCTATTAACATCTCAAAGTTGACACTGGCTGCCAGGTTCTCCCAGCACCCTGCAGTCCCTGCCTGCCATAATGTCCTCCTGGCCTGTGTACCTATGCCTGGTC
Source organism: Mus minutoides (assembly GCA_902729485.2). Classification (NCBI taxonomy): domain Eukaryota; kingdom Metazoa; phylum Chordata; class Mammalia; order Rodentia; family Muridae; genus Mus; species Mus minutoides. Next base: position 68,783 of record LR750230.1, on the reverse strand, counting down.
TACCCTATGCCTAACCCTAATCTTCTCCAACCCAGGAACTGGGCTGGCCTTCCCTTCCCCAGTAGCTCTTCCCTATGTATTCCAGTTGTTTTGGCCTCTTGATCTTCTGGTCTCCTGGCTCTCCCTTCCACCCTCCCCATTCTCCCCTTCTCCCTGGCCCAGCTCAGGGTCAAGTTCACTCTGGACTCTTCCAGATGCTGAAGAACTGGGCCTTTGGGCCCAGGCTTGAGAATGTGACCTTTGTGACTCAGTGCTCCAAGGCATGCTAACAGATAGCGACATTCCTCCACCCACTTCCTAGGCTCAGGGAGTGTTCATTCAAAGAAGGTCACCATGATCCACCCTGACCATTGCTGGAACAGGCTATTCGAATGTGCTATTGCTAGGGGCTCATAAAAACTGTCTTGAGAAATAACCTACACAATTATCAGGTATTCCTTGTGACTCTTGTGACTTTGTACTTCCTTGTGACTCTTAACTGGTATTTTTGGTATTTTCCAACAACACCCTCCCCACCTGTCGTGCGCCATCCCCGTCCAGCGGGAATAAGATACAAGACAAACAGGTTTCTTCCCCAACGGTTTACTCAGGAACTTAATGCACTTACAGCTTAGCAGAGCATGATGGCAAATGGCCAATGGCCCCACCACAAGCAGCCTATTTATACCCTGTCCTGGCCAATCACCGAGCTGCCTCGTGGCTCTCGCGTGACTACACCAGGTATTCTCGCCAGGTATTCTCGCGTGACTACACCAGGTGTTCTTGGGCTCAAGATCAAACAACAGCTGACACTGTAATGCCAATTTAAGAGTCGTTTATGTCAGAACAGCTGAATCGGTCAATGCCGTCTTTAAAGAGCGGTTGAATGGCTCCCTACACCCACCCCCTTAAGTTGTGGTTTCTTCTCTTAAATACCCCCTTACCCAACTACTCTGGGAGCCATGGTTCTCTATAGACTGTGGGCCCTAGAGCACTCTTGAAATAAAAGTCCTCTTGCAGTTTGCATCAAGACTGTTTCTTGTGAGTGATTTGGGGTGTCGCCTCTCCTGAGTCAGAACGTGAGGAAGTCCTTGCATTCTGGGTCTTTCATTTGGTATGTTGGCTGGGAAAACACGACCACCCCTCACACCTGAGAACCGACTTGGAGATATGGGGATCCCCTCTGGAATGTGTATGTGCCTCTGAGTGTCTGTTTTCTGAAACAAACGTGCGCTTGTTGTCTTGGTTTGCTTGTCTGTATCTCATACTTTGTTTCTGAAGCACAGCACCGCCCGAGTTTAGATTCTGGTCAGCCTGAGTTTTGGATTCCGATCTGCCTGAGTTTAGATACTGATCAGCCTGAGTCTGGTTTAAAAATTGAACTGGGGGATGCCCTTTGTCCCATCTGTGGGGACCTTTGTCCCATCTGTAGGGACCTTTGTCCCGTCTGTGGGGACCTCTGTCCCATCTTTAGGTCGGTAGTGAGAATCGGCCATCTGATTCAGCAACTCTCTGGGTCATTTCTCTGGTTTTGATCATCTAGGTGGAAGCAGACGACGGTGTTTGTAGACTATGGGGTTTTTCTGAAATGCACACGCTCTGTATTTGCAGCTGTCCTTTCGGGCCGTAAGGACTGGAGGACTGTGGTTGGCAGACATGCTAAGAGGACCACAGGCTGCAGCTCTGGGAGATGCCCTGGGAAGTGGGGAGAGCCAGGAATGCCTGGTAGTCTCCGGAGATTGGTCAGAGGGACCAAGTTCTGTGTTGAAGCAGAAGCTTCCCCCTCGGAGATCGTCTAATTGTTGTGCCTGCTTGTGGAGGATGAGAAAGGGTTGTGTGTGTCTGGCTCTGTTGATTTGTTTTGTGTGTTTTTGTGTATTGCCTGCTTGTGGAGGACAAGAAAGGGTTGTGTGTGTCTGAATTTATTGGTTTCTGTTTTGTGTGTTTTTGTGTATTGCCTGCTTGTGGAGGACAAGAAAGGGTTGTGTGTGTCTGAATTTATTGGTTTCTGTTTTGTGTGTTTTTTTGTATGTGCTTAGAGCTATGTGAAAATCTAGAGAAGCAAAGGTAATTATCAGATGCTTTGTACCCTGACTAGAGATAGTTTACACCTGAGACATGAAAGAATGGGTTTTGAGAAAAACAGTACTCTCTGACTATCTGGAGATAATTTGGTGAAAGAAAAAAATATATATAAACAATATCAATTGGCCTTTGGAGCCCTGCACCTGTAGTTAGGAGTCTAGTGTGGCTAGAGAAGCCCTGCTAGGAGCTGATTGTAAATGCTGCTCTTAAAGGGACCAGCAGCTTCTCAAGTTCTATGGTAAGAGAAACTTAAAAATTTGGTTAAACTGCCAGTGTTCCATTGGCTACAGTTTGTAGTGTGAGCACAGGCTCTGGATTCTGACTTGTACATATCTGTAATTGAGAAAAAAAAAAAAAGATCCTGCATGTGGAGATTGTTGCAGGGTTTGAGCTTGTACAATAAGCTTTAAATGATTTTCAAAGGTTGTTAGGAGATATTAATTGGCTGAGACCTCATCTTAAGTTTACTACAGGAGAACTTAAACCCGTTTGATACCCTCAAAGGGACTTCAAATCCTAATTCCCCTCGACAATTAACAGATGAGGGACGAATAGCTTTGCAGAAAGTAGAGGAAGCTATTAGTCAATGACAGATACATTATATAGATTATGATCAATTGTTGGCTGCTTGCATTATTGCTACAACTCATGCACCCACAACAGTCCTTTGGCAAAAGGGACAGTTAATGTAGATTCATTTTTCTTCATCTCCAAAGAAAGTTTTAACACCTTATTATGAGGCTGTTGCTGTGTTAATACAGAGCTGTAGGATGGAGTCATGGAAATATTTTGGGAAAGAACCTGATGAAATATTTATCCCTTATTCCAAACAGCAATTAAATTGGTTGTTGCAAAATACTGATAAACAGGTATTGTGGAACTGATGGCTGTTTCTCCTAGAATAATCTCTGTGCTTGTGATCCATCAGGTAGCAAGGAGCTTCTCTCTGGAAATTACAGCTAAGAAAATTTGAGAATTTTGTTTGGTTTAAATAAGCAAATGTATGCAGCCATTTCATTTTTGTTTCTAAATAGTTTTAAAGGTATAAATATGTTTTTATATGTCTTGGTTGTAGATTATTGGTTCATAAGTTATTCATTATGATTGAAAATTTGTAGCATTGGTAACAGAAAAGTTGGATTAAAACTGGTAACTCAGGGTTGGAGTAATTTAGAACTACAACATGCGGCATGAAACAACCCAGGAACAGGCAGCCAAACTTTGTAACAAGTAAATGTTTTTGGTGTTGATTTTTTTTTTAAAAGAAAATGGATTTTTTTACACTGTGAAAATTGAGTTTTGCTTCCCAAAATTGTGATTGTGCTCTGGTGTTACAAGAGAAGTCGAAAGTGAAGGCTTCTCCCGAATCAGAGCCTCCAGCTGATTGTCAGCAGCTGCTGCAGACGCTCTTCACAACCAAAGAGTGAGAGAGACCCTTTGACTCGCCCAGGTTGGGACTACATCACGGCTGAAGACAGGGGGAGCTTGAAAATCTTATAGCCAGGCTCTAATCTCCGAGGTGCCTCAAGATGGCCCAGAGGTAATGCAGGGGCCTACCGAAACTCCCTTGGTGTTCCTTGAAAGGCTTATGGAAGCCTTCAGGTGGTTCACTTCCTTTGATCTTACCTCAGAAGCCCAGAAGGCCTCAGTGGCCCTGGCCTTCTAAGGCAGTCGGCCCTGGATATCAGAAAGAAACTTCAGAGATTGGAAGAGTTACAGGAGGCTGAGTTATGTGATCTAATGAAAGAGGCAGAAAAAGAGAGAGATAGAGAAAGAGAGGGGGAGGGAGACAAAAGAAAGAAAACAGGAGGGATCATAGACAAGAAAGAAATTTGACTAGAATCTTGGCCTCAGTGGTAAGAGAGAAAGAAAAGACAGGACCTAGACAGATAGGGAATCTGGGCAACAGAAGACCGATGTGCTTGACAGAATTGAGTTGGGGTACCGAACCTCAGTTAAAAAGGCTCAGCTGTGTTAGACTGAAGTTACTTATTTGGGATACACCCTTCAAGATAGGAGCAGTGGCTAATGGAAGCCAGAGAAAAGACTGTAACTCAGATCCCCACCCCAACTACACCAAGGCAAGTAAGAAAATTCTCGGGCACTGCTGGCTTCTGTAGGCTCTGGATACCTGGATTTGCAACCTTAGCTGCCCCGTTGTACCCCCTAACCAAGGAAGGGGAGGTGTTTGTGTGGACCCCAGATTACCAGAAAGCCTTTGAAGAAATGAAAAAGGCCCTACTAACAGCCCCAGCTTTGGCCTTGCCTGATGAGAGAGCACGGGTCACCAGAGGAGTCCTTATCCAAACTTTGGGACCTTGGAATAGGTCAGTGGCTTACCTATCCAATAAGTAGACCCTGTTGCCAGTGGGTGGCTTTCTTGTTTGAAAGCTATTGCTGCCGTAGCTCTGCTTGTCAAGGATGCTGATAAGCTCACTCTGGAACAGCAAATAACTGTAGTGGCACCCCATGTTCTTGAAAGCATTATCCAACAGCCCCCTGACCAATGGATGAATGAGTGACTTTCACGCCCCCTGCTGTCCTCAATCCTGCTACCCTACTGCCCAAGACCAATGACTCTTCATCTACTCATCACTGTGCTGACATTCTGGCAGAAGAAACTGGTACTTGAAATGATCTGAAGGATCAGCCTTGGCCTGGGAGTCTGAGCTGGTACTCAGATGGTAGTAACTTTGTGGGTGAAGGTAAGCAGAAGGCGGGGGCAGCAGTGGTGGACAGAAAGCAAGTGATCTAGGCCAGCAGCCTCCCTGAAGGGATGTCGGGCCAGAAAGCCAAATATTTGGCTTAGATGGATACAAGCTCTATGAATGGCAAAGAGGAAGTCTATTAACACACTGAGAGCAGGTATGCTTTTGCTACTACACGGAGTAATATGCAGATAAAGGTCTGATGACATCTGTAGAGAAAGGCATAAGATGCTGTGGCTAAAGAGAATCAGATGGCAGATCTAACTGCCAAACAGGCAGCCCAATGAGCAGTGATCCTGGCAGTCAAGGAGCCTAAAGAACAGAAAAGGGAAACTAATCCTCCCATGGGAAGAAGGACCCAAGTATGTTACCAACTTACATTGACCCACTTGGGGGCCAAGAATTTTAAAGGTGTGGTTAGGTCCTCCACATATTGCATTTGTTATAGGACTCTCTGACTTGGCAGAAGAAATAGTCAAAAGCTGCAAGACCTGTGCTATGACTAATGCAAGACACTCCATGTATATTCCTGGGAAGAGGCTCAGGGGCGACCGGCCTGGAGCCTATTGGGATTGATTAGAAGTTACATTGTACATACAGGCCCCAAAGTTCAGGACAGGTAGAGAGGATAAATAGAACCATTAAGAGATTCATTACAGTGGAGACTGGCACTAATGGTTGGATAGCTCTCTTACCCTTTGTGCTCTTCATGGTTAAGAGCACCCCTGGACAGTTTGGACTGACCCCCTCCACTGGTAAAAATAACCTCTGTACATAGTGCTGGCATGCTGCTTCCCCAGCCTTTGTTCTCTAGGCTCAAGGCGTTCAAGTGGGTGAGACAGAGAGCGTAGAAGCAGCTCCAGAAGGCCTACTCAAGAGAAGGAGACCTGCAAACCCCACATCTCTTCCAAGTTAGAGATTCGGTCTACATTTGACGCCATCGCGCAGAAAACCTTGAGACTTGGTGGAAAGGCCCTCATCATGTACTCTTGACCACCATACTTTCTCTGCTTTTAATTATAGGTCCATGTGTGGTAAATAGGCTAGTCGCCTTTATTAGAGCAAGAATTAGTGCAGTACAGCTTTTAGTTTTGAGACAACAGTACCATGCCTTAAAGGATCAAGTGCTTCAGGGAAAAGATAGTGTCTAGTTCTAAGATTAGAACTACTGACAAGGAGAAGTGGGGAATGAAAAACTGGGCCTTTGGGCCCAGGCTTGAGTGACCTTTGTGACTCAGTGCTCCAAGGCATGCTAACAGATAGCGACATTCCTCCACCCACCTGCTTTCTGGGTTCAGGAAGTGTTCGTTCAAGGAAAGTCACCCTGACCATTGCTGGAAAGCACTATGTGAATGTGCTATTGCTAGGGGCTCATAGTAACTGTCTTGAGAAATAGCCCGCACAATTTCCAGGTATTCCTTGTGACTCTTGTGACTTTGTACTTCCTTGTGACTCTTAACTGGTATTTTTGGTATTTTCCAACAACGCCCTCCCCACCCCCTTAAGTTGTGGTTTCTTCTCTTAAATACCCCCTTACACAGCTACTTGGGGTGCCACGGTTCTCTATAGACTGTGGGCCCTAGAGTGCCCTTGAAATAAAAGTCCTTTTGCCGTTTGCATCAAGACTGTTTCTTGTGAGTGATTTGGGGTGTCACCTCTCCTGAGTCAGAATGTGAGGGAGTCCTCGAGTTCTGGGTCTTTCAATGCCCCTGCCTCTGCTCCTCCTCAGAAGGTGCTCACTTGGCTCAGCTCAGTTGTAGGTCTCATCGCTCTCAGGGGAGACAATGCAAAGGCTCCTCTCAGATGCATCTTTGGGTTGTTTGTTCGTTTGTTTGTTTGTTTTGGTGTATTTCAAGATAGGGTTTAGTCCTGGCTGGCCTGGAACTCAGGGATCTTGCCTGCCTCTGCCTTCCAAATGCTTAGATCAAAGGTGAATGCCACACTGCCCAGCTTATCTTTGGTTCCCCTTATGTCCCTATCTTTCCTGGGAAGATACAAACAATTATCTATTCACCCCTGGCAGGGCACCAAAACTAGACCTTATGTTTACTTATCTTGGTGAATCAATGAGTTCAGTTTGGGTGGATACTTACAGGAGCACGAGGAGGGGTTACCCACAGGCATATAGACAACTTATGAGCAATGGCACCACTTCAGTCTCTAACCCAACAGTAACTGCTATTAATCCTGGGAGGAGCAGGGCCTTGTGTGTCCAGTGCAGCACTTCACAAGCCCACGAGCCCACTCTCCTTCCACAGTGAATGTTAGTGGGTCCAATCTTGTGAGGGTCTCATGTGGGTAATCCCAGCTGCTCTGACAGCAACAACCATGTGGTGCCCACCTTTGGTATTTTTTAATTTCTGGGTGCCCTCATCACCATGGCTGACTCAGCTCCCGAAGGCCAGCACATCATCTAGAAGTACAAGTACTACAGTCAAGAGTCCTTAGTCCTCCCTACCAATTTCCCGAAAGGTAGCAGGAGGCCACAGAGAAACTTAGAGGAGACACGACTGAGTGAAGGAAAGAAATAATGAGAGGATAGGACATGACAGCTCCTTGGTATGGTGGGGGAGAAAGTTTATTGTAGATAAAAGGGAGAGTGTTAGCATTTTGTCTAAGCTCTGCCCCACAGTTACCTGGCAACAGCCAAGTATGCCTGACTCACTATAAAAGGGGCTACTTGCCCCTCCCCTCTCTGTCTTGCCTTCTTGCTCCTGCTTTCCTGCCTTTTGCTCCTGCTCTCTCCCCAATTCCTTCCCCCCTCTTTTTCCACATGCTCATGGCTTGCCTCTCCTCCTCCTCTTCTCCTTCTCCCTCCTCCTCTACCTCCTCCTCCTTCTTTTCCCTCTCTCTCTCTCTCTTTCTCTCTCTCTCTCTCTCTCTCTCTCTCCCCCTCCCCCTTTCTCTGCCTCTGCTACCCTCTTGACTCCTCTCCCCTTGCCCTGAATACACTCTATTTTATATTATCCCATGTGTGGCTGGTCTCATAGAACATATTCCCCGTCTTTATCTTTTTATAAACACATCAGAGAGTGTAGGCAAAGACAGGGGCATCCAGAGTGGACATGACTAGACTGAGCTGGACCATGTGAGGAGAAGGGGGTACCATGTACAGCTGTCAGGAGTCCAAAGGTACAAAAGGAATCTGGGTTCAGGGCTGGAATGATGGCTCAGTGGTTAAGAGCACTGACTGCTCTTCCAGAGGTCCTGAGTTCAATTCCCAGTGACCACATGGTGGCTCACAACCATCTGTAATGGGATCTGATGCCCTCCTCTGGTGTGTCTGAAGACAGCTACAGTGTACTCACATACATAAAAATAAATAAATCACTGGGCGTGGTGGTGCACGCCTTTAGTCCCAGCATTTGGGAGGCAGAGGCAGGCAGATTTCTGAGTTCGAGTCCAGCCTGGTCTACAAAGTGAGTTCCAGGACAGCCAGAGCTATACAGAGAAACCCTGTCTCGAAAAACCAAATAAATAAATGCATACATATATATTTTTTTAAAGTCTGGGAAGATCCTGTAGTGGAAGGGTAGCCCACCCTCTAGGCTGCAGAGTTCAGGGAAGTGACAGAGGGGTGTGCCAGCCATAGCCTGTGAGGTAGGAACTAAGGGGTGCTGGGAAAAACCTGGCTGCCAGGTCAGCTTTGATATGTTAATATGTATCTCAGCAGAGTCCCAGTTCGAAACTTAAGAACAATTAAGGCCACGTGAAAAAAGAAGCCAGAGACTGGAAAGGTGCACCTATAGGCTAAGGGATACCAGGGACTTTGGATAATACCTGAAGCTAGAACAAGACTAGGAAGGATTCTCCCCTTGATGCTTCAAAGGTGAATGGCAGACTTGATATAACCCATTCCAGACGTTCAGCCTCAGGAAGAGAGAGGAAGTCAGTTTCTACAGTAAAAATGAACTCAGTTTGTGGTGATGTCAGAGAAACCCTAGAAACAAGCCCAGTGGAAACAGGGAAGAAGCTCTTGGTACCGTCTTAGTCTTAATGAAAATAAGCTCTATTGGCGGGTAACATGCTGTGCTCAAATACCTTAAAACATCTTGAAACACCCATACTTTACTAAAATTTAAGTTATCAACTAACAATAAGTTATAACAATAACTAGCATGAGTGGGTTTTAGTATGAGTAGTTGTCATAGAGCATACAATGTGAAAGGGCTCAAAGTGAACATAGTTGACTAATTAATAATAATAATAATAGAGGTCATTTTAATCATTTGCCCCATTTGCCAAACTATATTTTCTGATTGTAATGTTCACTGGCAAAACCCCTCTACAGGTTTAACAGTAAACTAAAGAGGCCTTTAAAACATGCGCCATACCCCTCACCTGTTCCTCAAGATTTCCTTGAGAATTTCAGCGGTAAATAGAAAACTCTTCAGCTGTTGCCATACAGGGTAGCTAGCAGGTGATGTTGATGACAGTCGCTCGGTTTCTGTAACTCTAGAGTGGGTACTTGAACACATGAATCAGATCACAGGGGACCAGGTCCAAGAGGCTGGTATGTAAAGAAGTTTCCAGGGTTTTCCAGTGTTCAGCCAAGGCGGCTAGAAAAAAAGTGCCCTAAGGCAGGCTAAGGAAAAAGAAGCACTGCAAACGATTTTGTAAACAAGTATTTCTCGAGACACTTTTCTCAGATTTCTGGCTGGCCTCGAACTCACAGGGGTTTGTCTGCCTCTGCCTCCCTGGTGCCGGTCCCGCCTAGATTTTTGTTCACATAACCATGCACAAACGTTTATGTGCGGTACAACCCCATCTCTGAGAATACGAGCAAGGCTCGAAATTTAAACTGTTTCTGAGAATCCTGTTTTCATTGGCATTTACAAGAGCCACACCATGAGCTGTCAAGGATGATCTATCAGACCAGATAGCATCTAAGACCTATTTTTCAAATTTTAACTTAGGCAATATTGGCTGGTCCGGTTCGGTGCCACCCCGTCACCCAAGGATCGCTTCCGAGGCTTTAAGGGCACTTCACCGCGGTCTACATCACTCAGGCAGGGAAGTACCAGGCTGCCAGCTCTGAGTCCACGCGGCCCCGCCCTCCACGGCGCCCCGCCCCCTTCCGTACACGGCGCCCCGCCCACCCGCGTCTCCGGAACCTCGGCACGGCCTGCGTCGTCGGTCTGTGGGCACTGGGTCTCTGTTCCGCTCGGCTAACTTAAGCGCTGTTTTGTTCGCGACACTGTCGCGGAAGGGTGCGCTTTACGGCCGCGGGGAGCGGGGGGAGCACAGCGAGCCGGCGCCGGGGCCTCTCGGCGGGGAAGCGGGGTAGGCGGGCGAGGTTGATGCCCGGCGGCGGGGCGAGCGCGGCGTCTGGCCGGCTTCTCGCCTCAGCAGATCCCAGAGGGCCGCGGGAGGCGGCGGCGTTCCGGAGCGGCCCGGCGGGCTCGAACGGAGGCCGAGGAGGAGCAGGCGGCCCCGGGCCGGGGATCGGAGGCCCCGCGGGCAGGATGAGCCTGACCCCGAAGGAGCTCTCGAGCCTGCTGAGCATCATCTCCGAGGAGGCGGGCGGCGGCAGCACCTTCGAGGGCCTGTCCACCGCCTTCCACCACTACTTCAGCAAGGCCGACCACTTCCGCCTGGGCTCGGTGCTGGTGATGCTGCTGCAGCAGCCGGACCTGCTGCCCAGCGCGGCGCAGCGCCTCACCGCGCTCTACCTGCTCTGGGAGATGTACCGCACCGAGCCGCTCGCCGCCAACCCGTTCGCCGCCAGCTTCGCGCATCTACTCAACCCTGCGCCGCCCGCGCGCGGCGGCCAGGAGCCTGACCGGCCCCCGCTCTCAGGTACGTCCGGCAACCAGCTGTGCGGGCGCAGCCAGCTGTTCTCAGGCGGCTCGGCAGCTAGGGACATTCAGCCTCCTTGGAGGGGATCGACCCTCTCTCCCTCCTTTTGAATACTTTCTTTAAAATAGGGGAGGGGTAGTCAGAAGTTGCAAGTTTTTGTTTTGTTTTGTTTTCAAATTCACTGCACTCCAGATGATCCCTCCCAATCGAAAAAGCCAACGCATCATACAAGCCCACCAACGGGCTGGACATATTTTAGCATGCCAGATACGGTTCATTCTTTATTGTAAGGTCCCGAGGTATGCGAAGTTACAGCCAATGGCACTGAGTTTACCTCTTTTTAAAGCCTGTAAAGAAGTCGGTATTAAGAACTTGAGGAAGAGGCAAGTTGAAATCCACATTATCACAACATCTAAAGTCTTTGCAGCCAAATCCTTGGTTAGCTGTAATGTCGAGTGAGGAGAGGATGAAGTCGTTTCTAATTAACCATTCAAAGATGCAAGTGTCCTGGGCAGTATTGTGGAATGTTTACTTTTGCAGCACTGCTAAGATCAGACATAGATTACGCCTGAGGCTGCGCCCCTAAATTTGGTGCTGTGGATGGAACCCAGGGTCACTTCCTCTATACCTTGAGCCTAGTCCAGGACTTTGGGACAGCTGTACTACCACTCACAGGCTGATATACGTGTATGTGTGTGTGTGTGTGTGTGTGTGTGTGTGTGTGTGTATATATATATATATATATATATATATATATATATATAATTTTTTAAGTATGTTTAAGTTTGTAGGAATCTAAGTATTTGATAACAGAAAATTCTCAACAGTTATTAAAACCATAAGTTTCATTGACATTTCCATAGATCACAGAATCTCAAGTGATATATTTGTTTATGGATTATTGTGTATATACTAAGTGTGTATATTTGATTAACTGGAACTCAGTTACATTTAAATCATAAGAGTAGCTCCACGTGGCAAGTAGCATTTCAAGGTAACTTTTAAAGTTAAATTTTAAAACTTTACAAGCACCCATTGGTGAGAAATCAGTATGCATTTTTATTTGCAGGGTTCCTGCCTCCTATAACTCCACCAGAAAAGTTTTTCCTTTCCCAGCTCATGCTGGCACCCCCAAGGGAACTGTTCAAAAAGACACCTCGCCAGATTGCCTTGATGGACGTTGGAAACATGGGACAATCTGTGGACATCAGTGGCCTTCAGTTAGCCCTGGCAGGTAAGGGAGGACCAGTGATTGGGGCATTCTTGTCTTGTCTGTTCTTGAGATCCCCTGCTTAAAATCAAGAAGCCTTCTCTTTTAAATTTACATTTCTGCTGTTTTTGTTTGATCCTTTCCTGTCCTACCCTGTCCTTTCCCTGTCTTTCTGTCTGCCACTCCCTCTTTTGTTTGTTTGTTTTGAGACCAGGTTTCTTTGTGTAGCCTTGGCTGTCCTGGAATCTGCTGGGTAGACCATGCTGGCCTCTAACTGAGCTCTTGCTGGCTGACTCCCCAGTACTTGGCTTACAGGCATGCAGCCCCAGGCCAGGCCGGCTCCTGTCCCCATCACAGATCACATCCTTGTACCCCAGCATCCTCCTTCACTCTCCCTTCTGTTTCCTTATTCTGTGCTTCTGATTGACACCCAGCCTGGCCTCTGCCCCACACCTCCCTCCCTGCCATCCATCTGGCTCCATCTTCTCTTTGGGGGTTATTTTAATATTATTGTTTGGTTTATAGGAATTAAAGATATTTACTTTGTACTCCTGATCTGTTCATGGTGTTCTCAATTTTAAAATGATCTGTGCCACTCTGCCCCCAGGCTGGCCTTGCATTCTTGACTCTTGCCTCCACCTTCCAGGTGCTGGGATTACAAGGTCTGGCTTAAATGCTTTCAGTGCTTCTTGTCTGACTCTGTTCCAGAACGTCAGTCTGAGCTTCCAACTCAGAGCAAAGCCAGCTTCCCAAGCATCCTCAGTGACCCGGACCCAGACTCCTCCAACTCTGGATTTGACAGCTCAGTTGCCTCTCGGATCACAGAGTCTTTAGTCAGTGGACCAAAACCACCTATTGAAAGTAGGTATATGTGAGTTAGTTTTATGTTCTCAGGTTTATTTCTAGTAGCACTCGGGAATTTTAAGTTTCTTATAGTACCTGATGACAGACTAACTGCCTTGCTGTCTAGAACATAGCAGACAGACACCAGCCAGTTATACACTAGGATGTTTATTGCTTATTTGATACACACACACACACACACACACACACACACACACGCGTATGCATGCAGAAAAAAATTCAGGTTTTACCACAATGAATGTGTTTGTTTTAATGAGATAGTCTCATGTAGCGCAGAGTAGCCTAGAAAATTCCTATGTAGCTGAGGATGACCTTAGATTCCTGGTCATCCTCCGCTGAGCGTAAGCTCCATAATACAGCAAACCACCTCTGTCTTATGTGGGAAATGCTCTCTGGGACTGGATAAAATCTGCTCTCAGGACAAAAAGAGAGAACTTCCTGCTGTACACTAGAGGCAGCGGAGAGGAGTGGAAGTTCGTGTATCCTAGTTTAGTGGAAATTACTAAGTTTTCATCTCCTGGGCTTTTGTGGGGCTTAGCAGGCAGGCAGGATCCACAGCTGGGTGTCTATCTTGTTAAGTACTGAGATTTATACTATAAGTTGTCTTTCTTGAGAGTGGTCATTTGGGTATAGCACTGAGGGTCACTGGAGTTAGGGTGCAAGTGTTTATACAAGAACATAATAAGCCACTAGGGGCAAGCCATGAGCTTGATTGTGATTGTATGAGGCTTTAGCTTTTCTTTCTGACTTTTCAGCTGTATAGCAACCAAATGAAGGTATGATGTTAGTTCAGAAGTACTAACTAGTTTATTTTAGTGTGTCGATAATTGATAACTTACACATCAACCTTGAATTGTGGGGATGGCCCCAAGAAATCTTAGTATTCTGAGGTCTTAGGGGCCACAAAAAGAAAGAAAAGGGGGAAAAAACTAAAAATTTTAGTTATATGTTAAGTGTGATGACAAATGCCTTTAATCCCAACACTCGGGAAGTAGAGGCAGGCAGATCTCTGTGAATTTGAGGGTAGCCTGGTCTACAGAGTGAATTCCAGGACAAGCAGGTACATAAGGAGATTTTAAGAAAACAGTCATCATCTTACCATCATCATCATCATCTGCCAATTTGACACCTGCATCCTCAGCCTAAGTGGATATGCTTGCATTAAAACTCAGTTCATGTTCATGCTTTCCTCTTTCTGAAAGACAGACTTGTATCTGGCATCATGCTGATGGTGGGTGTGTGTTCATGTGTGTGTGTGTGTTCATGTGTTCTCAGTTACCATTTGAGTGCAGAACTCTGATTTTTTTATATCATTACTGTTTGAGGTATGTTTTATCACATGTCCTTGTTAAAGGCACCCTTGTACTTAATTAAATGCATAAAGGGTGTGTGCAAATGTTAGCTCACCGACAGTCATGTATTACTCTCATTATAGGCCACTTTCGGCCAGAGTTTATCCGCCCACCGCCCCCTCTCCACATCTGTGAAGATGAATTGGCCTGGCTAAACCCTACAGAACCTGAGCATGCCATCCAGTGGGACAGATCGATGTGTGTGAAGAATAGCACTGGTGTGGAGATCAAGCGGATTATGGCAAAAGCCTTCAAAAGCCCCCTGTCGTCTCCCCAACAGACACAGGTATGTATGTATGTATGTATGTATGTATTACAGTGTCCCGTCTGTGCCCATCACAGGGTGTTCTTCCAGGAAGTAGTAAGTGAACAGTCAGTTGTGGATGTGAGCCAGCAGAAGGAGCATCAGAGGGCTTCACAATCCTAGCCGCTGTGCTCTGCCCTTGAGACAAGAGGCCTAATGATGTCTAGACTCTATTCAGTTTGTCTCGGAGAGAGGTCGGCTAGGATGAGTCTTCAGTTGGCAGCACTGTTCCAGGTACATGTCAGTCGGCCACATCGTCTACACTGCTGCATCAGGCTGGACAGCAACTCTAAAGGGTGTATGGAGTTATTAATGTTTTATAAAAAACGAGGTTCAGGGAATGCTCTAGACTTTAGGTACAGTGTCTAGTGGTAGATTGCAGTTATCTCTCCTGCTACCCAAGGTTACAACTAGATGGATCCCCTGAGGAAGAAGAACAAAGATGCCAGGTGGATTTTATTAGATTTGCACACTTTCAAGTTAGAACTCGTAGGAAGATACTGTTACCTCCAAACTAGTTTTTCATTTAAAAAATGGATTTTTAAAAAGATTTGTTTTATGTCTGTGTTTTGTCTGCATGTATATCTGTGTACCATGTGCATGCAGTACTCACAGATGCCAGAATAGGCATCAGATCCTCTGGAACTGGAAGTACAGATGTTGTGAGCCTCCATGTGGGTGCTGGGAACCAAACCCTGGTCCTCTAGAGAGAAACAAGTGCTCCTGACTACTGAATCATTTTCCAGGCTCCCCCCAGATATTTTTAAATGATGTAATAACTATTATTTGTAGTTTCAGTTTGCTCTTAGATGATCATGAAACAGTCCAGTGTTGAATACACAAGTGGATAAAAGACACAGAGAAGGGATGGTCGTGGTGTATGCCTGTAACCCTAGCATGCAGAAGGGAAGAGATTGAGACTTGACAGTTATAGGCCAGGCTCCATGAGACAGGGAGCCTGAAGCCAGCATGGGCACAGGGACCTAGCCTCAAAAATAAATGAACTTTTAAAAAAAAGAAAAAGTATGTATTTGGACAGAGAAAAAAATGTTTTCCCATCTCTTAGATTTTCAAAGCATGGGTACTACAGGTGGAAAACAGAAGATTTCCTCTTCTGTCCCTCTCTAGAGTAGTTCAGTTATTTTTCTGGGTAAGACAGAGCATGGCTCTTGTTCTGAATTATTCCAGTTTATGGAGTTCTGTGTGCTTTTTTTAGAAAAAAATGGAGCCAAGGTCTCGCCATATACCTCAGATAGCCTTGAACTCATTACATAGCTCAGGCTGGTGACCTCCTGTCTCAGTGCTTGTATTACATGTGTGCCACCACACTCAACTTGGTTGTGTGTTTTGGGAGAAGTTGATAATTAAGATCTTTAAGAATGTCACTACTGTCATATTGTATATTACTAGACAAAACCAAGGCTTACCATGTCTAGAGGAAGAATGACTAATGGATTTTTAAATTGTCGGGGTTTTTTTTGTGCCATTGCAATTCAGACCTGAAAATATATGAAGACGTAATACTGGCTTTGAGGGAAGAAATTTAACAAATTAACAAAGATTGTTTTTGTAATTTATATAAAACACTTCCATTTGTATGCAGGAAAATTCTCTAATATAACTCAAGAACCTCTCAACTTGGCTTTTTTTAGCTTCTCGGTGAATTGGAAAAAGATCCCAAACTTGTTTATCACATTGGCCTTACTCCAGCGAAACTTCCAGATCTAGTGGAGAACAACCCTTTAGTCGCTATAGAAATGCTGCTGAAACTAATGCAGTCAAGCCAGATCACGGAGTATTTCTCTGTCCTGGTCAACATGGACATGTCCTTACATTCAATGGAAGTTGTAAATCGGTAAGTTCTCATGTTCCACCAGAGGGGTTATACAGGCCCTGATTACATTACCCAGAAAAGCTGTAGTAGTTTCTCTCCCCTTTTCTGATTCTATTACCCTGAACTAATCTTTGGTGTTCACCGCATATGAATTTAATTTCAATTTGTAAGAACTCAGTTGTTGAATTTACTTCACTGTCTTGTGCCCCTTACAAATTCAGGTTTTATGTTCCTTGGCAGCCAATAGTGGCAGCTTGCATGTGTGGGTCTCAGAACTGGACATCTAAGCATGTTGTCGTGATTACTAGTATTCTCCCGGCTTTGTTGTTCTGTGTAGCCCTGACTGTCTTAGTGTAGACCAGGCTGGCCTCAAACTCATGGAGATCCACCTGCCTCTGATTCCCAAGTGCTGGGATCAAAGATGTGGACCAGCACACCCAGTTTCCCAGTTCTTTCTTGATTTTGCTCATTGAACATCAAGGAAAGAATGCATTCCTGTTGATGTGTTCTGTATAGTTTTTGTCTTTTATTTTCCTTACAGATATCGTTTAGGTAAATTGTGAATTAAATGTAGTGAGGTGGATGGGGTATTATTTTTGAGGGTTTTTTTTGTTGTTGTTTTGAGATAGGATCTCGTAGTATCCTACTAGCTTCAAATTCATAGCAGTCTGCCTCATTCTCTGAATGCTGGAATCATGGGTATGAACCAGGTTACAATTTTTTGAGCATCCATATTTAAGTTGGCAGATGTTTCAAACTTGAACTAAGGAATGTCTGGTCATCTGGTGACAGCTTAGCTGGTAGCTCCGAGCACAAGAAAGGGCTGGGCAAGGAAAAGCAGCATGGGTTTCCAGTTTAAGACACTGTCACTGGCAGAGCTGCCTGGCTACTTGTGGAAAACTTGGTGCTTGCTTCCACCTCTCCTTGCTGGCACCTCCTTTACTATAGCTGCAGTTGCTGTTGCATTGTCTAAGTTCTGTCTTTGGATGGAGCAATCTGAGTGTTCATGGATTCCCCCTCACTGCACTCTTGTAGTCCTGTAGTCAAGCAATCTTGCTGATGCACAGATCTCAGTGGGTATGGTGGCTGGTTATAGCTTTCTTAAGGTACTTCAGTGCCTTAGTTTAAGGATGCATAGATGTAGAGGAGGCAGCATGTATTCATTTACCTTTTCAAATCTGTAGCATAAGGTTTCCAGTAGCCAGCCCTGTGTTGAAATGTTTCTTGGGCTGAACTTGAACTCAGTGGAATTCTTACCTGACTCCATTTCTTAGTACTTCACTTACTCATTTGGGAAGATCTCTCTTGGCTTTAAGGACTCTAAGCTTATTACACAGCTGCCGTTCCTGTGTAATGGCTGACTCCAAGCCTGTTTGTCTTGCTCAGTTCTCGGGAAGGCCTCTTTGCTCCCTATCAGCTAAGTAACTTTTCAAGGCTTTTTGCCAAGTTCATGTTACTTCTTCAAAGCGCCACGTTAGTCTGATTATAGGTTGTTCTGTTTAGTCTATACTTCACCTCAGACACGCTGCCTCTCATAGTGCTTAAACTTACAGGACTTTTCTAAGTTTTAAATGATGGCAACAACTGCTGGTTATTTGAAGCTTAGAAGGAGGGAGACCGTGACTGACAGTGATCCAGCCAGGCACACTCAGGGATAGGATACTCATTGCTTAATGGATCATTACATTAATCACATTCGTGATGCACACTTAACAGAAGCCTCAGAGGTTTAGGTGGCTGTGGCTCTTGGGTTTAAAACTAGAGAATTGGGTCATATAAATTATTATCAGATGATCACAGCGAAGTCTTGACTTCATGATTACAATACTTTCCAATACTAGCAAACAGTTAACAGCTCAGATTTTTTTTTTTTCTTGTGAAACAGGCTAACTACAGCTGTTGACCTACCTCCTGAATTTATTCACCTATACATATCCAATTGCATTTCTACTTGTGAGCAAATTAAGGATAAATATATGCAGGTGAGTAGTGTAAATGCTTGTAACATTGTCATCTGCCAAGAAAAGAAGTTTCTAAAACTTGTTCCTTTTTTCTTTTCCAGAATCGTTTGGTGCGTCTTGTGTGTGTGTTTCTCCAGTCTTTGATCCGTAACAAAATTATTAACGTGCAGGACTTGTTTATAGAAGTGCAGGCCTTTTGCATTGAATTCAGTAGGATACGGGAAGCTGCAGGCCTATTCCGGTTGCTGAAGACACTGGATACTGGGGAAACGCCTTCAGAGACCAAAATATCAAAATAATACCTCACCAGAACTTCCCCTTCTATTGCTCAACTGTATTTGGATTGGTTTTTAAACTTGTAACTCTTGAGTGGATTGCTTGATCTAAGAAATATAAATGACTTTATTTACTTAAAAGTAAAATTTCCTTTTTCCTAGATGTTTCCCATGGATGAATTTTGGTGAGAACTTGGGAGAAATGTACCTTCTAGCTCTCTTGCTGATGACAATCCATATGAAGAATAGTTATTCTAAAAATAGTTATTGCAAGAAGGTGTAGGTGTTGCTCTTTTAAATTTAAAACACAGTACTTGTTTCTTTTAGAAAACAAACTGTAGGTTTCTGAAAAACCAGGAATTTGCTTTTGTAGCTTCTAGTGTGAAGCATTTCAGTGGGAGAGGGTGAGGACGCTGAGAATTTACGGTGAGCATGGCTCTTGGTAAGGAAGGTGTGAAATAAGCATGGACATTTCTTGACAACAGTGTTCCTGGCCCACTGACAAGCATGGGTACTCTGCCAGGCTGCGAGAGTTGGCATTTTATTCTTCTCTCTTAACCACGGTTAATAAGGGTGTGGTTTTTGTGGTACACCAGAATGCCTGTTTGGTGAGGAGGTAGAATAGTCAGTACTTGGGACAGTGTGCCTTAATTTTTTTTAAGACAGGGTCCATCTGTAATTCTGGAGCTCACTATGTAGAGCAGGCTGGCCTTGAAATCAGAGATCCTTCTGCCTCTGCATGCTGTGATTAAAGGTGTATACCACCAAATCCAGCTTTTTTTTTTTTTTAAATGTCTGACATACCATTTTATTTAAGAAATTATGAAGAATTCCTTTTTTGGAGGTATCTCTAGAATATTTATGGATTTATGGGGAATCTGTTCTCCCACATCTGGCAAGACTTAAAGGAAGCCAAGCTTGGTGATTTTGTCTTACTGTACAATTACAATCTTCTAACAGTGGAGAAGGAACAAGAAAAAAATGATCCTTGAGCCCCTGTAAGAGTGACCCCCTCTGAACAAACAGCTGACTTCTCTCAATGCCCTGTAGTGGCCACCGCTATTTTACAGATGGCATTGGGCCAAGAACAGCCCATGAACAAAAAAACCCACTGTTTTAGAATGATAAGTTTCAAAGACTCACTGTAGGCAACAAGCTCTACAGCTGATAGGCATGTCTGTCCTGTAGCTCAGGTTAGCTATGGCCACAGCCCAACACAAAATCAAAAATGTAATTAAAATGATAGTAGACAGATGCAGATACTCCCAACCATTGGACTGAAGATGGGGACCCCTATGGTTGGATTAGAGGAAGGATTGAAGAAGCTGAAGGGGAGGACGAACCCATAGGAAGACCAGTGTTCTCAACTAAACCAGACCCCTGGGAGCTGCCAAAGACTGAGCCACCAACCAAGCAGTACCATGGCTGATCTGAGGCCCCCCAGCACATAAAGAGCAGAGGACTGCCTGGTCTGGCCTCTGGGAGAAGATGCATTCAATCCTTGAGAGACTTGAGGCCTCTGGGAATGGGGGAGGTGGGACGGGGCACAGAACCTCGGGGTGGGGGTAGGAGTGGGATGGGGGGAACAGCTGAAATGTAAATAAAATAATTGACAAAAAAGGAAAATGAGTTTCTTATTTAGGGGAAGGTTATATGTGTGCATTTATTTCTAAAAGTTGGTTGTGTGGCTCTTGAGCATGTATTTCATAGATAAGTATCCTATCAAGATGTCCATGAGTTTAGTAAAACACTTTTACCCTGCAGCCAACAAAGACACAAGTAGGATCCAGGAACAAAACCCCCTGAAGCTTGATTCAGCATGTATTTTGTCTATAAAGCCGGTCACAGCCTCATTAAGCTTACACCAGGAGATGGTAATTCATTATATGTTCGTTCATTTAAAAAATAAAATATACTTGTCAAGACAAACACAGTGCCCCTAAAATAAGGTAGGAGCTTGGAAGGGCTCCCTGCAGTGAAGCTGCCGCAAAAAGGGAGAGGCAGCTCCAAGTTTTCATACTTGTGTGTATCTAAAAGCAAGGAAAATGCAAGCTGTCTGTTGATTTTAGAATCCCAAACAAATGTCTCAAATAAGGACTCTAAAATGAAGAAGGTCAAGATCACAGTCTTGATATTCACTAGGAAAATGAAGACTGTTCACAAAAAGGAGTTATGCTTGGCGAACATTAGCTGTACATAAATCAAGGTTATAATGCCAATAGCTCTTGTTTAGCACGTGAAAGACACTTGTTTAGTGTAAAAGACAAGGTCCACACACTGGTGCAGCCCTGTAATCCCAGCTACAGCCTGACTGTTTTAACCCAGAAAGTTTAGGGTAGCCTGGACAACAAGTTCTATAACCTTGAGACTGAATAACCACAATGCACTTGTAAGTTGATTGAGTTTAATATAGGTTAAGTAACTTCAACAAAGGTTTTAATCCAACTTAAGTCTTCAAATCACCTGTTCAAAGAAAAGAACATTAATCAGTAACATTTTAAGTGTAGAACATTTTAAAAAACACTTTGGAATCCCAAAATACAACCACTTAAATAATTCAACACTTATTACTGATTTAATTAAGTAACTTTACAAAAGACCACTAAATCTATAGGGATGATCTCATTTATACCTAATTTTAAGTAGCATACTCATTTTCTATATTAATTAGTTGTGGACCTGTGTCTTACAATCTATGCAACAGTACATGCAACATTTTGAGTAGCTCTTGGTAACAAAGGTATCTAGGTATCAGTAATTAGGAAGAATGTTTTACATCTTCATCAAATCTTAGCAACTGCTTACTAAGATACACTGCTGATTTCATATTTTCCTGATCTCTTTTCTCGTTACTACTGTCTATATTAGGAATATCCAAGATTTACTAAAGTTTGAGGTTTGTAATACAATGGGCTCACAGAAAATACTGTTCCTAGCACACAGCCTATCATTTGTCAAAAAGACGGACTTCTGTTCCTCATATTTTCAATGAATGGGCACAGATACTTCAACTCTTGATTTTGTTCTATACTTTGCTATAGGAGGAGGCAAGTGGGGGCATGGCAGATGCCTCACTATAATGAGTGATGCAAATACTATTTTTGGAAACGTTGACCAATGTTTCTAAGGCTTTAGAAGCAAGGCTGAGCTGGAAAGGCATAGGTAGCTTTTCTAATGTGTTCAATCATAAAAGCACAACATTGTATTTTGCCACAAAGCTATCTCTACTTCAGGCCCACAGCTAGTGCTTAGGAAATGGCAAAGCAATTTTTCCTGATCTGTAAAAACTGCTTTTGTCTGACTGTCCTCAAGTTCTACCTAATACTAGATGCACTGATTAACCTCATCCTTTCTTGAGCAAATGACATCAACTTTCCCCAAGGAAATTGCTGCCAAATTTAGCTATCAGTCCTTAAGTGTATCTAAAGGTACACGGACAGTGCTTGATCAGGGTAGCTTGTCTTTTTCTTAGCACAGGAAGGCTGTTCCTGTGTCATCCCCACCCCCCACTGAAGCTGAGCATAGGCAGGAAGCTTCTGCCCTGGCATCACTGAGGTCAGACAGAGACTCGCTTCAGGAGGTTTTGTCATCGTGTGCCCAGAGAGCCAACTGTTGATGGAGACACTGCAATTCGGCCTTTTATTGTCATCACTCCTCAGCAGCCATGGGAAGCAGTCATTGGGAAAAAAGGTCCAAGACCCCAGACAGCTCAGCATGTGAGAGACAAGTACCTGCAAAGTGAGTGAGATCATGTGCTCACAGTTCCAGTTCTCTGCTGGGAGAGCCAAAGTCAGTACTGCTGAGTGAAAGCCAGGAGAGCAGGAAGCACAGCAAACAACTTCCGTGTCAGTTCTGTGTCATGGACACTACCTCCAGTCTTCACAGCACCGCTTAGTCTGAAGTGATCTCACCGTTGGAAAGGCTGAGGCACAAGGATTAAACAGTGAGACACTGCCTTAGAAAAAGTCTTCTGTAATGACTAGCTGTTAGAATGATTATATAGCATTTTCTCTGGTACGTCTTAAAAACATAGCACTAATCTACTTGATACCTAATTCATGCTTTCCTATTTGCACTGAACACAATGAGGTTTGGTGATAACTTGTAAAACCAACTTTGAAACTCTCTTAAAAAGTGCTCAAAATAAGATTTTCTACTTCAACAGCTCATATTCATCTAGTCATACATTTCTTTCAGTAAAATTCACCACATATTTTACTATGAGTAGCTAAAAAAATCAAACTGGAGAAAAATAGCTTGGTAAGACACTTTATAAAATTTAGAGTCTTAGAAATGGCTCTAAAGATACTTAGCCTTAAAGCTGTATTTTCTTGGTGCTGGCTTTCTGTTGGGATAGTTTCTGCAGTTTTCTGGAGACCCGGGGACAAGCCCTTGGTGCTGATGTTCTGCCTGTGAAGACAGTGTATGGTGCTGTCCCAGAGCCAGCTCTGAGAGATGCTGACCACATACAAATAGACACCGGACATGAGACTTTCCTTCTTATTCTACACAAACCCTTATAACTGTACCAGACTTGTTTTTGTAATGATGGTGGTACCAGAGAACCAACCCACACAAGCAGAAACATCTCCTGTCAGAGTTTTGGAGATTTTGGAGTTTATCTGGAGAAGGACCTTTCTCAGTGTTCTCCATCCTGTCATTTCTACACCTTAGCCTTTGTCCCTGAACGCAGGACCACCAGAGACCTCCCAGATGCTGTGTATGCCAAGTGGAATCTCTGTATACCAGTCTGATACCTCCTTCCCGAATCATCCTTACACCAGGTGGTTCACACACGGCCACAAGTTCGCAGTACCTTCTCAAGGCTCCTGTGACTACTCTTGGTCCCAGAGGTGACAAAACAATCAGTGAGGACACGATCGGAGCATCCCTCAGCAGTCAGTGACAAAGATGGCAGATGGAGAAAATGGGTCACAGCTAGTTAAACTAGAAGAAACTTTTACTTGGCAGAAGCCTTTACAGCTAGAGTAACAGACCCGATGTGTTCCTGACTCATGTCTGTCTCCTGTCCTGTAGGCAGTTCCAGCTGAGGGCATTAATGCAAAGGGTAACACAGACCATAGAACAGTGACCTCTACTGACTTCTGCTGTCAGGCAGAGACCAACTTCTTAAAGCTTTTTTTGGGCTGGGGAGATGGTTCAGTGGCAGCTTCCTAGAGAACTCAGGTTCAATACCTAATACCCACAAGGCAGTTCAGAAGCCTGTCTAACTCCAGTTCCAGCAGATCTGATACTCTCTTCTGGCCTCCCTTGGCATTAGGCTTGTAGATGACGAACTGATGTACATACAGGCAAAGTACCCATATACATAAAGTCCCCTTTAAAAAAACATTCTCAGTTTATCACTGAAGTGTAAAGTATTTTGATCAAGAACGTATTTTTTTTCCCTTTTTGTAAAGACTAGCTTACATTAGTACTTTATATTCGCTATAAACTTTTTGTGCTGAATGTTGGGCCTGATTATGCTAAATAAAATTTGTTACATAGAAAAATTTTTGTCAATAAGCATTTATTTTTGTCTACAAAGTAGACATACAACACAAGTTTAGAATCAACAACAAAGGACTCCTTGCTCTTCAAAGTATGTATCTAAGCACTATACAGAATTTAGACAACAGGCTTCAAAGACTCACCAGTGAGAACGTAAAACAGGAAAGAAGGTAAAAGGTCACAGTATTGATCGGCTTAGAATCTCTAGGAAAATGTTATTTTAGTCTAACAACAACAAAATCAAAATGTTAATTAAATATTTTTAATTGTAAAGATTAAACCCACCAAAATATACTAATCATTTAAAGACATTACAGTATGCCTACTTGATTTTCTTAATGAATCAATATTTTAATGCTTTTTTAACATGCAATATGTCATTTTTTGCCTTTTTTTTTTAAGTTTGTAGAAAAACATGGATAAATTCCCTTCTCCTTCCAAGTGTGAAAAGAAATTAGGCAATAAAGGTAAAAATGTAAATCATAAAATCATCTAGTGTTCTTTTCACAATTCCACATAATAAAAAGGTATGTGTGGTTTATTCTAAAGTCTTTATAGACAATATAGTGCAAGACAGCTGATTTCTCTCTCCTTAACCCCTTTGTAGCAGTCTTGAAGTAGGCTTGAACTCAAGCTCCTCTTGCCTCAGCCCAAGTTTGCAAGTATGCACCACTGCCCATGACAAGATTTCTCATTTACAAGTTCTACAGTCTCTGCTTCAGGCAAAGTTCATGTGATCAATAAGGAAGTACACTTCACAATTCAACTTAGTAGGCTTTGTCTAAAAGCCTGAGAGACAGAGTCTTGTTTTATAGTACCACAGAGGCTAGTCTAGTACTCAGAAACAACCCCTCCACATACATCTGTGACAGTCTGATACAACAAAATTTATGATAGACATCATAATTTAGTAGATAAATAGATGAAGACTAATTAAAAGTCTTTTAGGAATAAAATATCTCAGCCCTTTGTATATCAAACCTGAATCTGAAAGGTAAAGTAAAATAAAATCCACTGTTTTCAAGTATACAAACTATGCCCTAGAGTAAAAAACTGAATGTCCTGTATTCAAGCCAAGGCTCTGTCGGTGAGGCTGTCAGTGAGTCCGGTGCTAGCATATGGATCCTCCATGCTGAGGGTCACTCCTGCCGGCTCCTACAACAAAGCACCAAAAGCCATCCTAGGTCAGTCAGTCTGTCCAGCCTCAGTTACACATGTGGAGATAATAATTCAAGAAACAAATTATAGAAACATTTAAATAAAACTTACATGTAAAAATGACAACCCATTTCAAACACCGCCAGTTAGAGAAATATAGAAATATCCTTTCATTTAGTAAGTATGACAGACAGGCTTTCTAGTGTTATCTGAGCCAACATTCATCTGGTGACTGCCCTTAAAGGACCTCTCTGTTTACACATCTCAAGTGGGGTGAGAAAAGAAATTTAGTTTCTTTCTGGACTCAAATAACAGTAGTATATACACCGTTTGACTCAAAAGATCCCTAAAAGCAAAATTCCTTACTGTGCTGAATATGTTGCTTTGTAATGTGGTTAGCCAGAGAACCAGTGCAATCAGACTTCAGCTTTATGATCCTGGGAAATCCATTCCCTGGAGCCACCATATTCCTTTGCTTCTTTCCTCGAATATTGGTTTAAAACGTAAGTTTTAGGGCTTGGGAGATGGTTAAGCTTGTAAAGTGCCTTCTACCTCAGCCTCATCTCCAGAACACTCATAAAAAAAGTTGGGCGTAATAGTGTGCTTATAATCCCAGCGCTAAGGAAATGTGGAGAGGGATGGACCCCTGAGACTCCCAGCCAGTCAGCCTAGCTTTACTAGGAAAGTCCCAGGCTAGTAGGAGATTTTGTCTTTTAAAAAAAAAAAAAAAAAAAAAAAAAAAAAAAAAAAAATATATATATATATATATATATATATATATGAATGATGATGCCTTGAAGAATGAAGCTTGACTTTGATCTCTGACCTGCATACAAACATGCATGTTGCACTTATACCTGCATACACATGCACAGTCCACCCTCCTGATGTATACATATCTGACATATACATATACAATAAAAATGAAAGTTCTAACCATTCCTGTAAGTTTTCCAAAACATGTTAAAAAACAATCTGATTCAATTTTAATCTTGCTATTTTGGAAGTCTTACTCAGGATAGCCAAATTCAAAATTAGAAGCATCAATTACTCTCAATTAAAATAATCTACAAATTATTATTATTATTATTATTATTATTATTATTATTATTATTATTATTATTTTGGTTTTTCAAGATAGGGTGTCTCTGTATAGCCCTGGCTGTCCTGGAACTCACTCTGTAGACCAGGCTGGCCTCGAACTCAGAAATCCGCCTGCCTCTGCCTCTCGAGCGCTGGGATTAAAGGCGTGTGGCACCACGCCCAGATACAAATTATTTTATCTATAAATTTATCTATAGATTATTTTAATTCTAATAAAAATGTTGGTAGGACTTTCTTTTAATTGACAAAGTAAAAATTTTATTTTATTTTATTTTATGTATATGGGTATTTTGCCTTTATGTATGTATGTAAGTATACCATATGTATACCTGGTACTTGTAGAGGCTAAAGAGGGTATCAAACCCCCAGGAACTAGAGTTACAGATGGTCATGAACCACCATGTGAGTGCTAGTAATGGATCTCAGGCCCTCTGGAAGAGCACCCAGTGCTCTTAACCACAGAGCAATCTCTACACCCTCTCTTTTGTTTAGAGAGAAGAGAAGGTTTTATTATGTAGCCCTGGCTAGTTTGGAACTCCCTATATAGATCAGGCTAGCCTCAAACTCAAAAGATTTTCCAGCCTCAGCCCCTAAAGTGCCGGGATTAAAGTCATGCACTATCACACCAGGCTCAAAATAACTTCATAATTAATCTTTAAAGAATACAGAAGAGGGGCCAGCAGGATGGTTCATGGAGTAAAGGTTTCTTGCTACCAATCCTGATGACCTGGAACCTATGGTAGGAGAGTTACCCTCTGACTTCTACACTTACATGATGACATACATGGGTACCCCAATAAATAAATGAGTGAATAAACTAATTAAAAAGGGGTGGATATGGGGAGGTAGCTCAGTTGGTAGAGGGCCTGCTTGGCATGCACATAGCCCCAACTTTGATCCCAAGCACTGCATGAAACCAGTGTGGTAATGCATGCCTATAATCTCACACTTGGGAGGTGGGATCAGAGAATCAAAAGTTCAAGGTCAGCTTCAGCTAACTAGGGAATTTGAGGCTAGTCTGGTATACATAAGACACAGTTTCAAAAAGGAATTTGGGGGGAAAAAAGATAAAGAAACCCCACAAATATTACCAAAACATATGTCAGTAATTCTCTAATGAACCATAACCAACCAAGAAGAAAAAGACTTTCCTATTTAGCATGCCATAAAAGTCCCAAGACACTTTTATGTCAGAAGACAGAAAAGTACACAGAGGCTAAGAATACAGAAGTTAGTCACTGGAATATGGAAAACGCCAGTGTTTGTGATTAGCATTTCCCAACACAAAGAAGAAATAAAGAAACTGAAGGAGAAGAGACAAAATATTTGACAAAGGTCTTGTACTTTCCATATTAAATTTAAAAAGTTCTAAAAAAGGGCTGGAGATACACTTTATCAGGCAAGCCCACAGCCCTATGCTCTACTTGGGCCCACTACAACTAAAAAAAAAAAAAAAAAAGAAGAAAAGAAAGCATTTTTTTGACCCGGTGTTTGAATGAGAATGGCCCCACAGGCTCATGTGTTCCTCTCCCTTCCTTCCTCTTACTGTGGATAAGCTGTGAGCTCTCAGCTACTGCTCCAGTGCATGCCTGCTGCCACGCTCCCTACCATGAGGATCATGGACTCTTAATCTTCTGAAGCAGTGAGCACCAATAAATGTTTCCTTTAAAGTTGCTTTGGTCATGGAGTTTTGTCATGGCATCAGAAAAGTTAAGTAAGAATTAGTAAGAAAAAGCAGTCAAGCTGAGAAGCAGCTGCAAGAAGACCATGACCTCACTACATGCTACACAGTACGACGAGACTACAGAAACAACCGGAAACGTAAACACGAAGAAGTCAGCATGCTACACAATACAGAGAGACTACAGAAACCACTGGAAATGTAGACATGAATTGAGCAACTCAAAATTTAAAAACTTCATAAAAATTTATCTACCTAGTGATACAGAAATAACTTCATACATTAAAAGAACAGTTTACCAAACAGCATTTGTGTGCTATTCCCCCATTCTTGAGAATTTATGCATCAAAAGCTTGAAATGGTATCTCTAAGTGGGGGCCTGTGGTTTTTATGTACGCGTCAGTATTTTCCTGCCTTCCATTTTCTCCGTCACTGGTAACATTGTGGGTTTATATCTGCAGCCACATACCTAGTAATGCTGTGTCCTCCCCTGCATCTTCTTTAAGACAGGGGCGGTGTGGCCCAGACTCGCTTGAGGAAGATGATGGAAGGTTGCTTTCACTCCTTTCCTCATCTTGGGAAGTCACACTCAGATTCCCAACAGAAACCCTTCCTGGGGTAGCTTCTGGAATAGGTAGCTCCTGCGTATCCTCAGGGTCCCCCTTGAGAGGCAGACAAAAGACAATGGCTTTCTCAGTGACATGACCAGTGTGGGGTCATTTTGCTAGTAAATTCACTTGCGATAGCTATGGCTCTCTACAGGGAACCTGGTCTCCTGTATCCAGTCAATAAGACCTATTAAGCATGGTTTGTTTTCCTCTGAAGAGTTTCCCTACTTGATGGAAGTTGTATCTCACCCTTTAAATGATTTAAACAAAGAAGCTACTCCCTGAAACTGTCTTCTTGCGGAGTCTGTACAGCTTCACTGCTGCTCCTGCAGCCCCGTGGCAGCCCTGAGCCATTTTACAGCATAGCACCGGGGTGTCAGAGACAAAGAGGCTCTAAATAGCTGAAGGCTTCATTTTTCTGTTTTAAAAATCTGTTCTGTGTCCTTTCTCCACTGTGGTTTGTCTCCAACTCCCCTCCCACCTTCTCTTTGTTGCACTGAAGGAAGATAATGAAAGCATGGCCAGAGACTCCTTTAGTCACACTCCATTAAGCCTCAACACCAGTGGGTGGGTGTCTCAGACATTCTTTCTGGTTAGCCTAAGAGCCACAGATGCACGTGGGTGGATGAAACTGCTGGAAAGTGACTAAGGGTTTGTAGGCTGTGAGTGTGGGTTCACAGGCACTCAGACATCTCTGCTCTGTCCCTCTTCCCTCAGCAGTAACTAGATATCCTAGACACATCAAGCAAAATTCCTGTTGTAATGTCACAATACCAGCTCCTGCTTAGCTTCAACCCAATCTGTTTCTCAACAGAGCTGCCAAACCTAGCTCTCCACCAAGCTCTACCTGAGTTCACATCCCCGTGCACACACCATCCACCTACTATGTCCTGAGGTGACAGTCCCTCAGCAGTCCCACTAAAATACACTCCTCCATTTCTTCATGTCTAACAGGCAGTATAAACTCTTTCTATTCTAACTCAGATGGCATCTGCCAAGTTCCCTTGCTGTGCCGTATGTACTGGCCCCGTTGGCCTGAAAGTGAAATCCCCAAGAATCCTTGCTCTAGCAAAGGTACTATACCGTAATTATCTCTGAGTCAAGTTCAATTTAACATCTTAAGACAGCATTTGTCTGATAAGTTTTTGCTCAATGAATGTAGTGGATATAGTTGCAAACCAAAGGACTGCTTTGAAGTCTCAAGAGTCACTGGGAACTCCACTGGTAATAGGGAAATGGACCCCCTCTAGAAACTGAGACACTAAAAGCAAGACACACCCCTAGTGCTGAAGTTATCATAGCGTCCATCCTTCACAAAGTATGCCACATACGCATGCATTCTCTGGATTCTGGTAAGAAAATAATTCAACCTCATATAAAATACTCATCTCTAATATATGAAATAAGTGGGCCTATACTCTCTGAACAAAATGTACTAGAATTTGAGTCTCTGCTTAGCTAAGAACAGAAATTGGTCTCACATAAATGTCAAGAGTGGAAAAGCTGGTTTAGGATCACTCAAAAAAGACAACTTAGCATAAGCTTACATTCCACTTAAGGAAGGGAATAAGACTTTGTCAAGAAAACAATTCATCAAGCTCTGTGTTTTCCCATTTAAAATTCTGAACCATGAAGACTCAGCCTCTTGTTGAACTGCAGTTTCCACATAGAGGGCATGAACCAAGCCCATGAGGGAGGTATGCTATCTCAGGCTAAAGGGACAGATAATTAAAAGCTGTCAATAAAGGAAGTTTAGGAGTCCTATAAGAAGACACATTTCAGGACAAAGCAGGATGAGGCTGTAGTACAGCAGTCCTTGGATGAAGCAGTTTCTCCCTGAGGGATCACACCAAGATAAAGGGCGACTGTCACACCTGCAGCCCATGAAGCCATCCCTGTTCCATGCGGAGCTTCTAGAGCCACCATTATTGATGCATACATGGCTATTACAGTTTTAAGTTGTATACAATGTTCATCCAGTTTATGCAATAGGGAGACTGAGTGCAGGACTTTGGCGCAAGGCCTTCAAGCACCCTGAGCTGCATTCTCAGTCCTTCAAAGATTGTTAGCTAAAATAAGTTAAAATTTTACCAATAGTATTTTGAGGCATAATAGAGTACATGCAAATCTAAAAAACAAACAAAAAACTGTGGAGCCCATAAAAAGTGAGAGCAGCTATCAGGGAACTACTGGGTATAGTATGTGTAAAATGTCTCTGAAGCCAGAAGGTATAGGAGGCACCTCTATTTATTTCACACATTTTATGATTCAATTTACATTTGCACTCATGCACAAACTCATGCATGCATAAGCAAACACACACACCCCCACAGAGGATGCTAGCATATGCAGAACTATACTTCATAGTTACAGATTGGGGAAGATGTTCATAGGCTATAGAATTCTGTCATAAACTCAGTTCACTGATTTATGTGGACTACTCTACAAATTCATTTTAAATACTGAAAACTTCTTTAAGTAACAGTAAGGTTATAAGAAGGAATATTTCATCTGTTTGTCTTGCCTCTGGTCAATAATAAAAGTGAGATACTCAGGAAGAACTGGGGTAGAGATTGAATATAAACAAAAACGTAACAAACCCAATATCCCAGGGCTTTGATGACATCAAGTTTACACATTGGACACGTTCGGTGATCCAAAAGCCATGGGTCAATGCATATTCTATGAAAAATATGCCTAAAAAAATTAAGTATGTATTAATGTCTTAAAATAAATGTTTGCATATCTTATAAAGGAAATAACGCATTTTACCAACACACTCTGTATAAAGTGAGCCAACCATACATTAACATGAAGTCCACCCACTTGTCTAAGTTATTTTCCAGTCTATTCCCCACTTAAGATTTTGGAATTAGTAATGATCTTTTTTTTAAAGTGAAAGCTCTTCATTAAACAAAAATATGGTGGATCTATTTCCACCACATACTAAATTGTGTGTGTGTGTGAGTGTTAGTCTATGGTTTTGAGATTAGGGTCTTGCTATGCTACCCAATCTGGCCTCGGATGTGCTATGTAGTCCAGGATTGCCTTGAACTCAGAATCCTTGTACCTACGCCTCCCAAGTTCTAGGATTCTGTTATGTGCTACAATGCCCAATCATTTTCATGTGCTTCAGTAGAATACTTATTCTAAACCATTTAGGCTAGCAAAGTCCACAAATAAGGTATCAGTAATAAACTAATCCCAAGTTGATAATATCTTCTTCAAGTCTATAAAGTGACTCAAGTGGAAATATTTATTAATCATCTGAGTGGCAGAAAAAATGGTTATTTCCATTTGCACATTTTATAAGCCTACTCTTGAATATACATCTGGGCTACCAGAAAGGCGCACACACTTTCTTTTCTTGTTGGTTTATCTTGGTTTCTGGTTTCCTGCCCCTCCTACATGTGTGAACTACAGACTTTGAAACCAGACAGACAGAGCTCAAACCCCAGCTGTGTGACTAGACAGCATGACCACAAGGAGCTGTGTGTCTCCTAATCTCTACACCTACACCAGCAGTGTTCAGTGTCTACATATACTACTCATTATAATTACTCTGCTGAAGACTTTCTTTAAACAAAAATCTGCCAGTACCATTAAAAATAGTAATTCTTAAAAAAAAATAGTAGTTCTTAATTGTGAAATATTCTAGTCCAGTTTGTCATTCAACCACAATTTAAAACTCACTGACCCAGAAGAAATTGTCCAAAAACAAGAAAGAAACTTCAGTTTTGTTGGTGATGTTTTAACATGCTACTTAGAAGAAAAGTGGACAAGATAAAAAAACCCAATAAGGAGAGCAAGTAGTGTGCACAGCTAACACATCTGCCCAGGTCCAGCACGAGCTCAGTGCAGCCGTCAGCACACCCTCCACCTCTCTTCTGTGCACTCTTTAGCTTCACTCTGAAACCTGCTCTAAAATCAGCCTAAAACTCTTTCAGTGCTCGTGTGCAGAGCATGATCAACCTATACTGACCTCAGTCCACTAAATGCCTCTGTGCTGACCGTTTATACATACTGACAGAATTTAGCCAGGCGTGCCTCAGGGAACTGTTATTACTGTGGTACTCATTTTATTTCCTCAACAGAGGTATCAAGAATTCAATCTACTAAAAAGTACCATATACATAGTAAAATATTTTTTTTAAAAAAGAAGCTAATACAGTACTTTGCAACTTGATTCTAAAATATGTAAAGTATAATTGACATTTATTAGACTTTTTTTTTAAAAGAAAAACATCTAAATTCTATACATAAAACAAGCTCCTTTGCTAATCAGCAGTTCTTTTATGCAGGTATGTTTTTGAGACAGGGTTTCTCTGTGTAACTCTGGCTGTCCTGGAACTTACTCTGTAGATCAGGTTAGTCTCAAATTCAGATTCCCCTGCCTCTGTCCCCCGAGTGTTGGGATTATAGGTCTGAGTGTACCACCTCCTGGCAAATCAGCAATTTTTAAAAACAAAATGTTTTAAGTCAATTAAAATAACAGATTATTAAAAATGAAATGGCTACTTCCCAGTTTTAAGTGCATCTGTGCTACTGAAACCTCAGCAAAGGGAGGGTACTCATTTCCTACAGCTTCGAAAGGAACCCACACTCAGCGAATAAGTAAAGGCAAACTTCTGTGGCCCCTGCTTCTGGGCCACTTGAAGGCTCTCAGCCCTACGCTCTTGCTCCTTTCCAGTTAGCATGTGCTCTGCATTACTGGGTGTATGAAGGAGTCTAAGTGAGCCTTATTTAAGACTAAAAGCCAATGCAAGACAAAGATGCACAGCAGCTCTTAGTGGTCACCTACAGGTCTCTGAAGACAGTAGGAAAGATGAGGTAATCCAAGATCATAACGACTTCTTGTCAGAGAACATGGAACTCTTTGTCAGAACAGTGAAACTTGTTAAGTAATTTTCAGATTCTTAGTAGGAAAAAAGTATTCATACTTGCATGGCAGGATTCTGATAACATCTTTGACTTTAAAGTTTTCAATACACACTGCACAATTCTCAGCATCAACATCAATTCCCTGCAGAGAAAGGGAGAGTCACATGTACACACATTGCACATACAGCAACAATAAGTTAGAAAACAATGAAACTGACCAAAACAATGGGTCTACTCTATGCTGGAACCGGAAAGACATTTCCTTCTTCCCACTATCAAGCAGTTTTTAAAAGAAACTGAATGAAAGGTGGAAAGAAAACCACTGTCCACCTAGACCAGGCTCTTACAGCGTTTTGAATACTAAGTGTTTGAAGAAGTATTAGATGATTAAGGGCTACAGGCATGCAAATCACTGTTTTTAGAGGTCTTATTCCCAGGCTGACCTCAGGCTTGCTGTGTAGCCAGTGGTGACCTTGATTTTCTCCTGTTCTTGCCTCCATCTTCCAAACATCTGGACTGTACTCAGGAATCACCAGGCCCAGCTTTATGGGGCTGGACAATGGAGTCAGGACTTCTTCAATGCTAGATAACACTCTAGGAAGCTAACTACATTCCAGCCACACCTGCTATGATGAAAAATTTTTTTTCAAATATAAAGCATAAAGGGAATGAATATTCAAATAAGCCATTTGGCTTCTGGAGTTATTTAAAAAGAAATTTGTATCTCTGAAAGAACAGTTATAACTTAGAGAAAGTACAACGTCTACACATCTGAAATTTTACTTCGTTATTGTTAACCCCCCGGCCCCAAATTAGAATGAGCTAACACCTTTGCCTAAAACATGAACAAACGTATAGAAACAGACATTATTAGCAGTAGGGTGGGAGAATTGGCACTACTTCTACATCGAAGAGTCTGCAGGTCCTAGGCTTTCTGTGAGTTAGCACGCGTCAGTGGAGCGGGACAGCTGAGGTTCTGAGACAGGGATTCAGAACCTCATGCAACATGTGCTCCTGAAGCTGCCATGTTTGGCGACTTCACATTATGAAACACAGCCCCACTACCCTTGAGTTATTATTTAAATATATCCTTAGCCACCTACAGCAATTAATGAGGAAGCAGTAAAAACCAGATTTTGTATGTATATAATACCATTACCAGAGACTATTAAAATTAACTTATAATAGCATTTGAAACTCTCTGTTGTGGTATTTTATAAAAACATTTAGTTATTTTTGTATATAGTACCCCTGTACGAGTTTATGCACAGCATGAGCATGGAGACACCTTACAGGCCAGAAGTTGGAGCTCCTCAGAGGCAGAGGCAGAGGCAGTTGTGTGTGTGGGGGGGGTTCTGAGCTGATCCGGGTGTAATGGATCAAAGTCAGGTCCTCTGCAAGAGCAATTAGTACTCCTGATCACTGAACCATCTCTCCTGCCCTTTAAGTTATATGTTGTGGACTGGAGAGATGGCTCAGAAGTTAAGAGCACTGACTGCTCTTCCAGAGGTCCTGAGTTCAATTCCTAGCAACCACACAGTGGCTCACAATTATCTGTAATGGGATCTAATGCTTTCTTCTGGTGTGTCTGAAGAGAGTGACAGTAGACTTGCATACATAAATCTTTTTTAAAAATAATACATGTTGTGAGAAAATACTTTCACTTATATATAATATACAGGAAGCCATTTTAAAATTCCTTAATAATTAGAAGCTTATACATTATAAATAAATTCACAAAAAATTAAAATAATCACTCGTCTTCAGGACTGGGTAAGATGCTGACTGCAAACAATCATGTTCCTGTGTTAGTTCACAGTGCAAAAACACTCCCAATCCAGATGTGAATGTCACAGACCAAGCCTTGTTAAACATTATTTTGACAGTTTTAAAACAAGTTCCTGGTATCATACAAATGTTTTGTATAGGAAATATTGAACAAATTTTGGGTATAGGAAGAGAATAGTATCAATTTACTTATATTCTCAAGAGCTTGGCTCAGTAAGTTACACAAGAGTCTGTCTCCTCACACGTAAGGTATGAGACTCTCTGCTAAGGAGAGGAGAAAACAGGAGGAGCAAGTACAGCAGTTTTAATAGTACTGATTAATTAATAGTACAAGGTACGGATTCCTTCCTGCAAATGAGCTGAAGAACAAATACATTTTTAGAAATCAGTTCTCATAGCCTAAGACCAGCATCGAATTTATAAATTACTAGAAGGACCTTTTCTATTAATTCTTACGAAAAATTCTACACATACTCTGCACGACTAGTTATTAACTGGAAACTTACTTGGTGATTTGCAGAGTAAGAAATCAGTACCTTGCATCAACTATTAGTGGTGGTGCACACCTTTACTCCCAGCACTCGGGAGGCAGAGGCAGGCAGATCTGTATAAGATACAGGCCAGCCTGGTCTACAGATTGAGTTCCAGGACAGCCAGAATATACAGATAAAACATGTCCCCAAAGAAACAACAACAAAAGTTATTGGGGAAGGAATACCCCAAAGCATGTATTAATCCTAAATATACCACAAAAGACCTTAATAACAGATTTCATTTTTTTTAAACCCAAAAGTCCTTTATGTGGACAGAGGAAGAGAAGTGAAGACTGGAAGTGAGTCTCAAAGCTTCCCGAGAGCACTGAGGAGTATGGGAGCACCTGAGTCAGCATGCACAGGGCAGCATAGCACTGCACAGGACGCCTGCTACGAGAACAATGCTTCCACACAGGCAAAGCTTCCCGCTACGGGTATCCGAGGGAGCCAGGCTCTGCGCTGCTTCTTAACTGCTTTAAGTCTCTGAGAGGGTCAAAATGGCTCCTTTCTAAACATGTAGAAAAATCTCCTTTCTCTCCTCTAGAGATATTCAGTATGTCCTAGCAGGAACTGAGGGGCTTGGAGAGAATGCACACACAAACTCAGGTTCAACAGAATGTGTTTACAGGACTCAGGTGCACACTTTTTTAAAAAAAAAAGCCCAGCATCTTTACAGTTTTCACTGGGCCTACAGGGACTTTCAAAGTCAGGAATATTGGCACAGTGTCATTAGTAAGCACATGGAATGTGGGAGCTATCTTTTAAATCAAATTTAACTCATTTAACCTTTTTGGGAAGGGGGTGCTGGAGCCATCTAGGACTCCATGCATTCTAAGCTAAGCATGAGCTCTACCATTGAGATACACAGCTGCCCAGTGACTGTAACTCATTTATATGTAACTAAGGGCTGCCATGACGGCCCTTCACTCATTGACCTGAGACATGCACGAAGGCCTAACGAAGCATCACACTCGTTACTGCTGAACAGCAGCCTAAGAAGGAAATACTCCTCCAACACAAACATCCCCCAGTCTGAAACAGACAGAAACAGGAAAGGATTACCTTCTCTCCATGCTTCACAGTGTGTAGCGGGAGCTGGCCAATAACCTTCTTTGTTTCCTTTCTATGATTCTTGGGGAGGAAAACAGTATTATTAAATAGTCTTTTTAAAGTAACCCACACACTACAATTTATGAAAATAGCTTAGAAAAAAACATTAACTTTTAATATATAAAAGAGCCGTATAAACTTATAAGCTACTTTATTATTATTATTATTATTATTATTATTATTATTATTATTATTACCATTATGAAGAGATAATGCTTCACTTTAAAGCCCTGACTGGCCTTGAGCTTGCAGCAACCCAGGATTACAAGCCTGAGCTACCATGCCCAGCTAAGAATATATTTACTTACTCGCTAATGTGCAGTGGGCACACAAATGCTAAGCAAGCAGCCTACCAACCACAGGGCCATGTGCAGAAAATCCATACCCTTACCACAGGGCCATGTGCAGAAAATCCATAACCCTTTGTGTGTGTGTGTGACACTGAAATGGAAGTCAAGAACTCTAGCACTCTAATCATGAATTGTCATTTAGCCACACCTTTTCAAGTTCCAGCAAACAATTCCTACACTTAAATATTGGCAAAAAGTAATGATGCCCAGGAAGAAGATACCATCCACTCTCCACCAATGGTGCCCGAGAAGAAAGAGTCCTGCCTGGTTATCAGGCCAGGAACCATACTGTGCATTAGGCCCTTGTGTGCCACTGGAGGCCTCCGGCTCTTCTCTGTGCTATTACAGAGGAAGAGCCTGCCTTCAGATTGATGGCCTGTCAGACACTGCAGCGGACACAAAGCAGCCCTCAGCCAACAGGGACACGTGTTAATGCTCACATGCCCTTTGGCTAGTCCCCTCTGTCTACATAAAGACAGAGGGTACAGGAACCTGCAGAAACCAAATGTATAAAAAATTAACCCAATTAAAAACTTTATCAAACTCATATGACTTCAATAAGTAAACTGAAATTAGTGTGGTTAAATGTAACTTCAAGTAGTATATAGATTATATTTATGAGCTATCATTTAAAAATCAAAATGAAATTATCCATAACTACCTGACTTCCAAACTGTGAGCCAGTATATAGGAAACGCTGTATATAATAGAATATTAGCCATGCTAATGAGATAATCATCATCGTGATGAAGGCAATGGCCACAAACACCACAGACTGACCGCTGATGAACTCCTGCATATGACGAGTACCAATCTCTATGCTCATTTTTACTGGAATTCCTTTTTGCACCAGATCAGAAATCTCTCGTCCTTTTGGGTAGCTAATCATAATGACGACTATGTTTCCTGTTCCTGCACAAAAGAACAAAGCAATGAATAAAGAAGACAAAAGTTAGGTAAAGTTAAGAGTATATTCATCAAAGTGTACATTTTAAAACTGCAATAAAAATGAATAATTTTCAGAAAAACATCAACTGTCAAAACTGATTCCAAAAGAGAACACAGTCTGACTGAAGTGAGAAAATCACCAGTAACCGTTTTCCCTAAACCTCTGACAGACCCCGTGAAGATTCACAGATGGTTCTATCATCAGACCTTTAAGAAGCACAAAATATGACTGTTATTTAAATTGTTCCACAGTTTATTAAAAATAAGAAAAGGACACTTACAGGTATGTGGTCAAAGTCTAACCCAGAGGTAGAAACATCAGACTCTCAGCTTTAAGCTAAGCCTGAACTATACAGTCAGTGAAGGCCAGCCTATCTATACAGTGAGACCCTGTCCCAAAGGCCGGCCCAGCTACACAGTGAGACCCTGTCCCAGAAATCAAACCCAAAGAGCTGGGGGTTGGGGTTCAATGGAAGAGTACTTGCTTACTTCCAGAACTATAAAAATGTCTATCGAGGATTATAAAATCAAACATGGTAATAAAAAGCAAAAGAATCAGCCGTGCGTGGTGGCGCACGCCTTTAATCCCAGCACTCCGGAGGCAGAGGCAGGAGGATTTCTGAGTTCGAGGCCAGCCTGGTCTACAAAGTGAGTTCCAGGACAGCCAGGGCTATCCAGAGAAACCCTGTCTCGAAAAACCAGGAAAAAAAAAAAAAAAAAAAAAAAGCAAAAGAATCACACGGATTAATTTCACTTTGAATATGAATGTAAAATGCTTCAAACATGTCCATCAAAATTAAAAACATGTCTATAGAATGAGTTCTTGGACAGCCAGGACTGCACATAGAAACCTGGTCTCAGGGGCAAAAAAAAAGAGGGACTGTGAGAGCTCTTCTGTGATCACTACCAGTTTTTCCCTAAGTCAGTGGCTCACTATGAAGACCAGTCTATCCTGGAACTCACTATGTAGACCAGGCTGTCTTGGAACTCACTACTTAGCACTGGCTGGCCTGGAACTCAATGTGTAGACCAATCTATCCTGGAACTCACTATGTAGACCAGTCTATCCTGGAACTCACTCTGTAGATCAGGCTAGCCTAGAACTCAAGGAGATCCACCTGCCTCCCCCCAAGCCCCAATCCCCAGAGCTGGGATTAAAGGTGTGCACTACCCCACCTAGCTTGTGCTCACTACTACTTAACACTGCTTTGAAGACCTGAGAGAAAAGAGGCAGAAATCTTCAGTTTATTATGACTCTAGCTTTAAATACAGCAACCACAACATATCAACAGATAAATTTTAAAAAACTAAAAATATTCCCTCTAAAGTCACAAAGGGGCTAAGAAATGACCAGGACGATGCTTTACAGGTGGAGCATTAAGAGCATGGTGGTAGCAGCTCAAGTTGTGCACAGAATGGGATGGAACAGAACGTCCAGACATACACACAAATACACAAAAAAGTACATAGCAAGTGATAACACTAGTCAATAAGGAAAATGGACAATTTTTAAAAAACAGATGAAGGCAAATGGATATTATATTGGGGAAAATCTATATGTTTTTCTCACAATGCATGTAAAAATAAATTACTAAGTAAAAAATGCAAATGTGTTTAAAAAGAAATATACAAACTAAAAGAAGAAAATTACAATATGTACTATTAGAGAAAACAATTCAATTATAAGAATCTATCTAGAGGTTCTTAAATAGCTGTGATGGGCATGGGAGAGAGGAGGGAGAGATGACAATAGGAAAATAAAAACTTTTTCAAAGTCAAGGTTAAAGTAACAAATGACTAACTTGGGAAGAATAGATATAATATGCACAACAAAGTAGTTTTTATAAGAGAAAGAACTTTGTGTTAGTTTTCAGAAAACTCTTAAGTTTTCAAAATGGTTGTTTTACCGAGAAAATAATTCAAACACCACACCAAACAAACAAACCAACCAACGCCACCAGCTTTCCAGCACAATTCACTGTGTAAATGTGTGCTGGTGGCTATGGAGCAGGGTGTCAGATGCCCTGTAATTGGAGTTACAAACAGTCTGCACCAGAGTGCTGAGACTCAGACACAATCAAATATGGGTCCTCGGAAAGAGTAGCCAATAGCCAGGTGTCCTCAAGCTGTCTCTATAGCTTCTTCAGCAATAATAATAATAAAAAAAATCTGTTAAAAGACAAAGGATTCTTATTATCAAAACAAGACACCTTAACAGATGTCCTGATAATATCAAACTCCAGAATCTTTCAATGAGATCAGCCCCTGTGTCAATAAGACAGAATCCAACATGAATGAAATCAGGTATTTGAGTGTTCGGGATAGTGGCTGGACATGTAGAGAGGACAAATACAAAGGCAGTCTCTTCATCCCTTCCCCATAATAATGTCTTACATAAAGGCACAAGGCTTCTTTTGGTATTGATTTTTTTTTTTTTTTTTGAGAGTGTCTCATAGTAGGCCCCGAATTTCTCCTGCCTCTGACTCCTGGAAATGATAGAATTAAATTAAATGCTAGACATGATATGCTCTTACAGAAAACTTGTGAATTTTTCACTCTCCCTTCTCAAAGTTTCAAGCGTAGAAAGCACAGTAAGGCGGTGTGAGTTGTAAAGTCTAACTGTACTGACCACTGTTGCTTTGTACAAGGTTAGAGTGGGTTGGGGGATGGCTCGGCCTGAGTGCTCATCTACTAGGCAGAAGGCTGACTATTTTCAAGACCAAGAAAAGAAGTTTGAATCCACTTATCCATACCAACCAGTCTATTGGACTGTCTCTTTCAGTTATTTTGAACAAGCTGATATTAAACCAAACTAAATGCAAAGGACAGACAGGACTAGTGTCTAAGGGGCTGGGGATACCTCAATGGTACATGTGTGCTTAGTGTGGGAGAGGCAGAATTGAAACCCAAGCACCTCTCTAAAAATGTGTTCATTTCATGCTGTATGAATGAGACAAACTCCTTAGCATGTGTGAGACCCCAGTTTCAGTCCCCAGTAACAAAGATGGGTAAGACAAAGAGATCTAAAGAGATTCATTAGGACTCAAAGTCGCTGGATGCCTCCAGCTTGAGTCTACAGAGCCCTGCCAAGTTTGGCTGTTAACTATGCACAGATTTCAAACACACTTAGGCTCCTTCACTGACTGTGCTGCAGACAATACCAGCATAAGGTTGTGCTTTGCTAGTGGTCATACTGATAGGGATAAAAGAATTCAGAAGCCTAGGTTTGGGGACAGCATGAACATCATTTCCCTGGTAAGCAATAACAAAGTTCTGGTGTAGGTTAAATGGTGCAAAAATACTTAACCAGACTCCCCAAATATCACTCCTGAGACCACTTGTAGGTAAAAATTCTTTTTTTGTTTGTTTGTTTGTTTGTTTGTTCGTTTTTTCGAGACAGGGTTTCTCCCTGGCTGTCCTGGAACTCAATTTGTAGACCAGGCTGGCCTCGAACTCAGAAATCTGCCTGCCTCTGCTTCCTGAGTGCTGGGATTAAAGGCATGCGCCACCACCCCAGGCCAAGGTACAACTTTCAAGTGGTACAAAAAGCTGTTTCTTCCACACTTGCAGGAATGCTTCTCAAAAATATTTCTCTAGCTCTAGCCATGACAACACTGATGGACATGTAAAAGAGGGGAATTGTTCAGTTTCTGCACCTATGAAACAAATCTTTGATTTGCCATTTTTCCTTTGATTCCCAATTTCCCCTCCCCCACCAAAGGCCTGCAACGACAATCTAAGTGTCCATCAAAAAGACAGGGCTATAATGGCACAAAGTATATATGTGCACGGGGTGAAGCAGTAGCTCTGGCAACACTCAAAGAGAAAAAAAAACAACAGGTAAAGTTGCTATCCTTAAAAATCTCCAAGTACTTCCTTAACCATCCCAACAGAGGACCCTCAGAAGGCTATTGAAGAGCTGGAGGCTGTGACTGGCTCTAAGATGAGTTAGAAGCTTCTGGATGGAGTAGGCTCACTTTGCAGAGCAGAAAGTCCTATGAATAGTGTGATGTGTTTGGTCTCAAAGAAACTTGGGACAAATGGCTAACTGAGATGCCTATTTAACATATCAAAGTAGACTGTAGCAGAAATCTCTCCCTACTCACAAGAACCATTGCGGGAGACCTCTCCAGCCCCTCCAGCCCCTCAGCTTGCTTCCCTTCCCCGGGCTCCTCTTCCTATAAAGCCCAGCCACTGTGGTTCTGGTCCTCGTGGTGCTGTTGGTCTCCTGGCTCTCTCGACTCCTCTGCCCTCTTTTCTCTCACTCTGCCCTCTCTCTCTTCTCTCATGGCCCAGTTCAGTCAGGCTGTGCTATCCCTCACATCTACAATAAACCTTTTCCTTAACCACACCTTGAACATTATGTTCTCTTTTTTATTTATTCATTTGGTGAAAACAGAGCATAGACTATGTTATCTTACTGAGACATACATTCCATAGGATTTCCACTGTGATCTTAGCCACAGGAACTTTGTTACTGAAATGCCAGAAGGGTACCCTTCTAAGGTGGCCTCTGCCTGCAAGGTGATACTGGAACCAGTTTGAGCCTAACCCTCAGCATTAATGTCCCTGGTGTCACTGGGAAGACATACCTGGAAGCAAGTACTATCTCTAGGAAAATGAGCATTCAGCAGTCCAGAAACATGTATAGCAACAACTAGGACACAGCTATAAGACACCTAAAATTACAAGGTATAAGCTAAAAGCTTTTTTTGTTGTTGTTTTTGAAGATAGGGTTTCTCCGCATAACAGTACTGGCTGCCCTGTAGACCAGACTAGCCTGGAACTCACAAAAATGCACCTGCCTCTGCCTCCCAGGGTGCATCCCACCACCTGGGCTGCTAAAACCCTTTTTAATAAAAAAAGAATCTTTAGAACATTTCAATATAAACAATGTTAAAATGCTGCCATCCCAGTTAAAAGCTTTCATAAAGAATCCCAAATGACTTCTATTTTATAATTACCAGGTGATACAATTTCTGGTGCCAATATCATCACAGTAATATTGTGACAATGTGGGCAGAGGGGTGTGTGTGTGTGTGTGTGTGTGTGTGTGTGTGTGTGTGTATAAAAACAACCTCCATTACTGAACATTTCACTCAAAGGAGAAAGTTGCTATATTGTCATTGTACAGCTGAGGACTCAAAAACCTTCAGGGTGATGTTCAGTGTTACAGGCCACCTAGAAATGCTATTTGGTTCTCATGGTCAGAAAGTTCAAGTCCAAGTCAGTATTTGTTCCTTGAATCTTCTCCAAAGGGTGTGCAGCTGCAGAGCCAGACTTGTGTTCAAATCTCACCTTGTCATTCACTGCCAGAAGGGTGATGTGTGTTCCTGGACAAACTGCTCTGAGAATGCTATTCAGTTTGTTTCTTTGTTTGTTTGAAATTAGTTTGAGGACGATTCTTCTTTGGACTGCCACTTACTTATTAACAAGCAATTAGA
This sequence comes from Mus minutoides, assembly GCA_902729485.2. Taxonomy (NCBI): domain Eukaryota; kingdom Metazoa; phylum Chordata; class Mammalia; order Rodentia; family Muridae; genus Mus; species Mus minutoides. Next base: position 25,296 of record LR750230.1, on the reverse strand, counting down.
ACACGAATAACTATAGATATGAGGGATAATCTTGTTTGGAGGGAAATCTTTCCCTGAGAGGAATATTTTACATTTTATCTTCAAGAAAAGAAAAAGTTTTATGAACCAAAAGAAAGGAATTTTTCTAGGTTATAAAATCATCTTACAATTGTATTTGAGAGGCTAGAGATGGCTCAGTGGTTAAGAACACTGGCTCTTATTCCAGAGGATCCAGGTTCAAATCTCAGCACCCACAAGGAACTCACAATCATCTATATTACTACGATTTCAGGAGATTCAATGCCCTCTTCTGGCTTCCATAGGCACTGCAGACATACAGTACACAAATACAGCATGCAAAAAAGAAACTCAAATAAAAGAAAATAAATCTTTAAAAAATTATATTTGAGATCGTGATGAGTCTAGCTTAGCCAGTTACTAAAAAACAAAACAAAACAGGCCATTTTGTTGAATGAAGAAGAAAAGTTAACCAAGCTGAGAAAACAACACACTTAGTTCACTGAGTGAAAAACATAGTATTTTTTAAAGCTGTGGCCTGTAGAGGCAGTAACTAAGACTAGGGCTGGCTTCTTGTGAAACAGTTCCAATAGGAAGACTACTTTCAGGACCTACTGTAAATTGGTAAAAGTCATAGCGACCTTTTGTACTCTGATGGGACTCACTTTTCACATTTGCAGGTGCCTCAGCATCTGTAATCACAGCTGCTCAGGAAGCTGAGGCAGAGGAGGTCTCAAAGCCAGCCTGATCAATATACCCAGAATAATTCTCAAAGCAGGGCAGGCAGCTGAGCAAGCAGCAGGCAAAGAGGTATTTAAAAAAAAAAAAAAAAAAGCTACTCATTGCATAGGCGCTACCTTCTCTCACATACTGCTCTCTGGGCCAATCCGAAAGAGCTAATCTGCTCAGGTAATTTTGTATAATTGTGCCTACATTGATACAAGGGAGAAAAATATAAGCTAAACAGGTGAGTCTCTTCACAGGAGGCACAGAGACTTGAAACAGAAGAAACAAGCCTTTGGAATTCTTTTTCTTCCCCGGGGCTTAGTGTTGTTATCATTCTTGCTGGACTAAAAAAGGTCATCTTGCACAATCTCACCCACAAAGTAATCTCTACACCTTACTGGAGGCAGCCAGGCCCCGGAGGGGAGTTTCTGTTTTATTTCTGTCTGAGCTCAGGGTCATTGCACATAGTATCATCATAAACCTCCTTGAGTAACAGATACAGAACAGTATTTTTACCAGACCAAATTAGTAACAGAATTTCAAGTTTTCCCATGCCAAAAATAAAATGGTAACTGTTTCCTTCTCAAATTTTTGTGTTCTCCTTTCTACATTGTTAAAAAGTAAACAAACACAGTGGTAAAGATTTGTACTTGTACAGTATTAAATTTTACTATCAAGACAGATGAATGCAATGTAACATTTTTCCTCCCAAGGAAACTAACCTCTACTTTAGTATTGTCTTGAAGAAGATAAGAACTACTTAAATATTTAAAGTAGAAGGTTAAATTTCTGGAGGAGAAAACTAATTTAGCAGCAATAACTGATCTTAAAGTTCCAGTAAAAGAATCTCCTAAACTTTCAGGTTTTCTTTGTAAGTAAACTGCAAAATTCTAGCCACTTCTTTTCCCCAGGAGAATCCTCAACAAAACCAAGGTGTAGCACAAGCCCAGTTTAACCTCTACAGTGACTCCTGCTCTACCTGTAGACACTGTCATCAATTTTTAAAATTGTGTGTTGAGTACACACACATGCATTCAAGTGATGTGTCCAAGGAGGCCAGATGAACAACTCCGACCCCCTGGAGCTGGATTATAGGTACTGTGAGTCATCTGTTATGGAGGTAGGACCTGAACTGGGGGCCTCTGCAAAGCAGTACTCACAGTTAACCACTGGTCTCCCCAGCCTCAGACAGGTCTCTTCCACACACCTTGTCTAATTTCTTTATAGGTCTCTCCTCACTAGACAAGTACCTCCGGTTCAATTTATCAGGTTTTTGAGGCATATAGCAGGGATGACCCATGGAAGGTTTATTTATGAATGGATAGATTTGAAAAACAGGCTTGCCGGGCATGGTGGCGCACACCTTTAATCCCAGCACTTGGGAGGCAGAGGCAGGTGAATTTCTGAATTCAAGGCCAGCCTGGCCTACAGAATGAGTTCCAGGACAGCCAGAGCTACGAAGAGAAACCCTGTCTCAGAAGAAAAAAGAAAAGAAAAGAAAAAGAAAAAAAAAAACAAACAGGCTTATCTTCCAAGACTACAACTAAAATGACCTAGTAAGAGGAATTAGGGTAGAGGAAATTAATCTGGAAAGTGTCTTGTTATACAAAATAAAAATTTTTGGATGGTTGGGTTAGGTTGAATGAGGAGGACAAAATTCACAATGGGACACTATATAATTATAAATATTTTGTATAATTTTGTTTTGTCAAAAATTTGGGGGCTTTGGGGAGAAAGAGACTTGTAGAATGGCTCTGTGGTTAAGAACACTTACTCTTTAGCAGAAGGCCTGGTAATTCCCAGGACATAACCCCAGTTCCAAGGGTCCTCATCTAGCCTTCACAGGCATCAGCCGTGCATGTGGTACACTGACATACATGTAGACAAAATACTCATCACACAAAATAAAAATAAACTAATAAGGAGAAGAGTTAAGGACCAGCATGAGCTATTTATCACAAGTAAACATAAAAACACAAAACAACAAATACTTTACCTCTACCTCCTCCTCTGTACTATTTATTTCTTATAAATAGTACAGAACACTCTGGCTGAGAGAACTCTTTTGCAGCTTTTCCATGTGAGTTCATTTCAGACCCTTTAGTCTTTTGTAACACTACCTGTGCTACACACAAGTCCTAAGCCCACCTACTACCCATATGCATGACTTCCTAATATCCTGAACCTGTCAGCCAAATCTTTCTGGGGAGCTGTCTTAGCTGGCCCATCGGAGCTGTCTTAGCTGGCCCATCGTCTATGAGACTGTTAGGGTGCCACTTCTGGCTCCTTATGGCACCAAGATATATTTTAAATTCAAATGTGACGTTGTAGATCATTTGAGAGCATGGTATTACATATAATCAATAAGCTATGCATCAAAGACCATTTAATACGCATTTCCGGTACAAAATGAGTATCTCTTAATATATGGCTTCTCTAAAGTTGGTTATTTCTTTTCCTTCTTTTCTAAAGCTAAGTTCTTAGAAATAGTCACAGTGAAATTTTAAGTCTTATGCTTCCCGTCAATATTGTGGCCATTTTCAGTGGTCTTAAAAGACCCAAGTAATATTTAAGGTTTGTAATGTGGTCTTACCATTGCCAGTTTTTTCTAAATGTCTGCAGCACCATTCAGGTAAGCAGATTACTGGGCTGGCTAAGATACTCTTCTGTATCTCTGTAACACTCTTTGACTTAATGCAATTCAAGCCCTTTCTCCACCCTTTTGCCAATTGTTTAGCACATAGTAAATAAGATTCAAGGATGTAAAATGTCATACCTAAAACGTCATGGCGAAGAAATTTCAGCTGGAGGAGTATGTTACTTATTAACCTACAAGAACTATAGTGAGTCCAACTCTAAGACCTTAATGACTTGGTTTTAAACTTCTTTCCCCTATCTTGGTCAAGATAATTTCTATAACTTATCTTGGGCACCAACACCCAGCCACTCGATAGGCTTTCTAAGCACCCGTGCCTATAGTTCAGTATAAACTTTTCTGGCCTGTGAAGTTATGTTTATCACTACTGACAGACCATAAACCCATGATAAGCAGACATTTGTCTTAGGTATTTCCAACAAGCACGTACAATGCTTGGCCCAAAGGAGCTGCTAAGCCTAGATCTGCTAAAGTTAGAATGCAAGGTATAATTATAAGTCCTTACTGCTGTTCTGTGATCTTAAAGTACTGATTCTTTAAAATCCTCGATTTCAATAATGACTTAAAATTTAAAAGTTATGTAGTGCTAGATTCCAGTAAGAGAAGCAATGAGTTTCAGAAGAACTGGAAAACTATTCCCTACAACTTAGGAAGGTTATCAGTATTCAATTTCAGAAGCACACTTCTACCTGTTTCATAGTAATCCAGTGTTACACATCAGCGCTAAGAACAGCTCAATCAGTGGGTTTTCGAGGCTTCAGCGACATTTTGACTAAACAGAGGAAACCAATCTAAGTCTAAACAGCCTCAGTGGCTCTAAAAAATGACCTTCAGTCAAATTTAAATAAGGTCTGTCAAAGCTGGCTTCTCCCATCTTAATTCTCCTCAAATGCCAGATTATCAATACCTGATACTCAAAAGGACTAAGTTCTATGAGAGCTAACTTTTCCATCTTTGCAGTGTCTACAGCTGAAGATCAAGGGTCTAACTTTATTTCTAGCTTTTCCTGTTTACCAATCACACTGCTACCAAATTAATTTTCCTTTGGTCAGTGGTTCAAAATGCTAGATAATTTTGTTGCTCCCTGAAGTTCTGGCAAAATCTCAAGGCATTTCTGATTGTTACAAATGTGGGGAAAACTTCTAGAATGTAGGAAGACAGGAATATAGCTAAACATCCTGTAGGTCACCAAGTAATAAATGACCAAGTTTTAAAAAGCTTTTGCATGTTTCCTTAGGGATCTAACTTAAAGGGATTCCAGGAAGATTCAGCCACTTGCATGGGTACTTTCATGAATTTTCCAAAAGGTAATAATCCTCCCTTAAAACAAAACAAAACCCGGCAACTATTATTATCCAAAGAAAACTAGAAAGAAGGCAGATAATGGGGAAAGTGTCCCTTCACAGGAAGATTCTAATCAACATGATTGAGGTGTTTTCCTGGGTCCAGATAAATTATATGTCAACAATATAAACAAGAAAGATTGCTGAGCCATGTTTAGAACAAGAGGTGTCTGCTTGGTAGGATGTCAATGTCATTATCAAAAAATGCAGAAGGGTAGAGTTAGAAAATTGTAGGGTAATGAGCTTGTCATTGAAAAGAAAAACATGTACATTAAATGTGCGTGCATACATACATGTACACACCCAACATCGAGGAGTCCGCTGCAGCACACGGCCTATCTTCCCTGACAGAACTTAACTTGGGAACATATATCTGAAATGCTTGGATCTCTCAGGAGCCTTGTGGAAAGATGGTGTGTGTGTGTGTGTGTGTGTGTGTGTGTGTACACAGTGACAATTAGGCTGATTTGCAATCACCAGACTAACTAACGGCCTGACTCAACACCACCGCAGGGACATCAGTCTATTCTCACCCACCACCGTGGTCCACAGCCAACAAACTCTTGGGTTCTTAAAGACCCAACTTCTCTGGGCATTTCTCCATTCTAGCAGATTACTTTCACACCATTTCAAGCGTTCCTTACCTTCTCTTACTTCACCCTTCTATGCTTCTGCAGTTTATACCCATTTCTCTCCTAATCTGAAGTCAACTAAGAAAAAAAAGAGTTGATCTGTACTCGTAACTCACTTCCTTGTCATCATTCCCAACCGTGTAAAAAAATGGTCAAACCCAATGTCACTTTTCTGTCTTTATAAGCTCTGTGTCGCATGCACACTAAAACAGAACGAGAACAAAAATGCAGTCCAGAAAAAAGGATGTCTTAGCTAGCAGCAACTTAAAAACCCTAATCACAGGAAATTCAGAATGAGTCAACTGTGTGATGCCTAAAGCTGATGTGATCTTAGATGGTACAAGAGAAACACAATCAAATTCTGGGTCCCCGGAGAGAACTCTGTCCCAAGGATGACATTTTGCAAACTCATCCTTGTCTGTCCCTGGAACAGCGTATTTAGGGGCAGCCTCCTGACAGAGGTGTAGCAAGGCCTTTCTTTCCTTCAATGAAAACAGTAAAAAAAAAAAAATTTTCATCTGAATTCAAACTGTCCAAACCAGGAGCGAGTGCGATCATCCTACATACGTCGTGAGAGAAATTACAGCAAGAAAACCCAGGTTTTCCGATCCAGGGTTTTGAAAACACTCAGATTCACAACGAGGAGCCACGAAGCCATCACTTTAGGTTGGTGAAGAGACAATGCGAGCCTGGCGGCGCCAGCCGTCCACTCCTACACACTCCCCACTCAACCAACTTTGGGAGTCGGTGAGCCGACCTTAGGAAGCGACCCGGGTTCGGGAATCTGGAGACTTACTGAACTCGGTTGGACCTTCCTCCGGCGGGTTAGCTACTCCCCGGCCGAGGGCCCTTCCCTGCTTTCGCACCCTCCCGAGGTGAAGCTCCGATCCTGCAGCGTGTGCACGCACTTCCCTCTCCACACCACCCGGGGAACCACCAGGCTCGCCCCGGCCGCGGCCAGAGGCCCAGCCAGTGGCTGGCCTGCTCACCCGCGTGCGACATGGGCTCGGTGGCGTTCCCGTAGCGCTCCTGGTTGTAGACCACCACGGCCGAGGCGTTCCTCCGCGCCGCCGCCAGCACCTTGTCCTTGAAGGTGCAGCCGCCTCGCGCCACCAGCGCCACCCAGGGCGCGTTGCCGAGGGCGCCGGGCGCCACGAAGCGCGTGTCGGGCGCGCAGCCCTCCGCGTCCGCGGGCGCGCGCGGGACGCCCACCAGGCCCTGCCTCTCCTCCCGGAGCGAGCTGTCTCCGAAGCGGCCGCTCTCCGACACGCTCCACACCGTCAGGTTCGACTGCGGGTCCACGTACTCGATGCTCACCATGGCCGAGTACCACTCGAGCGCCCCGCCGCCCACCCCGGGAGCACACAAGGCCAGCGCCAGCACCGCGAGCGCGTCCCGGGCTCCCACGCCAGCCGCGGGCCGCCGCCGCGCCGCCATGGTCGCCCGGCCCGGCCGCTGAGGAAGAAGAGCGCGAGGCGGAACGAGGTGGCTCGCTCCTGGCGGGCCAGCAGCTTTGAGGAGGCGGCCGCCGCTCGCGAGAGACCGCCGAGCTCGGCGGGGGCGGGCCCGCGGCGCACGCGCACCTGGAGGGGCGTGACCGGGGCGTGGCGACGGAAGGGGTGGGGCCCTGCCTGCGGGTGGGAGGAGTGCGCAGGCGCCAGGGTCTGTGCCGCAGGGCTGTGGGCGGCGGAGCAGTAGCTTGCAGATGCTACCTAACCTTGTGAAACCCTGGAAGCGGCCAGAGTCCCCAAGTCTGGGGAAGTTTGTGCGCTCCGGGTCGGCCAGCGTGGGACTGCGGTTTTGTAAAGTCTCTCAGAGGGAGGAGTTGACTGTGCAAGGCACGCGGCAAAGGCCTGGCTGCCTAAACCACTTAAAAAAACAAACAAACAACAACAAAATACCACGAAGTCAAGTTGTCCAGATGCCTTTTGTCACCAACTCTGTAATAGATTAAATTCTTTGTTGCTCTTTCCTCAATGGTTCTCTTCGATCCTTTTCTTCCTTCTCCTTAGTTTATGTGTAATGTGTGGGCCTCTGTTTGGATGAAGATGAAGGTGCTACGTTAATCAAAAGGGGGAAAAAAAGGGAAAGGATTTGTTTGGAAATAAATAGTGGCTGATAGATAGTCTTTCGATAACACAGTGGTGGATACTTTCAGTGTACCATTAAAAGATCCTGAACACACTAAACATAGTTAAATGAGTGTATGGTAATTCTTTGCTCCGGTAAAAACTTGGGTAGAGCTGAGATTTGAGATACTCTGGTACATCATCCCCTGCGATCTTGAAAGGTATTTCCTTTGAAGAATATGAAGTCTGACTAGACCCGAATAAACACAGGAGATCTCTCCTTAACGCTGAGGAGACATCACACACGAGCTACCAAATATCAAAAGACATTTAAAATACCTCTTTATATATGAGCTACTGAATATCAAAATGTATTTAAACCTAAGAAGTGGACCCTTAAGTGATGGACTTAATGCATAGCTATACATTGTTAGGCACTATTCTGAAGACATACACACACAGGCATATACTGTGACAGACCTTCAACTCATCCCTAAGCCTGACTTACATTACCCTCTATATCTGAGGGGCCTCAGGTCACCTCACAGATCTCTGCTGTATTGGTCAGACCAGTTTCTCCTGAGAACCAGTTCTATAAAGGTACACCAAGTCTTTAATTACACTGGACTTTAAGCAGAGGCCTGCTTCGATTCCGATGGAGCAACTGAACTCATGATTTCAAAACTCACTCACTCTGCCCTTGTGTCGCNTACCCTCTATATCTGAGGGGCCTCAGGTCACCTCACAGATCTCTGCTGTATTGGTCAGACCAGTTTCTCCTGAGAACCAGTTCTATAAAGGTACACCAAGTCTTTAATTACACTGGACTTTAAGCAGAGGCCTGCTTCGATTCCGATGGAGCAACTGAACTCATGATTTCAAAACTCACTCACTCTGCCCTTGTGTCGCCGCATTTCCGAACCATGTCCCTGTGAGGCTTGCTCATGTTGTTTCCCCCTCTTTACTCAGTGTGAGCAAATGCCAAAAGTCCCTTTTGTGTGGCAATAAACTGTGTGATTCGTGAAATCATATTCTGTCTGTCTCTTTATTTTCACCAAACAAACCACTAAGGAGCTGGAAATGAAGTTTAGGGCTTTGATTTCTGATTGGCTCACTAATCTTTCTTCTTTGTGCAAGGGTTTAAAATTACAGGAAGTAGCTTGTTGGTGCCCAGACCAATATGTTTTAGGTTAGACCCGGTTCTTTTTGTCTTTTGGATTGCACCTGTGGTATGAGACACAGCCCGAGTTCCAGCTAGGAGCAGCTTTAAAATTAAACCTCTTCTCCCACTCCCATTACTAAAATTATTTATTTATTTTTATTCTATGTATGTGAGTGGTTTGCCTGCATATATATCTGTGCACCATGTATGTTTAATGCCCCTTGACTAGTCCTGGAATTGGAGTTACAGACTATGGCTAGCCACTATATGGGTGCTCAGAATCAAACCTAGGTTCTTAACCAGTGACCCATCGCCCCAGCCTCAGTAAAGCACGTTTTAAAGGCCAATAGGATTTCCAGGTTAAGGCCTTTCCCATGTTTTAGGCCTAGAATAAGAAGGTGTGTTTCAGTCTGAGGAACACTCCCGAGAACTCCTGGCGCTGTGCTTCAGCAATGTAAATACTTGTAGTTCCCAGAACACAGCGCTGTGGTTTCTTGCTGTCTGACACATTATTTCCTTCTTCCTGAAATGACCTCTTCCTTCTGCCTCTTGTTCTGGCAAACACTACATTGGTCTTGAAATTTTAAACCCTCAGCTGTTTCTTCTGTAAAACCTGTCTTGGCTGACCATAGGCTAACAGAAGCTCCCGTTTCCCATGTCACTTGTGCATAATATGTATACACATTAATCTCATGCTACCAATACTGATTTCAAAATAAGGTTTGGGGCCTTCATAGGGGCCAGGATTTCTTGCTTGCTCTCTTTGAGAACCTACTTCAACTAGCAGTATGTTAGGACCATGCAGATGTAAGTTTACTCTGACCAGTGGGGAATGGGGGCGTGATCCTGAATCTCCATGTGATAGCTGGGGTGGGATGCAAACCTGCAGAGTTTCTAAATCTGAGTCCCACCAATGATGTGTTTATAAAAAGATAAAGAGAGGAAGGGATATGTTTTATGGGGGTATGTGGTGAGGTGTGGGGGAATGGGGTGTCTCTGCAGGCCCATGCCAAGGCAACCCTTCCCACTGAGGGACCAGCCACATGACGGTATAGTATAGAATAGATAGAATAGAGTGTATTCAGGGCATGGGGAGGGGAGTTAAGAGGGTAGTAGAGGCAGAGAAAGGGAGAGAGAGAGAGAGAGAAGAGAAGTGAAGTAGATGAGTAAAGGAGAAGAGGCTAGCCCTGAGCACTTGGAGAGAGAGGGGAGAAGGGAATGGGCAAGGGGCAGAACGGGAGCAAGAAAGCAAGAGACCAAGAGAGCAAGAGAGGGGGAAGGGGGCAAGCAGCCCCTTTTTTAGTGGGTCAGGCCTACCTGGCTGTTGCCAGGTAACTGTGGGGTAGAGGTTAGATGGAATACAAACACTTGTTATATGAATAAAGCGTATTTTTTACTATTCCATGGTACAGGACTCATGATTAATTAAACACTCACTCAAAAAAGTCCAATGGACTAATGAGGTAGCCCTTAATGCTTTTGAGCTCTTGGTCCCTGCACAACTTCTTGGTTTTTACTCGTTCTTTTCTTTCCCTACCTCTCCTCTCCTTTTCTTTTCTTTTCTCCCTGCCACCACCAGCAGAGTTTCTCTGCATAGCCCAGGCTGTCCTAAAACTTACTCTGTAGATAGGCTGGCCTTGAACTCACAGAGATCTGTCTGCCTCTGCCTCCCAAGTGCTGAGATTAGAGCATGCACCACCACCTCCTGTTAGGTTTTTACTTTGTGATCATCAAACCAAGCAAGTCCCAGCTGGCTTTCCCTGCTGTTATGTGCTGCCATGGGCTCACACTTCTGAGACCTTCTTGTATCCTGACGTACCACTACAATTCCCTTTCTGTTGAAGAGCTGACCAGGCTTATCCTCAACCCTTATTTTTGGAAGGGAAAGAACAGAGAGATCCTTGCCTTTTAGTACAGGAATATTCAAATAGTTCTCAGAGTAGAGAAGTTAACAGAATGAAGCTGTCCACATTCCTAACTTAGGTTCAAGAATGAGCAGCATGTAGCTGTCAATTTTAGGTTGACGAGTACTTCCTTTCTCTTGTTACGTCACTCTGAAGGACACACCAAACATCACATAATTTTTATAATAATTTTAATACTTACTTGTGATTATTACTTTTTGTTAAGTTGATTGGTTTTAGAATCACCCTGTAAACACTCCCCTGGGTATGCCTGTGACGTGTTTCCAGAAAGGTTTAACTGAAGATAGAGGTTTAACTGAATGTGAGTGGTACCACCCCGTGGGCTGGGATCCCAAAATGAATTAAAAAGCAAGAAAGCAAGCAGAACAATAGAGTGAATCTTTCTCTGCTTCTAGTCTGCAGAGATGGTGGGACTAGCTGCCCCATACAGCTAACATTATTACTTCCCAGATATATACAACAGAGTGGACCCTTAACTGTGAGCAACTGAAGCCCTTCCTGCTCTAAGTCTCCCTCATCTGTGTTAAGATACAGAGACTCCTCTAGGCTCCTCCCAGGGACCTAGCAATAGCTGTTGTCAAGTGCAGTGGTATCAGACAAAGACTGCTCCCCACCAGGTCTCTCTCACAGGCTTGCTCTCTCTCCCTCTCCCCTTCTCTCTCCCTCCTTCCCATTCCTCCCTCCCTTCCCCTCCACCTCCCTCTCTCTCCCTCCTCCTCCCTCCCCCTCCTNTGCTTCTACCTCTCCTCCAAGCCCTCTCTCCCCTTCCTCCAAATAAGCCTCCTTCACACAAGATCAGTGGCATGTCCTGAATTCTCAGGGGGGCACCTTGGCATGGGACTGTCAGGTACTCCCCCTCCCCTGCGCACGCCACTACCACATTATAATCATAGACTCCGGACTTTTGTCACAGCAACAAGAAAAGTATGTCGCAGAAAAGAGGTACCTAAAGTGCGATTGTTGCTGTGATCAACACGACTTATGTATTGAAGGTCTTTGAAACTTTGAGGGAGGAATGTGGAAGAGTTTGGAGCTTTAAAAAAAAAATCCAGAATCTCTGGAATGCTGTAAGCTGAGCTCCACGGGCCAGGCTTGTGGAACTTTAGAGAAAAATCATGTTTCAGGGGACAAAGGCTCTCAGGAGCTGGGCTAGAGGCCATTGGTGTTCTACTCCAACATTTTGGCTTCACTTTGCCCATCCCTTCGAGTTTATATTAGGCTGAATGCAAATGCAACAGACTCGTGTGACAGAAGAAGTTTCAAGACAGTGAAGCAGTCAGGCTGCGGCGCATCTACTACTCGCTGTTTTCATACAGTTCTACAGTGAGCACAGAATGATATAGAAGTACGCAGTTTGTTGAGGGAAAGCTAAGGGCAGATTTGAAGTTGTGGACCAAGGGTGGCCAACAATACATCTGTAGTTGTTAATGAGATTGGCAACATTAAAAAGAAACCCACATTCTTCCCTGAGACAATAGGAAGACCGCTCCTTAGCAAGACCACATTCATCACCAAAGGCTCCAACTTGAGAAAATGTAGATTAGTAGAAGAGGGTTGGGATTCAGACCCAGGACAAACAGCTGAGGTACATATTTAACAGACCAAAGTGGTCCTGGCCTCCAGGTTCTCCCAGCATCCCTCAGTCCCTCTCTGGCACACCTCACCCTCTACCCTGAACTTCCCACCTCACAGGCTGGCTTCCTCTTCCCCAGAGGCTTTTTCCTATATAATCCAGACATTTTGGTCCCCCACCCCCACTTCCGCTGCTTCTTTCATGTACACATTCTTTCTCTCTTTCTTTTCCTCCTCCCCTCTGTCTCCCTCCCCATAGCAACTTCCCTGGCCTTGTTCTTGCCAGAGAACCTGTCCAAGAGCAGTTCCCAATAAACCTGTGTCTATGGACTTTAATTTGGCTTGAATCGGCTCATTTCACCCACAGAGAAATGATTTATCAAAGAGAGTCTGTACCTAGGTAGTCACCTTAGTATTCCCCAGCTCTAAAATGCTTACCTAACAGTCTGTTTCCCAAGAGCAAGTCAGGAAGGCATACAATTGGCACAGCAGCTGTGGGCCAAGGGGCCGGGCAGGCTACATCTCAAGCTGGTAGCAGATCTGGGCAGTGTTATCTAGGCAGTATTTGTTTTGCAGGCAAGCAACATATAAAGTAAGAGGGTTCTAGTTGCTTACACCAAAGTTCAGAAGGCCAATGGGACAAGATTATGTGCCACATGGTTAAATTCCAGCAAGGATGACCTCATAGGCTTAAAAGACCAGGAAGATGGAGCCCAAACTGCGACAGAATCCCTGAGTGTCATGCACAGGCATGTCAAGAACATGGCTGTCAGGCAAAAAAAGTCTGCTGGACCTAAGTGGTGTGGCACCAAGAGAGAGGCTGTGGGTGCTTCAAGAAGCAGAACTGGAGGGGTGGAGATGATCTGGAGCCCGGATGATTGTGTCCTGAGTCTCAGCCAGGGGACACGGAGCTTCAGCCAGGGGACACGGAGCTTCAGCCAGGGGACACGCCCGGATGATTGTGTCCTGAGTCTCAGCCAGGGGACACGGAGCCCGGATGATTGTGTCCTGAGTCTCAGCCAGGGGACACGGAGCTTCAGCCAGGGGACACGGAGCTTCAGCCAGGGGACACGGAGCTTCAGCATTTACTGCTTGTGTCCTGAGTCTCAGCCAGGGGACACGGAGCTTCAGCCAGGGGACACGGAGCTTCAGCCAGGGGACACGGAGCTTCAGGATGCACTGCTTGCTCCCCTGGGCTCCAGCCTTGCTTGGGTCCTGTCTCTCCTTCCTGTCTTTCCTTCCTTTGCCCTCACTCTCCCCCTTTGGAGAGGGAATGTTTACTCTGGAGTTCAAAATTTAAAGATGGTTTTGCATTCCAGAAGAGGCTTCAGACTATTGAATTTTTTTTTTTCATACATTTTGAACATTTCTTCCTTTCTCTCAACTCCTCCCAGATCCTCCCCAGGCCTCTCTAACCCAACCCACCTCCTGATTTCTCTCTCCAAACAAATGAAAATCAAAACAAATAAACACAGCCAGTAAGAAAGACCAGCCAACCAATCAACAAACACACAAACAAAAGCAGACCAAAAACCACAGAAAAAACATGGAGTCTGCCTTGTGTTGGCCAGTTACTCCTGGTCGGGGGCCTACCCTGACGTGAGGTTAACACACCCAGTGACACTCCCAGTGCAGAAGACTGAGTTTTCCTTTCCCAGCAGGTGTGAGTCTTGGTTAAGCTTTGTGTTCGAATCCTTTTCTCAGCTCTGGGATTTTTGTCTGGTCTGAACCTGGTCTCATTCGTGCTGTCAGTGTTTCTCTGAGTTCTTTTGTGCATCAGTCCAGTAGTGTCTGGAAGATACTGGTTCCTTGAAGTCATTCATCAACTCATCTTCTTACAATCTTTCTGCCTCCTCTACCTTATAGATTCCAAAGTCTTCAGTGGAGGGGTTTGATAATGATCTTACATCTAGGACTGAGTGTTCCAAAGTCTACCACTCTCTGCACATTCTCTAGTTGAGGGCCTCCGTGTTAATTAACATCTACTTCAAGGAAAAGCTTCTCAGATGAGGGCCCAGCAATATGTTGATCTATAGGTATAGCTATCTATTTTTTAGGAGTCCCTTTAGCAGAATAATGATAGTAGGTTCTCCCCTAGTGTCCTTGACTTATGTGGTCTTGGATTCTCAGTCACTTTAGCATTGTTTTGAATGAATTCCACCTCACATTGCAGCCCTAAAGTCAAGCAGTGAAAACTGTTATGGTTGGAAACTCCCATAACAGTTGTACCAATATCTCACGAGTATACCTTTTAGTAGGTCTCTGTTGTAGATCTCAGCGTTTGTACCTGCGTGATATTGGTGATCTCTTTTCTCCTCCAGCAGCATGAAAAGAAACATGAATACCAGTCAGCAGGGGCGAAGCTTCCAGCTGAGCCCCAGATTGATTTCTCCATGTTCAAAGACACAAGTCAACGATGCCTTCTGCTCAAATGGCCATACCATTAGGTTGTGGAGAGTAGCCTTGGCAGCAGCCTGTGGTATTCAGGAAGAGGTCTATGGGACCCCTCTGGTTAACGCAACTCAATAAGATGTAACCCATGCCTGGCACTGGAGGCTTTACTTGGTGGCAAAGGAGTTCTACTTGTGGGGTTGGAGAGTTGGCTCAGTGGTTAAGAGCACTGGTTACTCTACCAGAGGTCCTGAGTTCAATTCCCAGCAACTACATGATGGCTCACAACCATCTTCCTCTTCCGTGGAGGCTCCTCCCTGTTCTCCTCTCTCCAAGCCCTTGAAAATGCAAACCTGCCGATGTCTCTTCTCCCCAGCTATTAGCTGCTGGCATCTTTATTTACCAATCAGGATTAACTGGGGCCAGGGTCCCTCCATGTCTTACGTTGCAGACTCTTTCATCTTTGGGGCAAACAGTTTTGGGGGACCCAAGTTAGCAGTAGAATACAGGCATCATTAGGCCACCCTAACTTTTGTGGTTACTGTGATGGAAACGTAGACACCCAAACCTCAAAGGCTAACACTCACCTATAAAAGAAAACATACAATATTGTTTCTTGGGGTTCTCAGCTCACTCAGAAGAAGTATCCCTAGATATATCCCTTTACCTCCAAAGTTCATCTTTATTAAGAGCTGAATAATATCCTATCATGTAAATGCACCACAATTGATTGCGTCTAAGCTGTTTCCAATTCCTGACTATTATGAACAGGGCAGTAATGAACATGGTTGAGCAAGTGTGTATATGAAGACCTGATGGCTTTTGTGTATATGCCTAATGAGGAAGACATTTTTACAGCTTCCTGAGGGACTTCCACACCAACTGCTTCAGTGGCTGCGCCAGCTCACGCACCCAACAGCAATGAACACGCGTTCCCCTTCCTCCAAATCCTCCTCGGTGTTTGCTGTCCTTTGCTTTTATCGACCTTGGCCCTGCTGAGTAGAAGGAAATGAACTCTCAAAGTAGTCTGAGTTGGCATCTTCCTGACGGATAAGGACGTTAAGCAGTGTTAAATCGCTTCTCATCCAAAGTGGGTTTCATCTTTTGAGACCTCTCTGTTTCTGTTCTAAGCCTCACTTTAAAATGGGCTTTAAATTGGGTTACTGTTTTCCTTGCTGTTCAGGTTTTAGTTCTTCATATATTCTGGACAGCAATGTGCTGACCCTCTGTCAGACATATAATCAGCACAGTTTTTCCCCCATTCTGTAGACTGCTCTTTGTCTGAACATTGGCATCAGTCGCTGTACTTCTGCCTTGGAGGAGAGGTCCTGTTTATTAACTGTTGTTCTTGGTGTTCTGGTCAGAAAGTCCTTTCTTGTGAGGATGAGGTCAAGTCCATTCCTGCTTTCTCTTCTGTCAGATTTAGGGTGTCTGTCCTTACATTGGGGTCCTTGATCCAGTTAGACTTGAGTGTTGTGCAAAGTGATAAACATTATTCTACATGAAGCCTTTAGTTTAACTAGAACCACTTGTTGAAGATGCTGCCTTTTCTACAGTGTGTATTTTTGGCTTCTTTGTCAGAATCCAGGTCTCTGGAGGTGTGTGGAATTATGCCTGGGTCTTCAGTTCTATTCCATTAATTAACATATCTGTCTTTATGCCCATACCGTGTTGTTCTTATTACTAACTCTATAATACAACTTGAAACCTGGTTATATATCCCGAAGTCCTTTATTATTCATGATTATTTTAACTCTACTGGGGTTTTTGTTTTTCTGTTTTTATATTAAGTTGAAGTTTTTTTTTTTTTTTTTAATTTCTCAAAAGAGTTGTGTGGGAATTTTTATGGGCATCTGTATTGAATCTATAGGTATGACAGATCTGTGAGTATAGGAGGTCTTTCCCTATTCTGGTGTCTTCTTCCATTTCTTTCCTCCACGTCTGTAAGTTCTGCCACACAAATCTTTCAGTTGCTTGGTTCCAGTTATCCCAAGACAATTGTTTGAGGCCGTTGTGAAAGGTAGTGTTTCCCTGATTTCTTTCTGAGTTTACTGTTATTTGTATATAGACAAGGCACTGATTTCTGTGTTTTATGTTCTTCTACTCTGCTGAAAGTGTTTGTCAGCTGTAGAAGTTTCCTGGTGGAGACTTTAATGCATAAAATTATGTCTTCTGCAAACAAACGTACTTTGACTTCGTCCTTTCCTCTTTGTAATTCCTCGGTCTCCCTTGCTGTTTCTGTGATAGCTGAGCTTTACTGAGCCATCTCCCTACCTCTTGAATGAAACTACCCTTACCTTGCTGGGTAATCTTTTTATGTGTTCTTGAATTTGGTTTGAGAGTATTTTATTAAAAACCTTTACTTCTCTGTTCGTAAGGGATATTGATATAGTTTTTTGGGGGGGGGGCATCTTTGTATAGTTTTGGTAATGGGATACTTCATAAAAAGAATTAACAAGCCATGTGGTTGTGGCACCCTCGGAGGTAGAGGCAGGCAGATCTCTGTGAGTTTGAGGCAAGCTTGGTCTACAGAGTGAGTTTCTAGACAACTAGGGCTACACAGAGACACCCTGTTTTGAAAACATACATACACACACACACACACACACACACACACACACACACACACAGTATTAGGGAATCTTCTTCAGTTTCTACTTTGTAGAATAATTTGAGGTATATTGACAGACTTCTTTGAAATTCTGACAGAATCCATTCTGTGTTAATTCCATCTGTTTTGGTTCAAGGGGGAGTAGAGTTTTAGATAGTACTTCTATTTCACTGCGCGTATGGGTTTGTTTAAATCAGTAGTTCTTAACCTTCCTAACGCTGTGACCCTTTAATATAGCTTATGTTGTTGTGATTCCTAACTCTAAAGTTATTTTATTTCTACTTGTGATGGCTTGTATATGCTTGGTCCAGAGAGTAGCACCATTAGGAGTAAGAGTGGCCTTGTTGGAGTGGATGTGCCACTGTGGGCATGAGCTTTAAGACCCTCATCCTAACTGCCTTGAGGTCAGTCTTCCACTAGCAGTCTTCAGATGAAGATGTAGAACTCTCAGCTCCTCCTGCACCATGCCTGCCTGGATGCTGCCATATTCCCTCCTTGATGATGATGGACTGAACCTCTGAACCTGTAAGCCAGCCCCAAGTAAATGTTATCATTGTAAGAGTTGCCTTGGTCATGGTGTCTGTTCACAACAGTAAAACCCTAACTAAAACACTACTTTATAACTATAATTTTTCTACCATTATTAATTGTAATGCAAATACCTAATATACAATATATCTGATATGTAACCACAAAAGGATCTCTACCCACAATTTGAGAAACATTGATCTAAATTAGAATAAATAACCAAACTTATTACTATAATCAATTAAATAGAAACAAACAGACAAACACAAATCAGTGAAACAAAAAGTTATTGGGTTTGTTTGTCTGTGTTTTTTAGAAAATCAATAAGATTGACAAAGCTTTAGCCAAATTAACTAAAAGCAAAGAGAGAAATAATTTTTTATTTTTTCTTGCACTTTCAAGTGTGTCACTTAGTTATTAAAACAATATCTCTCCAGTTTTCTGGGCTCCTGTCTGTCTTAGAACTGTCTTTATCCATTGTGTCTAATAGGTCTAGGTAAGTCTTGTTTTCATTTTCATTCAATGCTAAAAAGTTTTCATCTTTAAAAACCTTTCTTTCTTGACCAAATTTTCATTCAGCAGTGAATTGGCCAGCTTTCATGAGTGTATGTACAGTCTTCTGTGTCTACTGCTGTTGTATCCAGCTTTAATCCATGGTGACCAGACAGAATGGAGGATCTTACTTTGCCTTACATCTGTTGAAACTAGCTTCGTTCCATAATATGTGCTCAATTTTGGAGAGAGTTCCACTGGCTGTTGAGAAGAAAGTTTATTCTTTACTATTTGGGTAGAGTGTTCTGTAGACGTCCCTTATGTCCGTCTGATGCATGATGTTCTTTAACTGCAGTGCTTCCCCATCTAGCTTCCCACCTTCTTGTCCACCAGCTGTCGAGAGTGGGACACTGAAGACAAGCACTATCAGTGGACAGGACTAGATCTGTGAGGTTAGCTGTAGTAGTGTTTCTCTTACAGACTTGGGTGCCTTTGCGTTTAGTATATACATGTTTAGAATGAAAAGCTCCTCTGGGTGAGTTTCCCTTTAATGAGCATGTAGTGTCCTTCCTTGTCTTGACTTTAGGCTTTTGAATGTTCTTGGTGAAATCGCAGGTTCTGTGAACTCCTGAAGGTAGGGTGGATATACTGCGAGTTGTGAGACGGCCAGGAGCCTACGTGGGGTTAGAATGTTGTGATGTTCAGTGACGTGTTCAGATTCCAAGTTGACATTTGCATGGAGCTTGTCATGGCTAATCTGCTTTGTCAATTTTGCCAGACTTTTGGATCACCACGGATATACTTCTAGTTGTGTCCTCAAGGGTTTTCGAGAGAAGTTTAATCAAAAAGAGAAGACTCACCCTGGATATTGGCTGCACCCCGTGACCTGGGATGCTGGACTGAATGGAAAGGAGAAAGAGCTGAAGACCAACACTCCCTCCCTCCACATTCTCCTTCCTGGTTGTAGTTGCAATGTGGCCATCTTCTTCAAGTCCGTCACTATTTCTTCCTCACCCTGATGGACTGTATCTTCAAAGTATGGGTCAGAACAAACACTTCCTTCCTTAGGCTGCCCTTGTCCAGAATTTTTGTATAAGCAGTGAAAACTGTAACTAACATAGTGCTTTAAAAGGATATGGACCAAGCAGGAGAGATGGCTCAGCGGTTAAGAGCACTGGTTGTTCTTCCAGAAGTCCTGGGTTCAATTCCCAGCAACTCTATGGTGGCTCACAACCATCTGTAATGAGATCTGATGGCTTCTTCTGGTGTGTCTGAAGTGTACTCACATACATAGAATGAATAATAATAATAAAAAAGTTTCATAGCTTTTACACTGACTTTCATTCAGCCATGGTGGCATGTGTCTGTCACTCCACCTGCTTGGGAGACTGAGGCAGGAAGATCACCTGTATTATCTGGAATTTATTATTACTCTTCTGAGAGTGCCAACTGTCAAAGCTGTAATTAAAAACTTAACTCATTTTTTAAAAAAGTTATTTACTTTTATTTCATGTGCATTGGTGTTTTGCTTCATGTATATTTGTGTGAGGGTATCAGATGCCCTGGAACTGGAGTTACAGACAGATGAGCTGCCATGTGGGTGCTGGGAATTGAACCTGCGTGCTCTGGAACAGCCATCTTTCCAGCCCCCTTAATTCATTTTAATATTTTTTCCTGTATTGGGGATTGAACCCAGGCCTTGTGCCTTCTAGGGAAGTGCTATCCCACTGAACTACAGCTCCAGGCAGAAACATTATTTCATGGGGAGTCTTTAATTATACTGCCAAAATAGTCCCCCTCCCCCCTTCCTCCTCCCTCCCCCCTGCTTCCTTCTTGAGGTGCCACAGAATTAAGAGTGCAACAAAGATGAATCAGCAGGTTCTGGAAGGATTTCAGATTGGGTTTACTCTAAATTCCAAGCTGAGCTGGGTGTAGCTGGATGATGAAAACCAGAGATGACAAGGCATGGTATGATATTTTGGGGATTTTTTTTTTTAACAAAAGTTAATTTAAATGCACAACAGGCTCAACTTTCATTCAAGCTATAGGTGGGAAAAGATATTATGGTAGGAAATCCAGCTGCTTCAATAGGAAAGGAAGGTGGTCACGGCTATCAAATGTACAAGGAATAGTTTACTTTGTTTCCAGATTTCTTAATTCCTTCTGTGGCTAGGGGTCTGTCCCCACAGCCTTAGCCTTTAGCTCCAGAGTTTCTTCTGCTCCTCTCTTTGTTTTTGCTGGAAGCCCTCATCTGCCTCCCTATCTTCTGGGGATGCTTTTTGGGCTGCTCCAGGAAAGCCTTATCATTCTCCCATATTCTTGGGCTGCTTCCAGGGCTTCGTTTCACCAGTCTCTGTGCCAGACGAGGTGCCCGTGGCTCCTTCCCCAGACCTTAATCCTTTCCATTTCATTTCATTCCTTTTTTTTTTTTTTTTTTCTCGAAACAGGGTTTCTCTGTATAGCCCTGGCTGTCCTGGTACTCACTTTGTAGACCAGGCTGGCCTCGAACTCAGAAATCTGCCTGCCTCTGCCTCCCAAGTGCTGGGAAAGTTTATTTTGTTTGTGATGCTCTGCCCCCCCACCCCCTCGTGCTCCTGTGCATCTCGTACTCGAATTGCCCATCAGTGCCAGAAGAGGACTTTGGATCTGGGATCCAAACTCGAGTCTTCTTCAAGAGGAGAAAATGCTCTTAACCATGGAGCAACTTGACAGACTTCTCTTCCAACCACTCTGGTCAACATGTAAAAGTGGTGAGAATGGAGATGTTGTTGGTTTTCAGGAAACTTAAAAACAAAAGGTGATTGAGTGAGGCCGGGAATTCCAGAAGGAGCAAATTTCAGGCATGCTTTCTCTGCAAAACAAACAAACAAACAAACAAACAAACAAACAAAGCTATCCACAAAAGACTGCCGCAACCAGGTCTTCACACAAAGGCCACCATAACTGCACAAAAAAAATACTTCTGCAATGAAGTCTGTTTAGCAACTTCCTGTCCGGCCTTGGGTTGCAGTGACTTGCTATGGGCCCATTCAGTCAAGGGTAATGTTTCAAAAAGACCTTACACACTCTTCCCCATTTGGCTTTCAGAAACTTCCTCTTGCTTTCATAGACTCAGACTTGAATACACTTGGACTTTGTTATACCACATACATTTCCAGTCAGCACTACTTCTAAAGAAGCTAATTAATCTTTGAAGACAATCTAGCAGTTTGACAGTCATTTTAGGTTGATATTCTTAATCAAAAAAATGCCTTTAAAAGTAGATTGGTTTAAGTTAGAGAGACTCACTCACAATCCCCAACTGAAAAATTAAACATTATTGGCATCATCTATTGTCTCATTGTATATATATATATATATATATATATATATATATATATATATATATATATATATATATATATAGTATATATATATGATATATATATATATACATAATATATATATGATATATATATATATAGTATTGCCATGGCATTAATATGGTGGTCAGTAGGTATCTGGAGACAGTTGAGTTTCTCCTTTTACCAATGGGGATCAACTCAGATTGTCAGGCTCTGGGGAGGTGCCCTGCCCCCGCCCCCTGTCTCCCTCCAGCCATCTCAACAGCCTTTGTTGACTTTATACTATGTGTACTGGAAGAAGAATTTCTGATTCTGTCTTCGAGCAGTGGTGGTGTTTTGACTCTTCTTTAAAAACAAACTGACTTGTGGCTACATGCTACATTGGATGCCTCAGGTAGCCGGGTGCTCCTAGAAAGATGATAGGTTATGGTGGAGTTTGAGGAGGGTCTCCTGGTTAGCTTTGGGCATAGGAGCAGGAGATGATTTTGATGGGCCAGGAATCCTAGTACACCCCCCCCCCCAACGCTCTCTATATTTACACATTTACTTGAATATGTTTCTATTTAGGGATGTAATTAGGTGGGAGATCAGTAGGCCCAATGTCTCTCCTCACAAAGTGGCCCTGAGCTTTGTAAGTCCTGCTTGCTGATTTCTCCCCTTCTTCTTGTCCAAGATGCACCACCTCAGGTCTCAGGAGCCCTCTCTTCTTCTCTGGCAGTTCTCATTATCTTATGAGCACAGGCCTTACCTGAAGGACTTGTTAGAAGGCTCTGGGACCTCCTCCTGTGAGCTATAATTGGGGCAGGGTTCCTTAACTCCAGGTTCCTGGGAGGATCTGCAACCCTGCCCTCCTCCTTTCAAAGGATGGCAGAATCTTTAACAGTCTGGGCTGTCTGCTCTACAAAAGTCCCTCAGGCAAAATGATGGCTCACCCTAGCGTTGGATGGACTGCTTGTAGGGTGTTATGGGCTCAGGGAGCACAAGTTTGAATTTCAAAGTTCATATTAACAGTTTAGAATTACAAAATTGGGTCCTACTAATAAAATGCCCTGATCACATTTATATGTAGACTTTATATCTATTAGAAAAAAGATGTATTTTGAGGAAGAAATCCAAATGACTGGGGGATGACTTCTATGCCCCAAGAAACAGTAATAAATGAATATATTACAACAGAAAACCACAAGCACCCTCACCAACCCATGATGAAAAAGGACTTCAGTGAATGCTGTGTATAATTGTTAACTGTTTATTAACTGTTTGTGCTGCTCGTCCTGCCCTGAATAGCATTTCTCTGAGCTTAGGTCCATTTTTAGACACATTTAATTTTTTTTCCCCTAACAGAATGTAACAAACCTAAATGAATCTAGATCGGTAGTACTAAAAAATCTCTCTGGCTTTGTTCAGGCTGTGTAAATGTGTGTTGGGGGAGGGAGAGAGAGAGAGCAAAGGACACCTGGGAGTCTAAAGGTCCCATGTTTCTAGGCTGTCACACAGTGAGCCGGTCAAAGATTCCAACCCTCTGTTTTCTGTGGGGGTGTCGGGAGAGAATGCTGAACTTCTGCTGGGTTGTACACAAACCAGACAGTTGAGGCTGGCCCCGAGAATTGTGAAGAGTCCAGGTCCACAGTGGATCTAGACGGACTGCACTTTAACGTAGGGTAAGGTAAGGAGAGGGCCCTCACTGATCCCATTTCTATTTAAAATAAATGCTAATAAAAGAGCTCATAAATGTGTCACTAAATCACAGAAAGGGGTAATTTGGTGATGTTGGTCGTTAGGCCACAAACTGGGACATTTTCAAACATCTGTTTGAGGGAGCTGAGTCAAATTATAATTAGGTAAGTCCAAGCCTGGGCAAGTGTTTTCATGGTGTGTGTGTGTGTGTGTGTGTGTGTATGTACACACACACACACACACACACACACACACACACACACACACACACATAAACTTGATAACCAACTCTTTAGTTTATGAACATTGCCTGTGTCCAGAAAAGATGGAGATAGTCCTGGTGGTGGTGCACGCCTTTAATCCCAGCACTTGGGAGGCAGAGGCAGGCGGATTTCTGAGTTTCAGGCCAGCCTGGTTTATAGAGCAAGATCCATAACAGCCATGGCTACATGGAAAAAACCCTGTCTTGAAAAACAAAACAAACAAACAAAAACACAAAAAGAAAGAAAAAGAGAAGGGAGGGAGGAAGGGCAGGATAGATGGTGGCGAATTGGCTGTGCTGGTGTGTGCTTTTAGTCCTAGCACCCAGGAGGAAGACACAGGAGAGTCTCTGTGAGTTCAAGGCCATGCTGGTCTATGTATAGAGAGTCTAAGGCTACCTTTTGAGAGTGTATAGTGAGACTCCCTCAGAAGAAGGAGAGGAAGAAAAAAAAAGAAAGAAAGAAAAAGGAAATTGCAGTGACCCCTGACTTCATTCTGCACAAGTTCTTCATGTGGAGTCTTCATGTTTGCATGAACCTCTTGGCTCCACATATCTTTGTGTCCTTCCTTTGTCAGGCCAAATGGTCTGTGATAAGACCAGGCCACGGGTATCCAATACAACAATAGTATATAGCCCTGTGTGTAACGTAAGGTTTTAGTAGCCACATGGAAACACAGAAAGAAGTAGATGAAGTCTGCTCTTAGCAATGCATTTAACTCAGCCCAACATATTCCAAACATATCGACAGGTGGGCAATATAAAAAAATTTCTTCATAACAACTTTGGAATTAAGATGTGATTTGTACACACGGCTCACCTCTGTTAGAATGAATTTCACTTCGTGTACAGCCAGCAGCCACATCGAGCTTATTGAACAGTGCAGGAGCAGGCAAACACAAGTGGCTTTCTTAAGACATTGCTACTGGGTCGAACAAGAGCATAGTACTTTGTTGTTAGACCCCAGCTCTACCTTGATGTCCCACACGAGTGAGGTCTTACAAGACCTATTCGGAATGCACTGGAGACCCAAGCTTTGTCTTTAAGAGCCAATCACCTTAGTTTCTACCATTTTTATTTGTGTAATAGCTTCTACTCATGAAAATAAGAGTCTCGCAAATGGCCCCAAGTGGATCCATAAATACTTTGTCAATTATGAGGTTGGGTATTTAATGGGATGCTGATATAAGAGTCTGTCTTATCCTGGTGGGACAAGGTGGCAGCATCCCATGTAACCCGTCAAGGTGCAGGTTTGTAAATGGTTGACAGAAGCTCATAAACAGGGCGGTAATCTGTTAAATTCTTCAGCTCGTCACTCTAGGTCACTTACTGATGATAGGTTTTCTCAGCAAAGCCTTGGGCAATGCTCACCATAGTGGGAAATTTGTTTCTCTTCAACAGTTCAAGCTACATGGCTGACCTGGAGTAAGAAACACATCCAATCACTTATTCTCACGCCACGGGCCACTGGTACAGTGGGTGCTTAGAAGAAAAGGCAAAGTTCTTTTATTCAGCTTAGTAGCTTTTTAAAAAGTATTGTTTTAAGCCGGGCGTGGTGGCGCACGCCTTTAATCCCAGCACTCGGGAGGCAGAGGCAGGCGGATGTCTGAGTTCGAGGCCAGCCTGGTGTTCAAAGTGAGTTCCAGGACAGCCAGGGCTATACAGAGAAACCCTGTCTCGAAAAAACCAAAAAAAAAAAAAAAAAAAGTATTGTTTTAAGCCAGAGGATGGTTTCATGAGTCTGTGAGTAAGACAACAGAATGAGCAAACTGGAAGCCTCCACATGAGCCAGGAGAAAGTCCAAGGCCAGCTTGGGCTGCATACAGTTCCAGGACTGGCAGGAATACCCTGTCTGAAAGAGAGAGAGAGAGAGAGAGAGAGAGAGAGAGAGAGAGAGAGAGAGAGAGAGAGA
>LR750231.1:550883-738948 GCA_902729485.2 Mus minutoides | reverse complement strand
GTGCCATGGTATGACCAGGGATGCTGGAGGGTGCCATGGTATGACCAGGGATGCTGGAGGGTGCCATGGTATGACCAGGGATGCTGGAGGGTGCCATGGTATGACCAGGGATGCTGGAGGGTGCCATGGTATGACCAGGGATGCTGGGGGGCATCCGCAGACTCCTGTGTGCATCACTGCGGTGAGTGCTCTCTCTCAACTAAGGTTTCTGGACCACTCAGCCTGTGGTTCTTCTAGGCTTGTTCTTCTTTAATGTGGGTACCATGTTTTATAGGATGTAAGAACACCTCTTCCGAGCATGATAATCCTGAGTGGCTCTAGACATTGTCAAATGTCTCTCTAGGAGGGCAAAATTGTTCCCTGTTGGGAGACACTAGTCCAGACTAATTTCCTTCAACAGCCATATTTTGAGTTACCTGGACTTGGAACACCTTGTAGACCCTGTGGCTTTTGGTACAAAGACTCTCTGGCCTGTAGCATCTTGGCAAATGTTATGACCTTGGAGGGGCTGAAGAGCTAGCCCCATAGAGGCAGGGACTGGATGTCACCAATCAAAGTGTGTGTGTGTGTGTGTGTGTGTGTGTGTGTGTGTGTGTGTGTGTGTGTCTGTGATTTTTCTGGAGGTGTTACAGGGTCCTTCCTCTGTACAAGGCTTTGTCCACATTGCACTAATCTCTCCTGGAGTCACCCACCTCCCCACACTGTGACATTTTCTAGTTGAGACTGGTGAGTAGGGGTGAGGTCCCAGAGGCTGTTCATCCCGGTTTAGGGGGGAGGTTGTTCTCTGTAGTCTGCCACTGCCTTTTTTGGCCAGAATTTCTTATGGGATCTTTGGCATCTGTTTATACCCTAGGTTTTTCCACGCCAAGGGTCTGGGCTGGACAGCTCCTTCTTTGTCCAGCAGTAGCAGATTAGAAGAGCAAAGTTGTAGCAAAGTTGCAGCTACAGGGCAAGGAAGCAGGGGAAGTGAGAAGACTTGAAGGCAGGCACCTGGGGAGAGCCATTTTCACCCAGTGGCCCCATTCTATAAGAATGGCAGAGAGTTGAAATACCGCTTAAGGCAGGTTGGCAGGGGTGGAGTCAGCAGTTGGTCCCAAGAACAAAGGGGCTGAGCTTGTTTGGAACTGGTTCAGGTGGGGGTTTATTCTCCCTCCTTTCCTCTCACTCGCTCAAAACTATCTTTTCCCTCTCATCATTTGAGGACATCTGTAGGATAGAGGAGGCATGGGAGCTCCTGGTTAGGAGCACAAGGAATGTGGTCTTGGAAAGAGATGGGGAGACTCTCTGCTTTCTGAACCCCCATCACAGGGTAGGCCCAGGACTCATGCTTCATTTCCTCTAACAGCCCTGGGAGATAGGTAAGAATGGGCAAGAAGTGGGGCCAGGAGTCAAATTCAAGGTTTCTGATCTGTCCCCTTGCCCAGCTCCTCCTCTTAGGCCGGAAGGGTGGGCTTTAGGATGTGAGCCCCAGAGCAATCCAGACAGGCAAGGCTGAGGAGAGCCTTGCTGTGGGGCTCTAACTGCAGAGGAAGCAATGTCAGAGTTCACAGGGCACTGCTGGTATCTTCTAGGTTTCACGGGTGGTGGGGGTGGTGGTAAGTTGTCAGGGTTTAATTCAACTCTGGGGTACATTTCTTTTAAATGATATGTATTTTTATATTTTTTGAGATTATAATATAATTACATCCCTTCACCCTTTCCTCCCTCCAGGACTTCCCATGTACCCTCTTTCTTTCAAATTTATGACCTCTTTTTCTTTAATTGTGTGTGTGTGTGTGTGTTTAATTGTGTGTGTGTGTGTGTGTGTGTGTGTGTGTGGTGTAGTCATAAATATATGAATACAATGTATCAGTCTGTATAATGTTACTTGCATGTATACGTTTTCAGGACTGACCATTGGGTGTTGGATAGCAGTTGGTGTATTCTTCAATGGGAAGACTGTCTCTCCTGCTCTTAGCGTTGTCCGTCTAGCTGCTGATAGACCTCCGTCTAGGTTTGTGGACCTCGTGAGCCTGCCTCTTTCCTCATTACCATGTCTATTGGTAATGTTCTTGTTCAGGCCTTGATTAGTGAGAGTTTATACATGTAGCTCCTCTGACATTTCTAGGAGATGAAATCTTACTGGAAACTTTCTGTTTCTCTGATTCTTACAATCTTCCCACCCCATTCCCAGAAACGACCTCTGAACCTTGAACATAGGACTTTTTTTTGTTGTTGTAGATTTACCATTTTGGACCAGGATCCACAACTCTACATTTTGATTAGTTGTGGTTTTCTGTCACGATCTCTGACTTTTGGAAAGAGACACTTCCTTGATGAGGGTGGGAACTATGTTTATCTGTGGGTGTAAGGATACATATGTAGACTGTAGTTAGGGTTTGTGCTGGTTTAATAAAGCTGTGGTTTCAAGTTCTCCGGAATTCATGACTTCACTAGCTCCAGAGAAGAGTTGGCTATCTTTCCAGTACTAGGCGTGTTGAGAGAGCTTTAATTCCAATTAGAGAGCTGTTGGTTACAGCTGTTGGTTACGCATGCACATGCACCCCATTGCGCACATATGGAGGTCAGAGGACAAATCACACGAGTCACTTCTCAGTCTTGGCAGCGAGCACCTTTACCGGTAGAGCCATCTCAGTGGCTCCTAAAATGTGTATTTCCAGATGGATCTTCTGCTCAAAAGCCACTCCCAGCTTGCAGTTCTCTGGTCAGCTACACCCGAAAGGTGTGTTCATGCCTATATGCTGGAATCTGTGAATCTGTCCTCATTGAAGATCGGGTTACTGCCTGTGTGATTAAGTTACGGGTCTTAGGATGAGATTATCATCGTGAGCCTCCTGTGTCATAATAAGCGATGCTGTAAAAGACAGGAGGAAAGATACAGGCAGAGAAGAGGAGGAGGCCATTGTAGAGACAAAGGCAGAGGGAGGAGCGAAGCCACCCTGAGGCAGGTGGATTTCTGAGTTCAAGGCCAGCCTGATCTACAAAGCGAGTTCCAGGACAGCCAGAGCTATACAGAGAAACCCTGTCTCAAAAAAACAAAACAAAACAAAACAAAATAAAACAAAACAAAACCCAAAATATGCTAAAACAGAGATTCTGCCTTCCAGCCTTTGGAGGGACCAGAGTCTTGCCAACACCTTGACTCTAGACTTATGGCCTCTGGAACTGTGTATAAGCACAGTTTCATCAATTCAAGTGGCCCATCTCATGGTAAAATATTACAGCACCGCCTAAAAATGAACCTGTACTGCTCCATATACCTCCATTGTTAGGGCCTCTGATGGATCAGAGCTCCCTCTGCACTGCTCCCTGGGTGTGCCCTCTAGAGAGAAGAAGACAGGGACTTCAGGGACATTTAAGTATAGAGAAGAGACTGGGGCTTCTTTTAAAGAGCCTTATAAACCACAAAAATGATTTTTAACTTCCCCCCAAGGGCTTGAGAGTATATAACAAACACGTGTGTTCTCGAATATTAGAGGGAGCAAGAGGAGTCCCATTGCCGCCACCTAACCCCAAGCTCTAAGCAACACTGGGTGTTCAGGGAGGAGAGGATGCAGGGACAAGGTCATCAGGCTTAAAACCTGTTGGCTGCTGAAGCTCTTTGGCCATTTGAATTTTTATTTGTCCCCAAGGTCTACCAGCTAGTGGCCTATTTCCATGAAAGTCATCACAGAAATTGTTTTCTTCCCTACCTAATTGGGTCAATTAAATTCAGCTTTCCCCCCCTCAGAATCCTGGAGAGACTAGAGGTCAGTGACTTTAAACCCAGCCCTGGCTAATGACTTTGGGACCCCCGGACCCTCCAGGCAGCCCAAAGGCAATTAGCCAATGTTGGTGACTTTTGTTCTGCTTCTGTTGACAAATGGAAACAGATGCAGCGTTGGGGTCTGGGGCCGAAGCCAGGATGGAGTCAATACTTTCGTTTACACTGAAGTGGGAACAGTTTTTGGCTAGGGTGGAGATACCCACAGTTTCTTAGCACTTCAGACATCAGGGCGTGTTCTCTTGCAAGGGCTCTTGGTTCCCCCAGAGACAAGGAGTCATTTGTCACCTGGGTCACTCTGACACCTACCTACTAGTCTCTGCCTTTCTGGTCTTTACAGCCCTTTACAGAGACAGAGCACTGTCTCTGGCGCTAGGTGATCAAGATTCCAAGCCACATCTTACAGCCTACGACGTGTCCACCGCTAAAGCCTTCAGCCTGATAGCCTGGCTTAGCCTTCAGTCTCTGTCATCTTCACATGGGCCAGAGCCGACATTCTGCCAGATCTTGTCTGAGACCTTCCTACTATCTTTGTCTTCGTTTGATGTCTCTGCTCAAGACATCTTCCCGTTTCATCTTTGCTCATGCTTCGAGAGACTTTGTAGTGTGTTCATTAAGTGTGGGCAGCCCTGGAATCTGACTCTTTGGGGGTTCATGTTCTGCCTCTGTCAGTTACATGAGATAAAATATACACAGTGCTTAGCTTGGAGCCTGACATAGATAAGTGTTTAATAATGTATGCTGTGACAGTATTACCTCATAGCACTTCCTCTGACTTTCAGCATTCGCCTCTCTTATGAAATCTTTCCCAAGTTACAGCAACCTTGCCCTCCCAGACCACCAACTTCCAAGCAACAACCCCTGCCTCTGGTAAATTCAGTCAGGCCAGGGATCCTATTATGGTGTTTGGCCTCATGGATGTCTACTTTTCTGCCCTGGTGGGCAAGACACCTGCTCTGCTCCACCTTCATACGTTTGTTGTCTAGGGGGTGGACACTTGGGTAGGTAACTGTGAACCAGACTGGGAAGTGTTTGGATAGGGGACAGGGTGAGCAGGGCACAGAGAGAGACCCAAAGCCCAAAGGAAAGGCTCTGTGAATCTATGGTGGAAGGTTAGGGATCGCTTCCCAGAGGAAGTGGGATCTGAGTTGAAACTCAGGAAAATCAGCAGAATTTAAGCAGGTGGAGACAACCGGAGGTAAGGACTAAGGGACGTTTCTACAGTGGGAACTACAGGTGGGAAGACAGAGGAGAGAGAGGGAGCATGGTGTGCTGGAAAGAAGAGAGAGAGGATGGAGGGGAAAAAGAAGAAAGGAGGGAGAGAGAAGCGCTGATGGCTTTGAGTATTTCGGTGTGGGTATATGTGGGCATTGGGCTGGGAAGGTTAGAGGAGGATGGAGAAGCAGGCAGGGGCAGAACCTACAGGGTTCTGAAGCCATGGTAATGGTGTTATATTTGCACATCTAAGGCATGAGGCAAATGTTTGTGAAAAACTGAGAAAACTTCAAAAGAGCACTGCCTGTGGGGAACGGGAGGAGGTGGGTTTGCTGGCTGCCATCACAGCATCCTCCTGGGTTCTGGTCTCCATCACAGCATCTTCCTGGGTTCTGGTCTCCATCGCAGCATCCTCCTGGGTTCTGGTCTCCATCNTTGAGCTAATAGCCAGTGTCTTCAGGGTGTTCTCTGCCCTGTCTGTGTGATTGGTTCTCTTTCATAAAGATGATCTTGACTACCAGTTTAGGTTAAGCTTACAATGGCTTCACATCTGGGGACAATTTAATCCGGACCTCTGCCTATCCACTCATGCATCTACACCAAGTTTTTGCAGAATGTCTACTAAGCCCCTGGGATGCACTAGGTACCAGGGCTCCCAGCTCCAATGAAGCCACCATGGTTCCAATCCTGATGACAATTGTGGAAGACGAGTCTTCAATATAGTCACGTGGCTGTACCTGTGGCTAAAGAAAAGGGTGGGATCCTATGAGAGTAACAAAATGGCAGGCGTTAGGTTGCAGTGACTGATCCCTTCATTTGACTCCCCCAGGTCCTCCGTCCCTCTTCTCTGTCCTGGTACCTGACCTGCATAGACTCCCTCCATAGCATCTGGCCTCCAAAGGGGTATCTGGCAGGAGAAATGAAGATGAGTGGAGATAAAGTCAGGAGTTTACTGTCCGAGCTTCATTTATGCCGGGTCACCCTGGGATGGCTGTGTCCTTTGGCCTGCCCCTCCAATCCCTTCATCCTTCTTCGGGCTCTGTCCATTCCACTGTGCTCCCTCTTCATCTCATGCCATGCCTTCCTGAAGAGTCCTTCCCTCAGCCCCCTCAAATCATCTGAATGAGTGCGCCATGGATTCCTGTCAGATCCTGCGGGATGCAGATGGCAAGAGAAGAGTCTTTCGGAGGAAGTGACATTTAAGTTAGACTGTGGGATGGGAGGGTGCCAGGCATGTGAAGAACCAACGACGAGGAAAGACACTCCAGGAGGAGGGGGGTGGGAGTCGGGGGGGGGGGGAATCACATGCGTAGACTCTGGGGTGGGAAGCGCTGATCAGTCTGTCGAGGAGCAGAGCAGAGAGCTGAGCACTGGGGGGCTGTGTGCAGGGGAGGTGCAGGCTGGGCAGAGCAGCTAGAGAGCTTTTTGAGCTGGGTAAGGACCCTGGATTTTCTTGCTACTCCGCAGCCACACAGCAGAGGAAGGTGTGAACTGCATTGTCCCCCCACTCCTCCCCTGACAGTGCTCCCTACCAGAGATAAGGGCACTGACAGTTTCAGGTAGGGATCTGAGAGCACATTTTGTGTGTGTGTGTGTGTGTGTGTGTGTGTGTGTGTGTGTGTGTGTGTGTTTGTGTGTGCATTTAACCCTTCAATGGCAGCACAAGGATGATAGTTTTTTTGTATGATTTTATTTTATTTTGTTTTATTTTATTTTATTTTATTTTATTTTATTTTATCTTTTGGATAAAGACCCAAGATTCAGAGAGATGGATTTATATACCCAAGTTTCACAGATTAAAATGGGGCTAGCTGGGATTTG
Organism: Mus minutoides; assembly: GCA_902729485.2. NCBI lineage: Eukaryota > Metazoa > Chordata > Mammalia > Rodentia > Muridae > Mus > Mus minutoides. The sequence continues at coordinate 732,149 of LR750231.1, read as the reverse complement.
AAATTCAGACATCCTAAGCAGGGGTCTTATTTCCTCTCTCCATGTTTTGAGATAGGGTTTCCTGTGTAGATCATGTTGACCTTTGACCCCCCAATCTCCCTGTTTTAGCTTTTTGAGTGCTAGGATTACATGCATATGCTACCATGCCCATATCAGACCCTTGCCCTAAACACTTGTCACTGCTACCATTGTTAAGTTAAACTGACCTCTGACCTTTGCAATTCCAACCCAGGGCTTCCTAAACCTGTCAATCACTTCTTATTAGTTTCTTATGCCCATTGATTATTTAATGCATTATGCATGCCTAGTCTGCCTTTTCAAATGGAACGCAGACTTCTTAAAGACAGGGATGGAGACTTCTAATTCTCTATGACCTGTGGAATATTGGAAAATGGTTGGCAGGTACTGAGCAGTCCTGAGTGCTTTTTGGATGCCCATTTTAAATAGGATAGTGGCTACAAAGTGATGGGGCCTGGCATTTAGCAAATGATGATCCCTGTCATTGGTGTTAGGCGGAAAGAAAGAAGGAAATTGGTTAGTTTGAAGGTCACTGTCAACCCTATATCAAATGCAACATCATTCAGTCACAGTACCGGGTCATCTCCATGGTGCCTACAGTCTGGCGCCCTGTCTTAACCTAAAACACTGAAGAGCAAATTGGGGGAGAACAAGATTGCTCTTCCTAGATGTCAATTGAAAACCATCATCTTTTAATAAGCCAATGGATGTCTTTGAGTTTCAGGATGCTCTTTTTTTTATGTTCAGTAGCATCTCTTCGTGGGGATAATGAGTTCTATATATTGGCTCCCTGCCGAGGGAAGGAGCATTTCCCATTATTGACTCTGAATTTACCTCCTGCCAATTCCAAGTTTCATGATCTTTCCTCTGCCCATGCTGTTATCTTCCCCTGAGACAAGGACCTGAGAACAGACAAGCAGTTTTGGCCCACCCTGCACCATCCTGTTCTTCATCCCAAGAGACCTGTTGATTCTTCTGCTCTTATTTCCCTAATAGCCTCCCCTTTAGTCTCTTCTTAGCATAGCGGAGATAATAGAATGACCTGCTCTATACCCCCAAAGCTTCCCTTAAAAGGAAAGGCAGCCTAGACAGCATTGCAGATGGCCCAAGCGTATTCCTCTCTACTTTTAACACGGAACTCCCCTCTTATTTCCTGGCTTATGTGGGACCAAGAGGTTGCTTCATGAATAGTGGGCCTGAACCCATTTCTCCCTTGTTCTTTGTCTAGGTGGCTGCCAGGCATCCAGCTGTTTTCTTCCACAACAGAAGTTTGTCTTTCATCTTGTCTCCTGTTTGAGGCATTTGGACAAGAGGAGACATTTTGTGGAGGTTATGGTTTGAGGCCAATGATTGAGCCTCAGGCTGGTTTATTTTGCGTTATATGTATGTACTTGTTTGTTTGTTTATTTATTTGTTTATTTATTTATGCCTGTGTGGGTGAGTGTGGGGGCATTTGCCAATAGTGCATATGTGGAAGTTGTAGGCTAACCCATAGGAGTCTGTTCTCTCTTTCTACCTTGTGAGTTTTCCGGATCAAACTCAAGTTGTCAAGTTTGGAGGCAAGCATCGTGTTTGTTGGTTGATCTTTTTTGGACAGAGTTTCTTTGTGTAGCTCTGAATATTCTAGAATTCTCTCTATGGACCTGGCTGACTTCAAGCTTAAAGAGATCTACCTGCTTCTATCTCTGCTGGGTTTAAAGGCACGCACCAACACCGCCTGGCCTCGTTTAATGCTAAGCACATAACACCCATACTATACCTTTCCCTGTCTATTTTGATGACTTGATCAGTGTGTGCGTGTGTGTGTGTGTGTGTGTGTGTGTGTGTGTGTGAGAGAGAGAGAGAGAGAGAGAGAGTTAGATAGATAGATAGATAGATAGATAGAGAGAGAGTGAAAGTAATGCATGTTATAGGTATCTTTACCTCTCTTTGTTCCAGTCTTTCCTCTTTCATGCAATTATACCCTATCCCTGAGCCTTACTCTATGTTTCTTCTACTCCAGATTTCTTCCCTTAGGCTAACTCTCCATCCTTGAAAAGTCCTCAAGGGTGTGAGGTGAGGGAGGAGGGAGAGGGGGATGCTTCCTAGGTCGATGTGTGGGTAATAGGATTAATCTTGTAGAAACTGTACAGTTGATGTATCTCTTGGTTAAGAAACACAACCGTGGGAAGCTAACTATTCATTTGCTGGTTTATGCTGGAGCATCACCGCTACAGAAATGCTCATGTCCCAATACCTACATCAAAATCTTGCTGTGAGGGGTGGGTGGAGAGATAGCTCAGTGGTTTAGAGCACTTGTTGCTCTTTCAGAGGACCTGTATCCCAGCACCCACATGGTGGCTCATGGTCATCTGTCATTGCAGTTCCAGGGAATCTGGCACCTTCTTCATGGCTTTTTGGGACATAAAACATGCCTGGGGTGCACATATAAACATGCAGACAAAATATTCATACACACTAAAAACAAACAAACAAACAAACAAACAAACAAACAAACAAACATCTCACTGTGGTGCCAGTGGAGTCCAGGCTTGGCTGTGCCTGAGGACTCCCGGAGGCTTTAGGAGGACAAAGAGACAAAGCAGTGCCCATCACTCCTGCGCCTCCTGCCCTTCAGTTCCTCCCAGGGCAGGTGAGCGCAGTGCTTTCTGAGAGCTGCTCCTGTGATTTCAGAGAAGAGCGAATCATCATCCTGACCACAATCCAAGCTCTCAGCACCTCCCACCCACCCTGCAGTCTTTCTCACAAGGTCCTCTGCTCCGGGAACAGCCGGTGGGCGGGGCTGAGAAGCCTCACTAAATACTTGTGTAGAAGAATATTGATTTAGACACACTGATCTGTATTGTTGGGTCTTGTTTTTAATTACTTCATCGTATTTTTAGTATTGAATTCCATTTTCCAGTCTCAAGTGCACGCTTGGTTGATGCTGGAGTTATAGGGCTTGCTTAAACTCATTTATTAATTTATCCATCTCTTCACTTGTCCGCCAACTTTCTTATCCATCCTTTGATCCATCCATCATTTATTTGTCTGTCTGCTGTCTATCATCTATCTATCTATCTATCTATCTATCTATCTATCTATCTATCTATCTATCCATCCATGTATTCCTTTGCCCATTAATCTCTTTATCATGTTATTCAATGATTCAGTCATCTCTCTTATTTATTCAGTCATCCATCCATCCGTCCATCTTTTATTTGTCCATCCATCCATCCATCCATCCATCCATCCATCCATCCATCCATCCAGTCATGCATTTCTTTGCCCATTAATCTCTTTATTATGTTATTCAATGATTAAGTCATCTCTCTAATTTTCTCAGTCACTCATCCATCTATCTACCTACTCACTCATCCTCTCTCCTATCCTCCTGGCCTTTTGTTTGCTCACTCATCCTTTGGTAACATCAGTTTCTCAGACAGTTTCTGATAATAGAGTTGAAGGTTCCTGACCCTGGCTCTGGAAAGACAGAGGCTGAGGTACATACTGAAGGCCTTGCTGTAGGCTGAACATGTTTATTATTTGAGGGAGAATCCTGGCACATTTTTGTTGTTGTTGTTATCAGATGTCCTGCTTTTTAGTGATAAATATCTTATTACCCTACTGAAAACTCTTTACAATCTAGGGGCTCTCTCAGGACCAGGGCAGTCAGTCTCCTTAGCACCAAGGGAGCTGCTCTTTAGAACAACTGATGGAGGGGAAGGAGAGGAGATGACATTTAGTGTTCCTCGGAGGGATGCCTTCTTACGAAGTACCTTTAAACAGTTGTAATAAAAACACTAAGAAAGAATAAGATGGGCAACTAGAGGAAGGGTAAAATCAAGGTGTTGCCATAAATGAGACACAAGTGAATATAAATGCCCCCGGGCCAGCAAGGGGACTAACTGGGTAAAGGAGCCTGCTGCCAACTCTGATTACCTGGGCTTGATTTCTAAGATCTACATGATGGGTCTAACTTCCAGGAGTTTTCCTCTGAATTCCACATGTGCATGGTAACAGGCCTGGTCTGCACAGAGACATACAGACACACAGACATAGACACACACACACACACACACACACACACACACACACACACACACACAAAGACACAGACAGGGACACAGAAATAGACACAGACACAGATACACAGAGACACCTACAGACATACATATAGATATACACATACAAACACAGACACGCAGACATAGACACACACAGACACACAGAGACACAGACACACAGAGACACACAGAAACAGATACAGACATACACAGACACATACAGACATACACACATAAACACAGATACACAAACACAGATACAAATAGAAACACATACACACACAGACACAAACACAGACAGACAGACAGACAGACAGACAGACAGACAGACACACACACACACACTGAGACCTGAGCTAAACACTACAAATCCTAGGCAAGTCAGAGACAACGCACACCATCTTTAGAGAGACAGGCATGTAGACTGGAATTACCTTCTGTGTTCTGTAGCTATACACAGAGAAGCAAAGTCCTACTCACCATGCTTGTGTATCATAAGGAAATGCAAATGGGGCTGGATTCTAGCTTTCTTGTTAACATAATGGCCTAGAATGACGAAACCCTGAGCTCACTTCTTAGCACCAGGAAACCTAGCAAAAAATATAGGAAATATATAAAAAAATTTAAAAAAGAAGTATATCATTTCAATCAACATATGTTTACAGGAGCTGTGGACCACTGCTCCCCAGTAGCTTACAAGAGAGTGAGTGGGGAAGAAAGATGCGTGAGAAGTTGTTCTGCAGGGGTGACAAGCTCAGTACACGAGGAAGTACTAGGATCTGTGAGGATACCTGACAGGAAGAAACAGCAGGGAGGCAAGGGGCTCCAGAATCAGAGGAGTCATCATTCCATCCATCCATCCATCCGTCCATCCATGCATCCATCCATCCATCCATCCATGCATCCATCAATCCATCTGTTCATCTATCACCCATCCATGCATGCATCTATTATCCATCCATCCAACCATCCATCCACTCATCCACCTGTCTACCCATCCATGCATGCATCTGTCATCCATGCATCCATGCATCATCTATCCATCCATGCATGCATGCATGCATGCATGCATGTATCTGTTATTCATGCATCCATCCATGCATTCATCTATCATCCATCCATCAATGCATGCATTTGTCATTCATCCATGCATGTATTCACCTATCCATCTTTTGAACAAATAATCCCTAAACATTTACTTTGTATGGCCCAGAGCAGGGAGATGGGAAATGAAATAGTAGCACAGCTTCTACTTTCAAAGCATCTTCTTAGAACAAGGTGAGAACAGGAAGGGTCCTGTTCCCTGGAGTCTTTCATAGCCCCTCACCTAATATCAAAAGCTCGGGGATCTTGGGGACAGGCCACTTCCAGGTTTCAAAATGGGGTAAACCCTTCCTCACCTCACAGTAAAGACCTGACAGGTGCAGCCAGTGGAGGCCTCATGGGGCCAGGTCACAGGGAACATGTCACCTTGGGTGGTGGTGAGTAAGGCAGGTTGAGAAGAATGGCTTCCAGACAGGGCTGTGGAGACCCATATGGTCCTCTAGGGCCACCCAAAGGCAGCTATATGCAGGGAAGCTCTAGGTCTGGGAGTCACATAGATCTGGGTTTTGGGATAAGCACTCTTACCTAGTTGGATGAGACCTTATGCAGACAGTACCAGAGGTTTCCACAGTTTTGAAAGATGAACAGAGTCTAGGACATTGGTGGATGGAACATTAGCATTCATCAGGCTATGAGTTTGTGTCCCAGTATTAAAGGCAGCAGTGTGACCTGTGGTGACGGATGTGGTTAGTTGGAAATGCCCATGATGCCAAGACTCACTGGGCAGACAGCTTGTGTATAAAGGCTCGTCTCGGCCGTTCCCTCTTGTGTTGAAAAACTTTTTTTTCAACACAAACTCATAACCTCTGTCTTAACATTTTAGGTACTAGCCTATGAAAAAGTAGAGGAGAACCCAGGGTCTTCCAGATGCCCATTTATTAAGAAACCATAAAAGTTGGGAAATACGTTGTCCAAAGCACATTATATACTCTCATGAAAATGACCTTACCCTGCCACAGTAAAGGAGTCACACTAGTACCTTCTATAAGTGACTTTAAAATTGATTCTGGAACTCTGGAAGCCACCCCAAGAGTGGCACTTGGTCCACGTTTGTTCAGTGGGCTAGAGAGATGGAGGTCTCCTGCCAGATGGGACCTATGGGGAGGAGAGTGTCTGTAGTCTGCCCGCTGTCTTGTGAGAACAGTCTAGGTTCTGATTATTGTGTGGGTAGTTGATGCTGCTGTGTGGTTTGTTACTGTTGACATATCCAGTCTTTCTACATGTTCCAAAACACCTGATATATTTTATCATTAATCTGCCCGTACATTTTGTAATTGTATCCTGGTAAAGCTCACAGGCAATGTTATTTTTTTGCGGGGGTGGGGAGTCAATCCTCTGCTTGTGCTGGTTTTCAGTAACCAGAACAAGGTGAAAGAAACAGGGTCTCATTTTTCTTCCCTTTGCTATGCGCTTAGGATATCTACAGGGCACAGGAGTCCTATTGGGCAGCATCTGGTCTCTCTAGATCTAGATGCTAAAGAGGATTGCCAGTGTGTTTCCAAAGCAGAGTTAGGGAATGCATAGATCTAACTGTATTTTGCATATTAACATTCCCACATTTGTATGGTCTTCTGAAAATTCTGAGCACTCTAGCCCACTGGGTTGGTGGGGGAAGGGAGAGGTCTGAGGCCAGGATGCATATGTTTCAAAGACACTTGCAAGTCATAGCTATGGCTACACGTGTGCAGTTAATTAGAGACTGCTGTGTACACAGCGACAGGTTGAGTACCTGACTTGCCTCCCCAGTCTGTCTAGGTGTTAAGACACACTTCGAGGATGTTAAATGTAGACACAGTAAAAGATCACTTTGTAAATGTCTTTTTGCTAAAATTCACATGCAATTCTGTCCGCAGGAAATGGAACAGGGAAACCGCCCCTGAGAGCCATATGGTGCTATCTGCACATGTTCAGGGCTCTGGAGGAGGTGGGAGGAAGCAGTTGTAAAAGGTGACTCATTCGTATGTTTGTTCTTGGGCCTTTTCGGAGGCCATTTTTTTTTTCTGCACGTTTTGTGAATTTTGTTTTGCCATGTTTATATTGTGTAAAATGGAAAAAAAATGAATCCAGGGTTTGCAGCACCTAGTCTATAGATGGAAAAGAGGTTGCCAGTTCATGACAGAGCACTGATACGTTAGCACATTGAGTAAACTTGGTATTGAAAGTGTAGGAAAACTTGTTTTCTGTAAGTGAGTTCAGATGTGAATTTATCTCCCCCTTTAGAACATTATTAAAAACTTATTTCTATTTTATGTGTATGAGTGTTTTGCCTGCATGCATGTGGACATCATGTGCATGCAGTTCCTGCAGAGGCCACAAGGGGGCGGTAGATTTCCCCTAGAACAGGAGCTATAGATGGTTGTGATCCACTAGGTGGGTTCTGGAAACCAAACCCAGGGCCTCTGCAAGAGAGTGAGGGGCCAGCCGGGCATGGTGGCACACGCCTTTAATCCCAGCACTCGGGAGGCAGAGGCAGGTGGATTTCTGAGTTCGAGGCCAGCCTGGTCTACAAAGTGAGTTCCAGGACAGCCAGGGCTACACAGAGAAACCCTGTCTCAAAAAACCAAAAAAAAAAAAAAAAAAAAAAAAAGAGAGTGAGGGGCCTTAACCACTAAGCCATTTTTTCAGCTCTTATTCAATTCTCTTTAAGTTTTACATATGCCTGTTCTCCATTTGTTAAAGGACAGGACAGAAAAAAATGGTTTGGACCCAACTGGTCATATTTAAAATATACCACCTTTGCAATACATACAATTTTATTTTCATATGCAATACACATAACAGACAAGTCCTTTTGTGAAGTGTCTAGCCTTTTTTGCTAGTCAGGAGTGCTTGGTACATTTAAAAGTGTAGATTACTTTTGTTTAAATAGCTTTTAAAAACCTGGGAAACACTGTGTCTGGAATTGGAATTTCTGGAGCACATCTGAGGACCGCACTGTCTGGGCTCGTTCAGTGGACTGGGGGAGGTGGCTGGGAAGAAACTGCAGAAAGTATTGTGTTAATTTGTGCTGGGAAATGTCAGCTTATCTATTACCCTCTAGGTAAGGGCACATCATTGAATGGGGTTGTATTGTGTATATTGTATACAGACTGCATTAACGAGCCCTCATTTTATACTATCTAGTTCTTAGGTATTAGAGAGGTTGTTAATGTAGGTCAAAGTGGACTTAGGAAACGAACATTTTGTATACCGTGTTGAAATGCATGGAAAGATCGTCTGGGCTTTGTGGAAATGAGATTGCAGCACCACGTCTAAGCGATGTGTCCCTTTGTTACAGGTAATGTAGGAAGGAATAGATTAAAAGAAATGAAGGGTTCTAGACCACAATGCTTCCATTAGGAGATGCTTTTAGGTATAACAATTGCTGCTTCTATGTGGCTTATTCAACACTGCTGTGTGTATGGTGGACGAGCTGAGGTCCTCATTTCATGCATCTAGTCTTTCAAGAGGTTTAGAAGTACAGAGAATATGTTAAAAGTTAAAGTGATAATAAACACACTTGGCAGATCTCCATTTATTACAATGCATAGTGACAAGTTGTGCCTTTACCCCTAGCACATGCGAGGCAGAGGGAGGATCCAGCCTTGCCAGGGTTACCTAGTGAGACTTTCTCAAAAAATGAAAGATAACAAAACAAAAACCAAAGTGATGTGTTGCCTTTTGGAAACAGAATGAGCTATGCTCATTATGTTTGTGATGGTTCGGGGAGGGAGGGGGATGGACATGGGTAAAGATTGTTACCTCAGCATGCTTTGGGACCAGTAAGATTGACAGTTGGTTCTTCCATCCTGTCTGCACATGTGTTGGATTTTGCAGTGTGTATAGTGCACACAAAGGGTAGATAGGCCATAGCATCTAATCCTTCTTGACATTTGAGAGCCTCTCCAAAGATGGCAGCGTAAACTAAAGCGCCGGGTACAGAGGAAAGGGAGGAATGGGGAGATGGCAAACTGTTTGCTATACAAGCCTGGGGGGTCCAGGTTCGATCCCCAGCACCCGTGTAGAGTCAAGTGAGCACCCTCATGCCCTGACATCTACACACCCCACATCCACTTCTTCTCCTACACTGCATACATAAAATAAAGCATTAAGAGCCTCAGGAGAACAGACTGCAAAGGAAGGGCTAAGAGAAAGTCATGGAGCACGAGGCTTTGATGCATGCTTTGCACTGCAGTGGAAAGGCACAACTTGTGTTGGGGTTTTTGTTTGTTTGTATTTCATTTGTTTCCTTTTTCTTTTGATGCTATGGCCTATCTACCCTCTGTGTGTACTACACACACTGCAAAATCCAACACATGTGCAGACATAGGGTTTAGCTTTGTAGCTTAGCTCTGGCTGACCTGGAACTCACTATGTAGCCCAGGCAGGCATGAACTTACTACGATCCAGTACCATCCTCCCAAGTGCTGGGATTATAGGCATGTATTTTCCCCATGGGTGGAAATGCCTTGACTCAGAACAGCCTTTCTAATCAAATGACAGGTTTCCCAGTGAGCACATAACTGGATCTTCTCTGTTCTGTGCTGTCCCATCCAGGAGGGACCTGGCGGGGTGCAGTGGAGGAGGGCTGGATGGCGAATACAATAAGGCTATCCAGCTCTACCTGGACAGCAGTGGAATCTGAGGGAGCTGGTCTCACAAGGGCATGGTTGGTTATTGGAGGGCATAAAAGTGGGTGAAGTTGAGGTGACAGCAGAGGAGGTCAGGTGACCTTTCTCACTCAAGGTTTTGTAAGGTGGCAATCTCCTGGGGATTTCATTCACACCCAGCCTTTGGTCTACCTTTGGAGGTGCCTGGGCATCACTGAGACTCAGAAACAAATGCCAATGGATGCAGACCAGCAAACTTCCTAAGGGTCTGATGAACAATGGTGGACTTGATGGAGAGATGAATGGCTACTCATGTCCTCTGACCAGAGCACCGGCTCTTTATGGCCATGCCAAATGAGTTAAATTATGATTAGAAGAGCCTCGGTAGAACAGACTGCAAAGGAAGGGCTAAGAGAAAGTCATGGACTTTCTCTTATGTACCAGCCAGAGTTCCATCCTGGCAACAGAGACCCTGGATAGTTTTTTCTTTGTAAAAGAAAGAGATTTATTTATTACAAGGAAGTAGATGTTTCCAAAGTTGTTGGAAGAGTTGGGGCAGAGACATCCTGCTAGTATGATAGAAGTATCAGTGGGTGTGCCCTACCAGGAGAGACACAACCTTTGACACAGTTTGAGCAGTGGACACTAAGGTCACTTGAGGTCAGTCATGCACAACCTCTAGCCACACACCCAGACACTGAAATCCAGAGCAGAGCCTGCTGCTGTCTCCTTCCTCTGCTGCTCACCACAGGGACAGGCTCAGCTCTTCTCTCAGCTCCAAGCTCTAGCCGGATCAATTGGGGAACCCCGTTTCTTTCCTAAGATTTAAGCACTCTTGTCTTCAAGAGCGAGTGGGAAATGCAGAGGTGAAAGACTTTCTCCTTGGCCTCTGCAGTGCAGAAACGCCCAGTAGAGGGAGGTGGGCGTGAACGGCAGTCCGTGGGCCATTTCCACACCACTGCACAAGTAATTAGAGCAATAAGATGCTTGCTTTGTTTTGAAATGCCCCACCTTTGTTTCAAGTGTACAAAACAGTACATTTCATTGTGATATTTTCACATGTGCACGCAACATACCTTGATCATATCCCCAACTGTCCCCCTTTATCTTCTCACCCTCCGCCCTCCGACCCCCCACATTCTTCCCTGACAATGTCTCCCCCTGTCTTCCCATCTCCCCTCTTTGAGATTCCACATGTGAGAGAGAGAGCGTGCAGTGGTTGTTTTCGGTAAAGTTTACTTGGCTTAATCTGATGCTCTCCAGTCCCATCCATTTTCCTAGGACAACTTGACGTCATAGAACGACTTGAAATCAGAACATTGTTAACTTAAAATATCTAAAGTATCCATCTCTGCCTTTGCCACCAATAGATCACAGGAAACTGAAAAGGTCGAGGCCATGTTTCACGGTGACTTCAGCCCTGGGGATCAGAGGGATAACCAGCTCTCTGAGGGTTTCTTTTGTTCTGACCGATGGCTAGCCAGCTTCCATCCAGACTCACAAATATTTTCTTTAGGCACAACCCTCTTGTCAAATCTCCTATGTCTCTTTGTATTTGTAGTTTGATTTGTGTCAGATGCAGGGTATGTGAGATGGACCCATAAAACAGCATCATTCAAGATAGTTCTTGAAAGAGTATTTATTTATATTTCCAACCCCCGCCCCCTCTGTGTGTCTGTGTGCGCGCATAGGTCACAGGACAGCCCTATGTAGTTGGTGCTCTCCTCCCACCTTTATGTGAGTTCCAGGGATTAAACTCAGGTCATCAGGCTTGCTTGGAAGTACCTTTATCCACTGAGTTATCATGTTGGCCCCAACAACTTTATTTTTGTGACATTTTCTGAGACAGAATACCTGATGAAAATATCTTAAGGAAGAAAGGGTTCCTTTCGGTTCACAGTTTGAGGGTGCTGTCCATCATGGGGACAAGAGCATGAGGCAGCTGGCCGCATCATTGCATCTCTGTGTGGAAGCAGAGGATAAGTGAATGCTGGTGCCCAAGTGACTTCCTCTTTTCTATTCAGTCTGGCACCCATGGGATGCATGGTGTGGGTGGCCTTCCTACCTCAATTAACCTAATCTACATAATCCCTCAAAGGCAGATTCAGAGACTTGTCTCTTGGTTGATTCTAGATACTGTCAGGGTGACAAGAAGTCATTTACTCCAGAGCATATGCAGGCCCACAATTGTGCCTCAAGTGGGGAGATTTCTTTCTCCATTCCAGGCTGTAGCTGCTGGGGAAGGAGCTATATGCTGTCTCTTTCATGTTACAAGTATTGTTACCCTCTGTCTCTGCCTTAAGATCTTAAGATCTCTTCTTCCTTACACACACACACACACACACACACACACACACACACACACACACACATATACACCTAAAAACTGGCATTTTCTCATTCTTCCCCTGATACTTCTGTTTCTCTGTCATCTTGCATGCAGGGTTTTGATGTCTCTGGGCCAGATTGGAGAGAGAGAGAGAGAGAGAGAGAGAGAGAGAGAGAGAGAGAGAGAGAGAGAGAGAGAGAGAGAGAGAGGAGGTAAGGGAGCATATAGGTCTCCCTATGATGGTGACCACTTTTAACATTCAGACCTTGTTTATATTTAAATTGTACTCTCTCCCTACTAAAAATAGTTCTACCATATGACCCAACTATTCTCTCCTGGGCATATACCCAAAGGACTTGATAGTCTACCACTGAAAGACTGGTACACTCATGTTTATTGCTGTGTTGTTGATAATAGTTAGAAAATGGAACCTGTTCAGATGACTATCAAAGATGGATGGATAAAGAAAACATGATTCATATACACGATGGAATTCTAGTCAGCCACAAAGAAAAATGAAACCACAAGATCTGCAGGTAAATGGTGAAACTGATCATTATTATGTTCAGAAAAATAAGCCAGACTCAGAAATACAGAATATGTTAGTGTGTGTGTGTGTATGTGTGTGTGAGTATGTGTGTATGTACATGTGTGTGCATGTGTGTGTCTATATGTGTCTGTGTGTACATGTGTGTGCATGTGTATGTGAGTGTGTGCATATGTGCATGTGTATACATGTGTGTGTGTGAATAAAATGGGCCATGGGGGAGGAAGAAGAGATCATAAGGCAGGGACAGAGCATGACAGAATGCTTGTGCCATGAAAGGAGATGCTAGGAAAAGGGACCAGCAGGAGAGTCTTGGGGATGGGAGAAGGACCAATGAGGACAAGGTGTCCAGGACATGTCCAGAATGCAATCTGTTACTTTGCATGCACATTAAAAAACCAATAACATGAGAAAGCAGGAGGACCCCTTTCTCTCCAGGATGCTTCTGCACAAGTCAGGCACCTCTTGCCTGCAGTTCCTGGTCCAGATGGCATGTGTCTCTGGTGCCTCGTGTCTTCTAGGGTCACAGCTGTATCCCCACTTTTCTGAACAGGACCTATGTGGGTCTCCACCCCAGCTCTTGTTTACACTTGACTTCTCTCAGCATCATGGAAACACTTGTCTTTCTTCTGCTATGGTCAACTCCATGTGAGTAGCTTTGCAAGCTGTTGCTCTAGGCCCCCTCCACAGATGACTTCAGCCAGGTTCTTGACATCTGGAGTTCTGGAGGAGAACCCACCCCCTTCCCCCAGGTCTGTATTAAGACCTTGAAATGGTCTCTCAGAGCTTCTGGGACTTAATTTGGGGCTATCTATAGTCAGCACTGCATTAGTAAGAGTAGGCTGGGTTATGCTGAGTTAACAAACAGGTCTGAAGCAGTTGACTACTGTACAAGCGCACTGCCGTCTCTGCCCCTCGGTGGTTCCCAGACAATCTTTAAATGCAGTTTCCTCCACTGCTGACTGGTTCCAGATGTTTGATCCCTGACACTTCCATTTTAAAACCACTCCTGCAGGGCTGAGGTGTAGCTCAGTGTGGGTAGAGCACTTGCCTGGTATGCACAAAGGTCATGCTGTGGAGAGGGCACCGTTGGTAAAGTGCTTGCTGGGTAACCATGAGGGTCTGAGTTTTGATTCCAGTACCCACAATCAAAGCTGGACCTGGCTGTGTATACCTGTAATCTCAACCTTGGGAGGCACCCACAGGATCCCAGTGTTCACTGGCCAGATGGCCGAGCCAATCAGTCAATCACCAAGAGACTATCTCTCAGACATAAGGAGGATGGTAACTCATGAAAACGCCTGTCATTGACCTCTGTGTTCTATGGGTGAGCACCCTCCCCCAGATACTATCCATCCCCCACCACAGAGAAGCTCATCCTTAGCTACATAGAAAGTTCGAGCCTAGCTTTAGCTACTTGAGACCCTGTCTCAAAATAAAAATATTAGTGCTCTTACAAAAAAGAATCCTAGCACGTGTACAATGGCATGAGCAGCCCCCCACTGGGAATGCTTAATGCGTCTAACTAGCGCTCCTGCAGGTAGTTAAAATGATGGAATCTGTGTTTGTATATTTCACTACATTCAAATGTTTCCCAAGGAAAAAAAAATAGATATTTTTAGTGAACTTAGCTTCAGCTTCCTATGAGAAGGTAATTTTTACCTTAGTTTCTCCATGTTCGCTAAGATGTTAACCGTATTTTTGCTTTTCAGCACTTGGCATATTTTTGATAGGTTGAATAAATTCTTACACAATAAAGTAAAATTAAAAAAAATATATATACCTCTCCAGTTTCTACAACAAGGGAAGAGGAGACTGGAGTCCTGGACACTAGAATGAAAAGCTTCTCTCTGCATTTCATCACCAAAGCAGTTAAGGGTCAGATGGGATGCCCAGGGATAAAGCCCTGCCATGGTGGGTGGTACCAGTGTCCCACAGACTCACTCCCCCTCCCTGACAACCTGTAAATGAGGCTTTCTCTTCTGGGTGTGGGAGAGTTCACAACAGCTCATTCCAAGAAGTTCTCTCTGTTACAATATTTCCACGATTTTGACCCTTGACCTGTGTGCACGCTTGGCATGAACCCGATTTAGACAACCTCCTTAGCCAGCTTTGCATATGATCCCACACTTCCTTTGAAATATGAGCGTGCCGGTCTCTTTGTGCCCCGGCGAACGCTTCGTTTGAACATGCCGTAATGTATTTGTTCATGTTCTGTCTCCTTCATCTGAATGAAGGCTCTGGAGATCGAGGGCTGCATCCGTCTTCTTCCTGCGATGGCCCATTAGGTTGCCTGCCTGTCAGTGTTGGGCAAACTGTAGATTATAGAGAGCAATGGTAGACAGGAAGGAGGAAGGGAGGGGGGAAGGAAGGAGGGAGGGAAACTGTTAGCGAAGGAGGGATGGAGGGAGGAACGAAAGACAGAATGTAGAAAATAAGTGGGGGGAGCATGAAGAGACAGAGGAAGTAGGGCCACGAGTCCAGTCGGTGTAAAGGTCATTGACACACAGAACACTGAATTTTAGCATCGGACCTTAAGATCAGAGAAAGACAAAAATACTGGGGGCAAAACCAGAGCAAACATTCTGCGATGAATCAGTTCAGGAGCAGACATGAGAGAAGAGTGCTGTCAGGCTCTGGGGACTGTGCTTGGGACACGAGTCTGGATGCTACTCATTCGTTCCTTCCCCCATGGAGAAGGAAAGGGAAATAGCGTTTGCAGAATGCACACTTTCATCCGGGCATTGTGTAAGGTGCCACCTATATGTTATCTTATTGATCATTTGTGGTAATCCTATTAGGAAGCTGGGAGGCAGTCAAGTGAGAGAAGAGATCTTTTCCCAAGGTCACACAGCTATCCATGTGGCTGGAGCCCAGATCTGAGAGCCTTTAGGGGTCTCTCCTATAGAGACATCCAGCCCCTGATCTGCCTCCTGCACGGGGCTCATAGTCTTTATATGGAGATAACTCAAAATGTTTTCTGTGGCACAATTCTATTTTAATGGCAAACTCTGTGCCTGGGTCCTTGTGTGGAGTGCATGCAGAATTGCCTGTGAGTTGTGTCTGTGGAGCTTGGAGGCATCCAGGCCTGATGGGGGTGACACATCTCCAGGATGCGTGTCGTCGCCAGGTGTGACATACTTGAGAACATGGTGTTGTTTACAGCTAACGCTGGCCTTGACCCAGCAATAGCCTCAAGGGCTGGTTAATGTGCCAAGTGAACTGGGTTGCAAGGTATCTATCTGTCTCAGGGGTGAGGGAACTGTCACGAAGTCTTAGATTGTGGCTTTGTGGAGTGAGTGCCCAAGGGAAGTGTAGGTGGCTGTTTTACACAAGGAGAGGATGCTCAGCTCTGGCCTGGCCTGCTTCCCACTCTGAGGCAGTGAGGTGTGATGACCTGAGGGGTCTGTAGAGGGACAAGCATCCGTGGGGCAAGCCTTCCCTTGGGCAAGCCTTCCCGTGCTGGTGCCATGGGCTTTGAAGACACTGATGTCTTCTGTGTGAGCTCCGGGTGACATTCAAACAACACTAAGATGGCCCATCAGCACGGGTGACAAAGTGACCACTTAAAAATGATACTTGACATTTTTAGAGGTGTGAATGTGGCAGAAGACAACTTTGGGTATTGTTCCTCAGGCGCTCTCCGTCTCTTGTTTTGAACAAGATCTTCCATTGGGCTGGGACTTTCCAAGTAGGCTAGATCCCTGCCTAGTGAGCTCCAGGGTCTCCACAGTCTCCATCTTTGTGTCCTAGAGCTGAGGTGATAAGCATAGACCACTCTGCCCGATTGACCACTGTGCCCAGTTCCTAGTTTTGACAACAACTTGGGTTTGAGGATCTAACTTGTGTCCTCGTGCTTTCAAGGACACACTTACTGACTGAGCTGTCCTCCGAGGCCCCATTCTTTAGGTTTTCAACCTCACTTTCACCTTCCTTTTGAGGTAGTGTGCCTTTTGGGGCACTGATCTATGTGATAATGGATGCCATTCATCTGCCCTGCCCCCACGAGAGGACCTACTTCCTGTCCTTTTCAATCTTTTCCTGGATCCCCAAAAGACCATTCAACCAATGGGAGGCCAGCAGGTAGACATGGGAGGGAGGGAGAGAGGGGAACATAGCTTACATAGTTTTGTGAGGCCAAGTTCACCAGGACGTTCCTTGGAAGGATGATTTCAAATCATGAGCTCCTTTGTTTGGGGTGGTGTTACCAGTCTGCCATGATTGTAGGCAAACTACAACCTGCTGTTGTCCCAGTCTAAGTGTTTTCCTATGGCCTTGGAGGCTAACATTGATCTTTTCCGTTGAATAATCTCAAACGATCAGGAGATAAGGAATGGGGCAGGAGGAAGGAGCACTGGGTAGGGTGAATATGAACAAAACATGGTATTCTTGTATGAAAAACGTCAAAATGAAGCCCAGTGTTTTGTACAGTAATTTAAAAAGAAAACACGAGAGAATACTATTGTGTGGTATGTGAAGAACAGGAAGTTCAAACTTAAGTGTTCCCAAGTGAAGTTTCTGGGGTTTCTTCACTCATGAGTTACCTGCAGCATGACAGACACAGAGCTGAGGAGACCCCGCAGAGACACTGTGTCTAGGCTTAAGGACGGAGTCTGCCATCGTCTGGTCTACAGCAGGGCTCTTAAACTCGGGGATCAGGATGGCCTGGACAACTCTGAAGCCACAGAACATGGATCTTATTGGAGAGGGGCTGATTCAGCAATCAATGGGTGAGGTCCAGGAATGTGGAGTCCAATGAGATCACAGGTGAGGCAGAGGCTGTGAGCAGTTCCTCTAGGCTCCATCCAACAGCTACCTAGCAACAGCTTGTATCTGCCAGGTACAAGCCAGGAGCCAGGTGTATTAGAAGGATTGCTCAGCTCCCCCCTGTCCCTTCCCCTCTCCCTCTCTCCCTCCCTCCTTCCTTCTCTCTCTGTCCCCCCCCTCCTCCAGCATTCTTCTCCCTTCCTCCTCCCTCTCCACATTCTCTTTCTTTTCCCCACAAGTTCTTCCCCTGTTCAGCCTCTTCCACTCTTTCTCTCTCTGTCCTTCTCTGTCCCTCTCCTTTCTCCCATTCTACCCCTCCTCCATGCCCCCTTCCAGTCCCCTAATAAACTTCCTTTTATATTAGGTATGTCGCATGGCTTGACTATTCATGAGAAAACCTTGGTAGGGCCCCCTAAGGTACTCCCTCCTGCCACATTATAAGGCATCTCATAAAACACAACAGATGCTGTTGATGCAAGGGACACAGTTTGAGGTAGGGTTGCCAAGGGAAAGAAGGACTCATCAGCCATACCTGAGGGCACAAAAGCACCTGAACTTCCTTGATTCTCTCTCTGTCTCTCTGTCCCAGTCCCTCCTCTCTCTTCCTCCCCCTCCCAGATCTATTTTAGTTTTTATGTGTATGGTGTTTGCCTCCATGTATTGGTTATCTACCATGAAAGTACCTAATGGCTGCAGGGGCCAGAAGAGGGCATCGGACACTCTGAAACCAGAGTTACAGATGGGTGTGAACCACCATGTGGGTGCTGGGATTGAGTTTAGGTCTTCTGCAACAGCAAGCAGTGCTCTCAACCTCTAAGCCATTTCTCCAGCCTCCTCTTTCTTTTATTATATTAAGTGTGTGTGTGTATGTGTGTGTGTGTCTGTCAGAGATAAGAGAGAGAGAGTGATGGAGACAGACACAGAGAGAGAAGAGGACACATAGGTAGAGGCCAGAGAACAACTTTTGATATTCATTTCTCTCCTTCACCATGTGGCTCTGGGGACTGAACTTGGTGGCAGGTGCCATCTTTCTCGCCTAAGCAGGGCTTCTTACTCTTGGTGATCCTGATATTTAGGAGCCATTGCTTGTATGTGTATGTGTGTGTGTGTGTGTGTGTGTGTGTGTGTGTGTAGGCTATCTTGTGCATCTCATGGTGTTTAGGAGCATTTCTGCTCTCTACCTACATGTATGCTAGTAGCAAGCCCCACGTTCCAGTAACTAAAGTCATATGCAGACACTGAGACCGTCCATTGGAGGTGGGCAGCTGAGAACCATTGAATACGGGAAAGCATCTGAAAGCTCCTGGAAGCAGAGATGCAGGAACACATCCTCATCACCTCCTGTCTTGCCTTCTCCCTCAGGAGAGCTAGAAGTACAGTCCTCCCAACAGGGAGAAAGAGCTTGGTGGAGGCTCACGTGTGAGCTGGAGAGGGCGTGGGTTTCCTCATCTCCATGGGGTGATGGGACCCCAGCATTTCTAAGGCTGGACGGTGGGGCGGAAGCCTCACAGACAAGAAAAGCACGCATTCACTAACCACGCCTGGGCAGAGAAGACCACACTGATGTTTTATCAGGTGATTTTGCCTTGATCAGGCCAGCTGCTTCGGGGAGGTGGGAAGGCTAGCACAAAGTCTCTGTGAGGGCTCGCATTTGCTCCTTGGTGCTCACTCATGCTTCCTCAGAGCGGAAGCTCCCCACTCCTCCAGTGTGCTTGGGCACAGCTGAGTAGGCGGGACATGACGTATCAATTTGCTGTTCTTTCCCCGAAGGCCGCTTCCAGAACCATATTTTTTAATTTACAGAATTTCTTATCTATTCCCTTGTTATCCTGGGCACCAATACTTCTGCTAGCCAGAGAATCCTCCAAACAAGTAAGACCGGGACTGCGAATCTTCAGAACACACTGCTCTGAATAGCCCCAGAACAGTGGATCTATAATTAATGGGGGGGGGGTGCCTATGAAGGGCCAGCTACAATCCCAACTGAGGGAGGGCATCTGGGCAGTAGTTTGGGGTTCTGTTGATATCAGGTGCTGCCTGTTCCATAGCCAGCATGTTTGGACCTGAGGCCCGAGGAAGATGGGAGCATCTTTCCTCCAGGATTTTACTCAATAACTTATATGAAAATTTTGTGCTGTCTTTCTGACCTTGAGCTTCAGGACCAATGGAAGCTGACAGTGCCCTGGCCAGTGAGATCCTTTAGCAGCTAAGCAACAGGCTGAAGTAGCCTCTGTGTTGGGCAAGGAGGTTGATTTGACTGCTAAGGGAGATAGCAGTTAGTGGGGCCAAAGAAAAACTCATTGGAACCTCGAGGTTGCCTAGGTATCTTCTGCCAGGCTTCTCACCATCTGAGCCTACCAGTGGGAAATAAAGCAGACCCGTAAAGCAAGACCTCACATCCCACAGGTGCAGAGAATTGGGTTATGGCACTAAGCAATGGATTCCCACCAGCCAAGGTATTAGACACTAAGGGGTGTGTGAACTGAATGGCAACCATGATGACCAAGTGAGATCTCATGGTGCTCCCAAAGTGTGGCTAACAGCCGTGATGCTTCGTGTCACCGTCCTGGGGGTCCTTGTGTTAGAAACCTTTCCTCGGCTTCCTCTAACCCCTTTGGCATCCTTCCTTGCTCTGCAGCCCAGAGGCTGCCCTTTCTTTGCCAATGACATCATGGAGCACCTCGCCCACTGGGGTTCCGTTGGGTGTGGTTAATGGGAAGTGTTGAAGGAGATTAGAGGGAAGAAGTTTGTTTTCTTTGGTTTCCAGGTCAACTCCTCCGGAACATCCTCAGCTTCTGGAGGGTGGTCCTCCTTCTTTGCAAAACTCTCTCTGGGTTCCATTAACCACCCTATCTCTTGCCTCTTCCTGTCTAGCCAGACAGTTCACTGTTACAAACCTCAGAGAGCTGTCCCTTAGGCTCCTTTTACCTCTGTAAATATTATGAATCTCTTCTTAAAATCCCTCAGTTGCTGACAGACCCTGACTGATCCACGGGGCCTAACAGGAATCATGGCTGAGAGTTCAGCTGTAGTAGGTGTGGCAGGGGCTGTGGCTATGGGGTTGGGTCCAGTGTCAGCTGTGTTCTGTTGTTGTGGACATAGTATCCTGCCGAGGTCATTTATTCTGCTTTGGGCCTTAGACAGGGCCTTGGTTTTTGCTCATTTTGTTTTTTAAATTCCAATGTTTCAGTCCCCCAATAATTCCTTGTTCTTCTAACATCATTCCAGGAAAAAAATGATGCAGATGAATTTTAAAGTTCATGTAGTCGGAGATGTCCTGATGCCTGCCACCATGAACTTGACTGATACAACCCGTCAAGCAGATGCCTGGTGTCTGGCCCAAAGCATTGTTTAGTGGAATGAGAGATTATAGGGCTCTTTATAAGTGACGACCTAACATGTATGTGGGCAAAGGTTGACTACACAACCACCATTTTGTAAAAATGCATTAACCACAAGAAAAATACCATAAGCCATCAGAGATTTGGTCTAGATGTCCTAGAGTTATTGGGGCAACAAACAAACAAAGCCCCCAAACAAAACAAAACAAAAAAACCCCAAACAAACAACAAGACCAATAGCATGTTTCAGTCCACTTACTTTTTACCAGATAAGAAATAAAACCTCTTCCTGGCTTGGGGTCTTTTTCTTATGTTATTGGCAGGACACATTTCTTTAGTATTTATTCTTTCCTTTCATCTTTACAACAAATCTCCCTAAATAGGAAGTCTGAGAAGTGAGTAGCCCGAGCACACACAGCCGATAGGCAGGATTTGGACGCGGAGAACAATCACTCATGGGTACACTGTGCTTCTCTGTTCGCAGAGACTTTCTTGAGTTCTGACCTTATGCCAGGCCTGGGTACCATGTTTAAGATTCAGATGCAGATGGAACAGCAAGCATGCATACCATTGAGGTTCACTGAAGTGGTCCAGGCAGGAGATGATGAGACACTGAAAGCCAGAGAAGACTAAACTCTTAAGAGATGCCTAGAAGGAAAAATCCGTAAGGTTTTGTGGTAGATGACTATGAAAGGAGTCGTCGGGGGGGAGAAGAAGAGAGAAATGCATTTAGAAGGATTTCTAGGTTTCAGACTCAAACATGGGAGAATTGCATGGTTGTTGCTGGGACAGAAAATGTTTTAGAAAAGGCGAAGGAGGTAGGAGGTATGAAGGAGAGAGCTGGAGACTAGGCGGCTGGGGACAGAGCGAAGTCTGAAGGCAAAACAGCTCTTGTTAGGCATATGCCCTCAATGATGCTTGAGCTAGGACAGAGATGAAAGTCAAGGTTGGCTTGGAAGCCTCAAGTAGCAATTAGTAAGAGAACTTTGAGCCTTCAGCCTCCTGCACTTGGAGCTGTGCAGGTGCTACATGAGGAGAGCTGTGCTTTTTGGGCTCCCACAGCGGGTCTTGGAAGGCTCCCTTCATCTCCCCTGTTACTTCCTGGGCTCAGGTTCAGCATTTAGTCGATCTTCTCATTAGGAGGAGCTGCTCTGTGGGCCTGCAGGATCATTCAATACAGTAAGTGAGCCAACCTCAGGGGTTCCTTGGGTAATGAGTACTTAAGGCCGCCATTAGCCACCGTTGGGGCTGAGCTTACTTCTTGCTTACTGATCACCAGATATGGGGCTGGCTGGGTTGGCCAGATGGAGAGGTGGGTGGATCCTTTCCAGGGCTCCTCTCCAGAGACTCCTGGAATCAGGCTGTCGTGTCCCTGGGGTCAGGATTAGTTTCAGTTCGCTGGGCAAGCACAGGTAGGAATCTATGCTTGATGGGTTTGGAGGAGGGAGGGCTAGAATCTCTGGCTCTGGCTCCTCTCAAGTGTGTGTTTCTGAATGTGTGTTTAAGGAGGCCCATTGTCTGCTCTAAAGGGTGCATGATTCAGGCTTAGAAACCCCTGTTTGTATACTCTGAGTGTCTTTCAGAACCCTTCCCCTTCCGTCCCTGGATGTCTATGAGATCACACGGAAAAGGGAAGACTTAAGTTTTACTGCCTCCCCCAGCTCCTGAAAAAAATCTTGTGGGGCTGGTGAGGTACGCCAGATGTCGGGCGGCTGCATCTCTGGGTACCCTGCTCTCCTCCAGGGGATTCTGCTGATCCACTGGGTGTGGCAGGCCGCTGTAGGTGCCATGGCTGCTTTGCAGGTGCTGGAATCTTCTGACAATGTCCCCGACTCTGCTGGGCATTGTAGTGTCTCTCTCTCCCTGTACACAAGGGCAGAGCTCTGCTGCTAGTCTGCCAGGGCCAGCTTCTCTGCCAGCCCCATAACCATCTCAATGTCATAGCACTGGGCTCTGGTACTGCTGTCATCTCGGGGGGGAGGGGGTGGGGAGGGGGATAGACCCCTAAGGCTGAAGAACATCTGTGATGATGGGAGAATTGCAGTGGAGAAAGGCTTTTACATGTTAGAAGCTCCTAAAAGTTTCATAAGTTCTGTGCAAACAAATACCTTCTAGTGTATTTTGACTTTGTGTCTTTAGTCAGTGTTCTATTGCTGGAAGGAGACACCTTGACCAGACCGATTCTTATAAAGGAAAGCATTTAATTGGGGCTGACTGGCGGTTTCAGAAGTTTAGTCTATTATCATCATAGTGGGGAACATGGTGGCACCCAGGCAGACATGGTGCTGGAGAAGGAGCTGAGAGTTCTCCATCTGGATTCACAGGCAACAGAAATGAGAGACAGCTACCAGGCCTGGCTTGGGTGTCTGAAACCTCAAAGCCCAATCCCCCAACCTCCAGTGACACATTTTGTCCTCAAAGGTCACATCTTCTAGTTCTTTCAAGAAGTGCCACTCCCTAAGTCTTCAAATACATGAACCTATGGGAGCCATTCTTACTCAAACCACCAGAGGCACCTTATTATAGAGGCAAATAATCCTGTTCCTACCTCACACCACAAGAAGACATTGACATTGGTCTTGGCCTTGTGACTTGGTTTGATCAATGGGATGTCAGCAGGTCTAAAGAAAGCAAAATCTTGGCATGGGTTTAAACAATTGGACTTTGAGCCTTGCCACTCTCAGGGGAACATGGACCATGGTCAAGCCATTGTCCTAGAAGAATGAGAAACGTTAGGGAATGAATCAGACACTGAAGCCCTGTGGCTTGAGTCAGAGCTTCCAAAGAGACATAGAGATAATAAAGTTGAAAATAAATGCTTAATGATATGCACCATTGATTTTGGGGATAGTTGTTATGCAGTAGTGTTAAGGTGGTAGCTTTCTTATTGCTAACATCCAGACATCAATCTTTGGAAACAGCTAAGGAAGAATTGGAGTTACTACTACCATGTAGTACTAAGAATTTTTCTTTCATGAGTGCAACTTTCTGACTAAGATAGATCATTGGAGTTGGATCCTTTTTTTCCTTAAGGTGAATTCTCTCAGAAATCCTTTCAGATCTCATGTAAATGAATTTCCCAAGCACCCATCTTTTGGCTATGGACTCAAGTTCATAATCCTTCACTTGTAGACTATAAATTTGTTGATTTTCTGTTTTTGAAAAAGTATTTGTTTTATTATTTATGTGTCTGTGCATGTGAGTGCAGTACCCCAGGAGGCCAGAAGAGGGCGTTAGATTCTCTGAAGAAGAGGGTTTTGTGATCCATACTGGGTGAGTGCTAGGAACCTTTGCAAAGAGGAACACGTGCTCTCAACCACAGTTCATTGCCATAGTCTTAAACTCATAAATATTCATAAATGGATCAGAGTAGAGGTTGGGACATTTTGTAAAAGATAAGATTGTTAAGTACAGCTAGAGTGTGTCTCCACATCCCAAACCAATATCAAAGGATTCCACACATCTCTCTAGATTCACAATTATGGATGGAAATATTTTTTTAAAAAAATTGTGTCTGTACCAAACACAGGCCATTCTTTAAGTGATATACTTTACCAACGAGCCCCTCAGGATTTACATCCCGTTAACTGTTGTAAGTAACCAAGAGATGCTGTAAAATGCATGGAAAGATCTGTATATACTAAAGGAGAAATTTGAGTCATTTTGTGAAAGACTCTTGCGTAACCATAGGTATAGACGTCTGTGGGGGGAAGCCTAGAACCAAGCCCTGGTAGGTACAGGGGACAACTGTAGGTTATACTTTAAGGATCACATAGTAGCGTTTGTCAGTTTCCTTTTCATTGTTGCCATGACAAAATACTTGACAGAAACAAAGTAAAGGGAAGAGGGCTTATTTGGCCCAATGATCGCAAAAGGGGCTTGTTCATGGTTCCTTGGATCTGTGTGCTCGGGCAGAGCATCATGGGAGCAGATGGTGATGGGAGGAGTCTGTCACCATATGGCCAAGCTAAAAGAAGAGAGGTGCTTGTGGTAGGCTTTCTGAGCATTTTAACCTTTCAATTCCATCGAGCCCCTAGGCCATGGGATGATGCCCTGCACATTCAGGGTGAGTCTTTCTTGTTCATTCAGTTAATCCTCTCTACGAACATCCTCCCAAGAGGCACGCCTCACCACCAGCACCGATTTAGATGACTCTACACCCAGTCAGGTTGACAATGAAGATGAACTGTGACAGTTTCCATCAGAAACATTCCACTACCAGTGCAGTTCAAAAAAAAAAAAAAAGTCTGTAGAGCCTGCATGGAGGGGCACGGCAGTGTGCCAATAAAACTTTATTTACAAATAAAAGTTTGTCCACTCTGTTGTAAAACAACTTCAACTCTTCCTGCCACCGACAGATGGCGCCAGCAGCTCCTCTTGGCTGTCATTTGCTTTGTTAGAGCATGTTTGCCGTGTTTGTGCTCAGATAGAAGGTGTTTTCCAAATGTTATCATTATGACCAATAAGTGCAGAGGCAGCTAGCATGTTGGAAATGCTACTTCGAAGAGACATATGGTTACGATGGAAACCAAAGTGGAATAATAATTGCAGAAATTGGAAGCGGTGAGAAAATGGATGTTGTAAGTGAAAATGGGGTAATTTTTTTCCAGACAGTAGCATGATTGTAAAGGAGTAAATCAAACAACATGAAAAAAAAAATATGCTTCCCCATGCCATCAACAGTAATCAGCCAAATAAGATGAGGTAAAAATGGTGAAAATCAAAAGAACAGAAAAATCGAGTGCAGGGTTAGAGAGGAGTGGAGTGAGCAGAGCTCATCAGCTTCCTGTGAGTTCAGGACAGGACAGGAGCCGCCATGATGACAGGAAGACGTTGGAGAAAGGGTCCCAGCTGATGCATGCCAAGCATGGCTCGTGAGACTCGGAACCCCTCAGCCTGCACAAGGTTGGTGCGGTGATGGTGCTATGACGGCTGCCAAGGACTTCTCCAGAAGAGGCCTTGAAGGAGGGAATTACCTGTCCCGATAGATTTTTAAAGTGGGAGGACCAGGACTGTCTCAGAAGAGCACACACCAGACCCAAATGGATTCTGGGAAGCACCAAGCCGTTCTGCTGGTTGATGGAAATGGACCAGGGGATTACAAGTTAGCCCTTGCCAGGTTTATTATGTTGGCAGATAAATGAATGGCAGATTTATGAATGGCTCCTGGGACCTGAAATTGCAAACAATCTCACATGCATAAGCACACAGACACACAGACACAGATATATGCAGATACACATATACAAATATCTGACAGAAAAGGTGTGTGTGTGTGTGTGTGTGTGTGTGAGAGAGAGAGAGAGAGAGAGAGAGAGAGAGAGAGAGAGACACCGGCAGGCATACATACATACATGCATACAGACAGACAGACAGACAGACAAGAGCTAAAATCTGTTGTTTGCTGAGCACAGTCCCCAGGTTTCAGGATGCTCAGCTCCCCCCTCACTCAGGATCAGGAAAGCGGAGTTTGAGGAGGAAGGCTGCCGAGGAATTGGGTTAACTCCGGCAGTGCTCAGGAGACCTGGAAACAGGAGGTAGACCAGGTTGGAGTCTGAAGGTGGTGGATCTTACAAGTCTATGAGCCTGAATGCAACTGTTGGAAGCTTCCAGCTTCTTCTGTACAAAGGAGGATAAATGCTTTCTTGGGAGCAAATGGGAGCTGCTTCCATCCTGGGGAACAGAGGAGAAGACTGGGAGGAAATAGATGCACAGACTAAAGAGGGAAAAAAAAATCAAGGTGCTGCAGTGACCTGGCAGATTCCAAGCTGAGAGGGCAAAGATGTCGGATGGGGAAATACTGGTCACAGGGGCCTTGAGTTCCCACGAGCAGGGGAATTAGTTATGAGCCTTCCCAGACAGAATTGGCAAGGATGTAATGATGAGATTTTGTATTTTTCAAAATCCATCACAGAGTAGACTTTAAGTATTATCACCAGAAAAAAAAATAATGTTTGTGATGAAGTGGACATATTAACTAGCCCAATATGGTTCTTTTATATATGCATATCAATGCGTCTCATTGGGGGCTGGGCAGTGGTAGAGTGTTATGCCCGGCACGTTCAAAGCCTTGGGTTTAATCCACAGCACTGCATGAACTACCACATGGTGGCACATGCCTGTAATCCCAGCATTCCAACTGTGCAAGCCAAAGGATTACAGATTCAAGGTCTCCTTGACTATAGGTGGGTTTAGGCCAGCTTAGGATATACCAGAGGCTGTCTTTAAAGGGAAAAAAAAAACCTCTGTATCCTATAAATATGCATAATTGTTGCTTAGAAATCTTAAGTCAGTTGAGAAAATAAGTTCATGAAAAACAAGTCTCAAGGCATGTCTGTGAGAAAGTAACCAAGAGAGGGTATAAGACAGTTTTCCCTGGAGGAGCAGGGGGTGGGCTGGTAGCAAAGCTTTCTTTGTGGGCCAGCTTTAGGAAGCCGTGTTGACTTGGGAATAGAGCCGTCTACTTGTGTTATCTCAGGCTCTCCTGGCTGTAGTTAGGATTCTCAGGGTGGCAAGCCGTAGAAACCAATTTGAAGTATCTTAAGGAGAAAATATATTTGATTTATTGAAAATATATTTGGGTGTCTCATAGAATTTAAAGAAGTCGTTGAACAGCCTCGGAGGGAGAAATTTAGCAGTGACAGCTTGGGGATGTGTTCACCAGTAGGGCGAAACTTCTCTGACTTTAGACAGTGTGGGAATCAGAGGGGATGGAGCTGGAGATGGGGCTGCTCAGGACCCAACCTCGACCAAGATCTGAATTCCTAACGTTTTGCCCTGGGGATGTCATGGCTGCTGCTGTTACTTGACCCCAAAGAGCTGCTGTTAAGCGAGACTCATTCTCAACTCCGAGCCTTGTTCCCTGGTTCAGACGGATTGGCCCACGTGTGCCTTGTGAGATGGAGTCGCATCCTTCAAATGTGGCTGCCCAAGAGCTACCCCAGTGCACCCTGGCAACAAGTCAGAGATGAGGAAGGCTTGGTGGACGATTCCACTTCAATCATGCGGGAATCGGGGGGAGTCTGAGTCTGGATTTGAGTTCATTCTGTGGCCTTTGTCTCTGAGTTAGCACTCTGCCCCTTGATACTCTCCCTGCTGAGTAAAACTGGCCTTCAAGCGAGACATCTTGCTTTCTGTTTCCTTACAAGACTTACGACACTTTCCTTTTAAGCATTTTATTGAAATAGCACTTGGTAAGGCACTTATCATGCAAGTATGAGTATCGAAGTTCAAAACCAGGATGTGTCACTGCATGCTTGTAACCCCAGTTCTGGGGAGGTAGAGAGAGTCAGATCCCAGGGGCTTGATGGCTAGTCAGCCCAGACTAAGTTTAAGGCTGGTGAGAAATTGAACTAAATAGAATCACATCTGAGAAACAATACCTGAAGTTGACCTTTGGCTCCCACATGCACACATGCATGAAAACACACACACACACACACACACACACACACACACACACACCCCTATTTGAGCTTATCCACCCAGTCTTATTTATCCCTAATTCTTACTAAGAAACATGAGGGAGAATAGTGTAATTGTGTGAGAAATCTTGGCAGTCTTCCTTCCTCTCTCCTTCCTTCCTTCCTTCCTTCCTTCCTTCCTTCCTTCCTTCCTTCCTTCCTTCCTTCCTTCCTTCCTTCCTTCTTCCTGTCCTCTTTTTTGTTTGTTTGTTTGTTTTTGTTTTTTGAGATAGGATTTCTCTGTATAGCCCTGGCTGTCCTGGAACTCACTTTGTAGACCAGGCTGGCCTCGAACTCAGAAATCTGCCTGCCTCTGCCTCCTGAGTGCTGGGATTAAAGGCATGTGCCACCACGCCCGGCTTTCCTGTCTTTTTGATGGGGTTTCACTATGTAGTCCAAACTGACTTTGAGCTTAAGATCTTTCTGCCTCAGCCTTCTAAATCAGGACCACAGCTGCAAGGCGGCCAGGTGCTTGGAATCTAAGTCCATGATGGTGGTAGGAAGGAGCTGGTGACTCCTACTTCCGTTGAGTTGCTACTGGAGAGTGGGTAGCTGGTTACGATTTTCCCCCACCCTGCCAAGAAAGCTCTTCTCTCTAGCACCAGGCTTGCGCTGGACCCAGTGTGGGAGCAGAGATGCCTTCTCCCAGCTGCTCATTCTTTCCAGGGACAGGCAAAGGCAATCCCGCTGTAGAGCCCCTCAGGGAACACTGTCCTGGGGAAGGTGGATGGGGAGACCTAGGTCCCCACCTCTGAGGTCTACTCACATCATCTTTATTTCTTGGTGCTAAAAAGCTTGCTTCCTTCCCCCTTTCTTCTTCTTCTTCTTCTTCTTCTTCTTCTTCTTCTTCTTCTTCTTCTTCTTCTTCTTCTTCTTCTTCTTCTTCTTCTTCTTCTTCTTCTTCTTCTTCTTTAAAATTATGTGCCCGTGTGTGTGTGTGTGTGTGTGTGTGTGTGTGTGTGTGTGTGTGCATGTGCATGTGAATACAGGTGCCTGTGGGAGGCGTAGGCATCCAGTGCCCTGGAGCTGGAGTTCAGACAGCTATGAGCCTTCCAACATGGGTACTGGGAACTAACTCGGGTTCTCTGAAAGGGCAGTGCATGCTTTCAACCACGGAGTCATCTTCCCAGCTCTGCAAACTTTCCTATAAAAACGACAGTCCTCTTCCTTGGGCAAAACTTTCTGTATTTATAGCAAGTAGAACAAGGCTGCTGTTGCGGGCTGCTGGGGAGCTGCCACAGACAGAGAAAGAGAAGAAGGCCGGTTTGGCCGTGGTTTGATACTCCACTATTTTATGCCAAAGAAATATATCCTTAAAGTAGTTAGGGCACAAGATCTGTGGTGTGAAGAGGCCAGTCTGTGCAGACAGGACAAAAGACAGCACAGAGTCATGGGTGCAGGACAGGAAAACGATTCTTGATTCTTCTGCTCACATATGCCTCCGTGGTTCCTAGTTTTTGTATGAGCCACAGTGATGGGGAAGGGAGAGCTCACTACCTGTCAATCAATCATTCTTTCCTCCGATGGCTGGAGGTTAGGAATCTCCTCATACTCCAGACTGCCAATCATGAGATCCTCAGGCCTCTGAGATGGGACTGTTGCCCTGGCCAATCCACTAAAAGTGTAAATCTTAACAAGCACAGGCTTGAGAGGAGCTTTGTGAATGTCTTCCCCCACAGTGTAGCCATCTAACAATACCACCATGTCTCTGAGGCGCTGGGCTAGATTGCATTAAGCCATCCATCCTTGCATCTCCTCTCTTACCTTGGGTACCAGCATGAACAGACTCTGGTATTTATTCTGACCTTAAAGTCTGTTTTCTAGGGAGACCAGGGTGCCTTCCTTTTTAAAAAATAGTGAGTATGTTGTCAGTGTCTGGCCTTGTGCTGGGAATGAACAC
Source organism: Mus minutoides (assembly GCA_902729485.2). Lineage (NCBI taxonomy): Eukaryota > Metazoa > Chordata > Mammalia > Rodentia > Muridae > Mus > Mus minutoides. The sequence continues at coordinate 702,045 of LR750231.1, read as the reverse complement.
TTGTAGCATTTCTGTGTGACTGTGATCTATTTGGATCAATTGGTCACAGGGAGAGCCATCCTTGAGGTTGCCAGGATCTGCAGAGAAGGAAGAAGCAGGTGTTCTTTGGGGTAGAATATGGTGAGGAATGGAACCAGCAGCTAACCAGGCACATTTCAAAAGGAGTTGACTGCCAGGAGTCAGTCTCTAACCTGTGTTTTAAGGCCAAGCTCTTGGAGTATGTGTGTGTGTGTCTGTGTGCATATGTGTGTGTGTCTGTGTGAGTGTATGCGTGCATATGTGTGTATATATGTGTATATATATGTGATGTATATATGTGTGTGTATATATGTGTATGTGGTATGTGTATATGTGTGTGTATATGTGTGTATCTATGCATGTATTTTGTATCTATGCTTATGTATGTATGTATGTGTGTATATGTGTGAGTGTATGCACACTTATGTTTGCATATATGTGTATATATGTGTATATATATGTGTGTGTGTGTATGTATGTGTATGTGGTATGTGTGTGTGTGTGTGTGTATGTGTGTATCTATGCATGTATTGTGTGTATCTATGCTTATGTATGTATGTATGTATGTATGTATGTATATATGTGTGTATATATGTGGTATATATATATATATATATATATATATATATATATATATATATGTGTGTGTGTGTGTGTGTGTGTGTGTGTGTGTTGAGAGCATATATGTGCACGCAGTATGTGTATATATGTGTGTGTTGGTATGTACGCGTATGTGTGTTTGTGTATGTGGGTGTGTGTGATTTGCTCATGAAGCATTTGCCTGTCCTCATGCTCAGCCGGGAGAAAGTTTCCTAGAACCTGCTTACCTGAGACAGTCACTCAGTGCCACGGCAGGAACAAAGAGTCTTCTGGGTCTTCGCTTCCAGCCAGGGATGCCTTCCAGATGTTGTCATGGTGATGATGGAGTCAGGAGATACTCACCAAAAGAAATAAATCCCTTCTTCCTCTCTGCTGAAGCATCATGTGCAACCTCTCCCACTGTGGGCGAAGGTGGAGGAGTGTCTGTATCGTCACAGACAGACGGCTGGACATGGGCCACTTTCCAGTCAGACTTCTGGGACTCTGGGAGCTCAGTGCCCAGAGAGCACCACTCATCTGGGTCAGAAATCTGGGATCCCAGGGTTGACCGAGTCTGTCCCAAACTGAGATGATAAAATGCTAAGTGTAGAGTCAAATGCACTTTGATAAAAGAGCACCGTGGGAACTTGTAGACCAGGTTGTCTATCTAAGCTAGTGAGAGCTGGCTCAGTTGACTGAAGCAATGATGGCATCAGCGTGCACAGAAGACACTCAAGGGGAACACTCAGCCACATGGCCCCGGGTGTGCTGAAGTTGCCCAGAGGCACACCCACTACCACATGGTGAAGGATGCAAGATACCCAGGGATGTCAGTGCAGCCTGGCAGGCGAGCTGTGCCACTAGGCTGTGCAAGGGTGTGGGAGGAGAGATGGGAGGGAAAGAGAAGTGTCACAGTTTGTACACTATGAGGAGAGCAGGGACTGGAAATGCAAGAGTGGTGAGGAGTAGCCTAATGGGGGTAGCTTGCCACAAGCCATGTTGTTGTCCTAGGGCTGCACAGATCTGGCTCTGCCCTTTCTTTGCCTGTGCAGTGTGAAAGAGCTGGCCCCAAGGGTCTGAGATTAGGTGAGCTGGCTCTACCCCTCATCAGCTGTGCAGTAGCATGGGCTCAGAAGAGATGCTACTCCAGAGCGGGAGAGCTGGTCCCATCCACACCTCACCCAGGCAGCGCAGTAGAGCTGGCCCTGGTGGTGTGGGCAACGGAGAGCTGACCCTGATGGCGTGAGAGTGGGACAGCTGGCCCTGCCCCTGGCTGGACCAGTTCTGGAGAGCACAGCTTGAGCATGGAAGAGCTGGCTGGCTGAACCACTCATCTACCACCCAGGCCTAGATCCAAGGCTTTGAGTTGGTCCACCCTAACATCTACCCCATCTATGAACTGCTGGCAGGATCTCCGTGACACAGGGCAATGGCAGGATATTTGAGAGGAGTCCCAGTGAGGTCCCAGTATTGATAGAGCAGCAGAAACCAGAGGCCTCCAGGCTGACCAGAGACTCATTGCAATGAACATTTATTTGCAAGTAGATCTGTGTGGGCAAAAGGGTTACAGCCCACGTCACACAGCGGCTTCCACAGCAAGATTTTTATTTTCAAATTAATTAACTTTTGTTTTATTTTCTGTCTTCTTTTTTGAGGTTAGGGGGAAGTTGCAAGGGTAGAGGGCAGAAAGATATGGAGGGATGAGGAGATGAGTGGGATTGGGGTGCATGATGTGAAATTCACCAAGAATCATAAAAAAATTTTTAAAAAACCAAACCAACCAACCAACCAACCAACCAACCAACCAACCAACCAACTAACCAAAAAGTGATGACACCCACAGCAGTTGCTAACACTTGTAGAGAGCACTTATAGTGCTATATAGTGCTTTACAAGTTTTAATTTAGTGTGGTTTTCATGTAAAGTGCCCAGTATACTATCTGACATAGAGACAGGCCTATAAACAGAGCGTCCATGACCGTGCTCCTTTGGACTCGGATGTCTCTTCTTATTTCCTCTGAGTGGTCTGTTTGACCACTTGAGCTATCCCAGGCTGCCAGGAGGTCACCTCACCCCCGTGGACAGAAGACACAATTGCTGGTCTGTAGTACTTAGCCAGATGTTAGATTGCCTTGTTCCAATTTGCTGGAGACCTGGCCTGGCCCCATTTGCTACTGTTCTGGTCTATGAGTGCTCTGAGGCTTCAAAGGGGGGGAAGGTCTTCAGGGATGGACCCCCACCAAAGGGGCCAGTTTCACAAGGCCCTGAGTCTGAGAAACCCCGAGGTTGTATTTGTGTCCTGCCGTCAGGCTCAGCATAATGGCCTTGACAGTGGAAGTAAGCAATTGGCCAATTTCCTTCAGGAACGTTTGAAATCAAAAGCAGTTTGTCTGAGTGGAGGAAATTGTGAGAGCCCCAAATGGAACTGCTTAAATTTATTGCTGGAGAGGTTTTACATATTGAGCCAAAGGCTTTTTTTTTCCTTTTGCACTTGGTCTTGGGTTTCTGTGAGTGCTGCACTGCACCAAGGCTGGCTCCAGAGTTGGCTTGTAGAAAATTCTATTCCACCGCTAGCTAGCCCAGCTCTCAGAAGCCAGAGGCCTGCCCCATCCTGTGGGAGGAACTCAACAACCTGAATGGGAACATTTTATTCCCGCATCTCCAAAGAGGGGACTTACCAGCATCCATCACACCAGCCAGGACCCTCAGCTGGCAGAGAAATCAAAGTTGTAATATCTGTGACTTTTCAAGGTGAGGACTTCTTGTCATTGGGTACTGAATTGGGTACCGAGTGTCAGGGCTGCAGGCAGTGAACCCTTCTGGTGGTTTTCCCTGTTGGGATGGATGACAATTGGAGGGAAGAGGCCCGGTTTATATTCAACTCAACATTAGAATAACATGTGTGTTGTTTGTGGGGCAGCTTGAAAGGACTCCGTAAGATCAGAGCTTTAGTCTGGCTTGGTTCTACTTTGTCGTCACAGGGAAACCACTTCCTTTTTTGAGACCCCGGTTTCTCTATCTGTAAAATGAAGATGATTAAAACACCCTAAGATCCCCTTTAGCTCCATCACAGCCTACCCAAGCCTGGTTCACAGTTTCTGTAGGCTTTTGAGCTCTTGTATTGCAATATCTACTCAGTGCATTTAGACAGACAGAGAGGAAGCATCCTGGTGTTCTGGGAAAGCGGGGACTCGGGAGCCCGCACGGCTGGGGTCAAGTCCTGGTTCTGTGTCTAACTTGCTGTGACCTTGGACAACTTGCTCGTCCTCTCTTTAAGCCTAAGAATGATGCTCAGAGGATGAAAGAAGGCAGTACCACAAACCATCAAGGCTGGGGAAACCCAGGAGCTCACCCACGGGTGAATTTCTTCTTCTTTGCTTGCACAAACCCATGTAAACCAACTCCCGCCAGCACTGCTGGAGAAAGGAGAGCCCCGCCTTGACTTTATGTATGGATCTGCAGCTCTGAAGAGGAAGTGTTATCTTTCATGGTCTCCTCTAAGCGGCCAGAATGAAAGATCCTTGGACCAAGTGATAGATGTGCTTGGAAGAGCTGCTTGGGTTGGTGATTGGGTGAAACCTCTGGGGTTATCCTTAAGTAAAATAGATTGTAGCGAAACTGCCTTCTAAAGAGGGGAGTTGCCATTAGCTCCAGGACTTCTGTCTTGCTGAGCGGAGAGATTGAGTAAGGTGTGTGAATCTCGGAACAGAGCTGAGTTACTCTCAATAATAGGGGAGAAGGTATTAGTGGGGCAAGGAGAGACAAAAAGCCGACTGGTGACACGATGGAGAAGATGATAAGGGAGATGAGACGATGCCGTTTAAGAGGACATATGCTCAGTTTATCAGATGCTACCATTGAGGCACATACATCCTCAGATGCTGTTACGGCGCTGTGCTGCTGAGAGTTTTTTTTTTTTTTTTTTTTTTTTTTTTTAATTAACACAAGTTAGAGCCATGTGGAAAGATGGACCTTCACTGAGCAAATGCATCCTAAAGATTAACCTGTAGACACAAGCATTCAGGGCATGTTCTTGATTCGTGATTGATATAGAAAAGGCAATGCTTCCCTCTCTTTACAGGTGGTCTTAGCTCACATATTAAAAAGATCAAGCAAAACCATGAGATCAAACCCACAAGCAGCATCCCCGCTCATTTCTGTATCAGTCTCTGCCTGCAGCTTCCTATCTTGAGGTCTTCCCTTGGTGTTAGACTGTTACTGGGACTCTTCACCCCAATAAACCCTTTCTTCCCTCAATTGTTGTCTTTTTACCATTGCAATGAACAACACACTAGGATAGGTTCTTTCCAGATGCAGGTAAATGAATCCATGTACGCGTGTGTACACATGAGTGCACAAGAAGCCAGCTGTGTTCTCCGTGCCGAGCGGGCACACGCTGGTTTGTATTAACCTAGGCTGGTATCAGAACTACTTTCTTTGCTGAAGTGAGATCCAAAGATGCACGCAGGCTTGCCAGGCTGACAGGACCGGTAGAACAGGTAAAGAGACATGGCGTACTGACTGGCATTCGGTGGCCCAAACAAATCGCATTCTTTTTGTCTATTAATTCAGCTTGGATGGTCATTTCCCAGGGCAGGCTCTGCCAGACACTGAGAGAGCACAGAGGAGTCAAGCTCCCGAGTCCTTCTGCTTTCACACGCCTCCTATGTTCTTACGATGTGATTGGACAGGAAGCATACTGTGGTCCACAGGGTGGCTATCATGTAAAGGGCTCGTGGGATGCCCTGGAAATGTAGCATGACAGCATGAATCCATCCTTCAGGGACATGAAGGAAGTATAACAGTGTCTGGAGGATAGACGACGAGAAGAGACTGGCAGGAGATGAGGCTGGAAGTAGACATAGATCAGATCATAGGGAGCTTGCCAAATATGTTCACGGTTTGAATTTGACCCTGAAAAGCCACTGAAGTATTGTTGTTGTTGTTGTTGTTGTTATTATTATTATTAGTAGTAGTATATTTTCATTTTACCAAGGGGTGGTGTGCCTAGTTTTTCTTTCTAGAAAAATCACACGAGATTCAACTGTGCATGCTGGACCTTCTAAGACGAAAGACGGCCAAGCCCAGCTAGGCGCCTTGATCACAGATCTGGAGCAGATAGCCAAACCAAATTCCTGGACATTCCTGCAGTCACCCCAGCTCATGGTGCCCAGACCCAGGGATGACTCGATTTTAATTGGCATCTACCAAGTGCGCAGCACCTGCCAGGCTAGTGGGTACCATTTCATGTTCACGACAGTCTCACAAGACACTCGAACCACATCTGGCGTTAGCAATGCTTGGAAGGAGAAAGATGGCTTGAGTACCATCTAGATTCTTTCTCTGGAGGGATCTAGGAGGGCTGGTCTCACTGAATCCCCGTGGGTACCTCTACAAGGTCAGGCTGCTAGCTTCACTTTAAGATAGGAAAGCTGGCCTGAGAGGTGAAGCAGTTTATCTAAGAATCCAAGGAAGTGCCCCCCCCAGGGATTCCCCTACCCACCCACACCAGTACTCAAGGCTGTGAGCCCAGCCTGCTTTGTGTGTTTATTTCCTAGAAACTTCAGAGAAAAAGACTTCTTGTCTAGCAGAATCATCTATTTGGGGAAGACACAATGGAGCCAAGACTAGGGTGACTTCAGAGGCTTGGGATATGGTCACACTGGTGAGATGAAACATGTCCATACCCTATAGCTCCCTGGCGTGGGGTGGGGGTGGGGACAGTCAGGGACAGCAGTCCTCACTGCCTGTGACTCCACCAGAGATGGAGTTGGGGCCTGAAGCTGCAGGAGGCAGGAGAGAAGAGGTCTGCTATACACAGGCCCCATGGTTCAGACCTGTCAGTCATCTAGATATGGGGAAACAGCCAGGCCAAGGAACAAGTGGCCAAAGGTAGCAGTGCAGTGAAGGAGAGCATCCTCTTCTTTTCTTTTCTTTTCTTTTCTTTTCTTTTCTTTTCTTTTCTTTTCTTTTCTTTTCTTTTCTTTTCTCTTCTCTTCTCTTCTCTTCTCTTCTCTTCTCTTCTCTTCTCTTCCTTTTCTTCTCTTTTCTTTTTGTTTTTTCTTTTCTTTCTTACTTTTTTCTTTTCTTTCTTTCTTTCTTTCTTTCTTTCTTTCTTTCTTTCTTATTTATTTATTTATTTATTCATTCATTTATTTATTTATTTATTTATTTATTTATTTATTTATTTATAGACAGAATCTCACTATATGTAGCCTTGGCTGGCCTGATATGGAACTTGCTATGTAGATCAGGCTACCCATGAACTCATAGATATCAGCCTGGCTCTGCCTTCCCAGTGCCCAAGTTTTGATTATTATTAAAACTTTATTATAAGGACTTGCAAATAATGGCACATATCCAAACAAGCAGATTCAAAGTCTCTGTGTATCCCTGGACATCTATACAATTAGAATATCTAAGTTTTGGTGTCAGAATAGTCTGGGCTTAGATGCAAGCTGTGCCCTTTGGGAGCCACAGAACGCTGATGCTGTCTGTGTGACCTTGGACCTGTTTGTCTGTGTCTCCCTTTGCTAATTTGTAAAATGGAGATGATAACAGACCTTTGCTGGCAAATTGCAGTGTGGCTTGATACAATCACACAGTGCATTAGCCCAAATGCCTGCATCCTACACCACATGCTCCATCAATGTTACACATCACTGGCAATCCTTCACTTCTGAGCCACATCTGCAGGAGGAGGATAATTACACCCCAGGCACAGAATCTGGGTGGTAGTGGTGGGAAATGAATGATAAAAAATCTATGCAAAGTACCCGGCATTAGCAATGAGCAACAGCCCCAGAGATCCAGGGGGGCTGACCCTTGTGCAGACTCCAGTGCCCCTTCTCCTGAATCTTCCTTAGAGAAACCGCCAGATGTTTTTCCCAACTGCCAATATTTGATCGAAATCACTAAGGCTGGTCCTGCACTTTGTCAGCTCTTGGGGGAATAGCTTCGATTGTGTTTGCAGCCACTTCCCGTCTGCATACCCACTGAGCTTCCCGGGAGCCACGAAATAACAAAATTATTCTCTCCCCAGGTAGCCATTCCCTCACATCATTTCACTTTATCCATTGCACGTGTCTTTTGAGCTGGGGTTTCCCTGCCCTGATCATAACCAGTAATGAGAGGCAAGGATGGCTCTGGCTGTTGCTGCGACTGGAGAGTTGTTCCAAGAAGCTCCGAGTCCCTCTGGCCATGAGGATGGCCGTGAGGATGTTCTCAGAGTCCTGCTGGGAATGGTGAGCTGGAAGATGGGGATGCTTCCTGATGCCTGGTATTTACACTCCACCCTGAGCTGGACGTTGGCAAAAGCATCCTGAGCTTGGACATCACTGACCTGTGTTCAACTCAAGCTCCATTTTAGTTGCCGGGAACTGACCTTGACTTTCAATCTTTCTTTAGTTTCCCACCCCATTTTCTTGTTGCCTTTCGCCAGCAAACCTCCTCATGGCTCCTTGTATCCTCTGTTTCTGGCACCTTTCTCTCTTTTCCAGGTCTGGGCCAGGTCCTCATTTCATTTCTTTTCATTTCATTTCATTTCATTTCTTTTCTTTTCTTTTCTTTTCTTTTCTTTTCTTTTCTTTTCATTTTTTTCATTTCTTTTCATTTCATTTTATTTCTTTTCTTTTCATTTTTTTCATTTTTTCATTTCTTTTCATTTCATTTCTTTTCTTTTCATTTCTTTTCATTTGCTTGTTTGTTTGTTTTGGCTTTTTCAGGACAGGGTTTCTCTGTGTAGCCCTGGCTGTCCTGGAACTCACTTTGTAGACCAGGCTGGCCTTGAACTCAGAGATTTGTCTGCCTCTGCCTCCCGAGTGCTGGGATTAAAGGCATGAACCACCTCTGCTTGGCTGGGTCAGGTTCTTGTTCACTTGCATGCAGTTACAGCTTAAGCGTAAAGGTGAATTCTTCTTTCTCTCGTCCTATCCCCACCGGGAGCAACCAATTAAACCCTATCCTGGCCACACACAGAATGCCACGTAGCTCCTGCTCATACGCCAGGAATTCTCGTGCTTCAACATCACATTCTCGGGCTTAGAATCATGTCACTGCCAACACAGCGTAAGGCCATATTAGGAGTTATTTATGCCAGCAAGACTGATAAGGCCGAGGTAGGCAGCGCCATCTTTAAGGCGCGGCCGCTAGGCTCCCTACATTCACTAATGTCTCTCCATGAACAAGCTTTGGCCAAGGTTACCAGTGAGCTGTGTAGACAACCTGAGTTTGACTCCTGGAAGCCCTGAAAAAGATGGATAGAGAGAATTGACTCCACAAATTGTCTTCTGACCTCTACACACGCTCCTTGGTATCCACACCCACATCAATAACAACAACAAAATAATAAAGTAATAATAACACAATAAAGTAATAGTAGTAGTAGTAGTAAATAGTTTTAGAAAGATCATTCTGGCTGCCATTGGAGAAATATAAATTGAGACCAGAGATTTCTGCTAATGGCTAATCTGAGAAGCCAGTGGTTTCTTCAGAACACTTGGATAGACTTCCTAGCAGTGTTTTCTACTTCCTGTCATATCCAATGTCCACAAATGAGGGCTGTATTAAAATCAGGCTGCTCACGTAGAGCAGTCTAACAGAGAGGCCAGTATTTGTATCTTCCGCAGAAGGGATACCAGTGCTTTTGTTTTCCTTCTGGGAGTCTCCTGCTTTCTTCCCACTTCGTTGGCATCTCCTTTGTGAGATTTTTATATTCCCTATCCCCTCAGGACCGTATGGGTCTCTTTTCATCTCTCTTCTCGTGAATCCCCATGTCCTCTTGTCCCCAGGATCACTCTAACTAGCAGCCACTCCCTGAAGACCTGGCTCCTTGACCTGCAAGCAGGAACACCTAAGTTTAGAGTCCCAGAATCCACATAAAGCTGGATGCAATGGCCGTGTCTGTAATCACCCCTGTGGTGACACAGGAAGCAGAGGCTGGAGAATCTCTGGGTGTTCAAAGACTAGGTAGCATGGTGTCTGCAATGGAAAAATTGTAAGAATCCATGTCTTAGGTAGGGTGGAAGGTTGGGGTAGATGCCTGCTCTGCCTTTTGACCTCTACATGGTCACACTGGAATGCATAAACCAGGACTCGTTCACATGAACCATACCCAAGGGCACACAAAGAGACGCACACTACATCAACCCACACACATAGAGTCAAGTAAAAAAAAGCTAATGACTCCAAAATGGTGATGATGGTGGTGATGATGATGATGGTGGTGGTGGTGATGGTGATGATGATGATGATTATAATTTCGCTGCCATTTGATGAACGTGAATTGAGTCAAGGGGCTTTTGTGGAGGTAGAGGGACAGTATGGATTCCAAAGAGCATGTGTGAAGGTCAGAAGGCACCTTTTGGAAGTCAGTTCTCTCTTTCCATCTTTTCATGGGCTTCAGAGACCAAACTCAGGTTGTCAGACCTGTTCTGTGTGGCAAATGCCTTTATCTGCCGAGCAATGTCACTGGCCCAGCGACTTGATCTTTTAGAAGAGTGGTTCTCAACCTTCCCAAAGCTTTGGCCCTTTTTATTGTCCCTCATCTTGTGGTGACCCCCTAACCATACAATTATTTTGTTGCTACTTCATAACTGTGATGTTGTTATTGTTATACATTGTAATATAAATATCTGATATGCCAGCTATCTGACAGGCAACACCCCTAAGGGGGTCAAAACCCATAGGTTTTTATAAGGAGAAATTTCCTTTCCTTACCCTCTGTGTCCTGAGTTTGAAGGCAGCAAGACCATCTCTGGACTTAGCTGTGTTCTGGTCTCACTTAGGGGAGTCAGATTAGGATGGTATGTAAATGTAAAAAAGAATAAACACCTGTAATTTTAGACAGAATGAAGAGAAAGAAAACTAAATAAATAGATAAAGAGGAGAGCAATACAGAAGTGCGACCGGAAGGGGCTGTCAAGGAAGGACTTTCTCTAGGTAGCAGGTGAATGAAGCTCTGAGATGAGGAGACCTCCAGACACTGGCCCAGGGAAAGGACACAGAGGATGCAAAGGCAAGAGACATGACATGACGTAGGGAAAGCTTGATATACTTAAAAGTGCGTAGCGGGGAGCCATGCTGGGGAAATGGCAGGAAAAGCGAGCATAGAGTCCAGATCTTTTTAAACAAACAATGTTTGGCATTTGGAAATTTTTCTAAGTGGATTGAGAAACCACCCCTGGCATGGGAGGAATGATCTTGTCTGATGTTTTTAAAATGTCTCCCTTTCTACCACGTGGGGAATGAACTGGACCCCTCAGGGCAGGAAGAAGCCAGCCAGGGAGGGAGGTGCATGTGGGAACCAGGGGAGAGGGGAGGTGTGTAGGCTGGGGGCAGAGGCAAGGGCGTGGGCAAGGGGTGGCTTGGGATGCCTCTGAGGACAGACCCGCCTGGGGGTGACACTGAGTTAGGTATGGGGGTGGACATGGGTCTGCCCTGAGCTTTGAGAGTGAATGGAGTGGTTGCGACTCTTTATGCTGCTTGTCAATCAAACAAGGTTTAGAACATCAGTTCTCAACTTGTGGGTTGAGACCCCCTTTGGGGTTTGAATAACGCTTTCACAGGGGTTGCATATCAGAGGTCCTGCCTATCAGCTGTTTACATTATGATTCATAACAGCAAAATTAGAGTTATGAAGTATCAACAGAAAAATTTTATGGTGGGGGCGTGTGTCATCACAACACGAGGAACTATATTGAAGGGTCACAGCATTAGGAAGGTTGAGAACCATTGATCTAGAATCACCTGGGAGACAAATCTGTTAGCACATCTGTGAAGAATTCATAGACTGAGCAGAGGCAGGAAGACCCATACTCCGTGTGGTGCCACTATTCCATGCGCTGGTCCGGGGTTACAGACAATGGAGAAAGTAAACCCCACGGGGGGCCTTTGTTTCTCTCTGCTTCCTGACTGGATGCAGCACGACCAGGACCAGCTGCCTCAGGTTCCTGCTGTGGTAACTCCCCTGCCACCCTGAACCTTGGAACTGTGAGACAAATGAGCCATTCCTTAGGCTGCTTCTTTTTTTTTTTTTTTTTGGTTTTTCGAACAGGGTTTCCCTGTATAGCCCTGGCTGTCCTGGAACTCACTTTGTAGACCAGGCTCGAACTCAGAAATCCGCCTGCCTCTGCCTCCCGAGTGCTGGGATTAAAGGCATGCGCCACCACGCCTGGCTCTTAGGCTGCTTTTTGTCACCACTACGAGAAAGTAACCAATGTGGAGTTTTAAGCTGCGATGCTTCCCATGGGCTGTGGATCCCCACAGGATTCGGGGGTGTCACATTGCATGGAAGAACTAGGCTTTGCTGAGCCTATCCTCGCAGAGAGGCTGGGATGGCTGAGTCCGGGCAGGGGTCAGAGTCCTCTGTGCAGGACGGTGAGGCTGTGAGTGCTACTGTTGCGGCATTAAGGGGTGAGATGCTGAGTCCCAGGGAAGGTGTTCCCTTTTGAGATGGTACTTTGCCCACTCTTCCTACCCGGAGCCCCTCCCACCACTGAACCAAAGAAGGAGAAATGGAGGAGAGTAGTCTGGTACTCTTCAATGTAGGGGTGGAACTGGAAAAGAAGGAGATCTTGCTAAGCAGTGGGAACAGGACTTGTGTGTCTCTGTTCAGCCCAACGGGAAAATTTTGACCTAAGCTAATGAAATCTATTTTCAGCATTTTTCACGAGACGAAAACCAACAATACTAATAATAATCAGTATAGAAACTCAATAAATGCTCTTTTCATTGATGGTTACACATTAGCACACTGGTAAAATGCATAAAAGTAAGCAAGATGTTACAGAGCAGAGATTTTTAACTACGAAGGGATTGAGAGCTTAGAAGTATAGTCACGTGACCCTATCATTAAGATGTCAACCTACTTAGTGGTCTGTGACAATCACAAATGAGGATGTTGTAATTTCTGGTTTTCATCTCCTTTCTTCATTTCAAAGTAAGCAACATTTAAAAATGAATCATTTTTGTGTGTGTGTGCTTAAGGTATTATTCCAGTCCAATGAGAGTGTTCCTGTGTGATTTCAAACGTGTGTCTCACAAACAAAAGACGACGCGCTGCTGTTTGTATCCCGTTACACTGTTTTGCAAACGCCTGAACACATAGAAAGGCTGTGTGTCCCCACGGTGACAGACTCGGAGTTGTTGAAATGAAGTGTCTTTGTTTTACTGTCACAGAGCAGTCGTTGTTTATTTAGAAGCATTACTTTGAACACAGGCCTAGGTAGCCTCACCAGAGGCAGAGACAGAAACTGCTCCTGAATAGGCTTATACCATCCTGAACGCAGAGCAGTCTGGGGGTGATCATGTGTATTGTCCTACGATGTATGTTCCCAGGAGGGAATCTGTCCCAGTCTGACTGAGGAAGTCTCTGTTCATGGAGGGCCAAGAGCTCAAAAGGGCAAATGTGAACTGGGTGTGGTGGCTCATGCCCCTAATTGTAGTATTTAGGGGTAGCGAATCCAAGAGTTCAAGGTCATCTGTGGCTACGTAACAAGTTTGAGGCCAATTTGGGCTCTGTAAGAACTTGTCTAAAAAAAATCTAGGGGGAAGAGCTAAGTTGAATGTGTTTGTTATGTCTGGATATATTAAATATATCTGTGTAGTAAAACGCAACATCAACCATGGAAATTATTATTATTATTATTGTTGTTGTTGTTGTTGTTGTTGTTTTTGTTGTTTTTGAGAAAGGGTTTCTCTGTATAGCCCTGGCTGTCCTGGAACTCACTTTGTAGACCAGGCTGACCTTGAACTCAGAAATCCGCCTGCGTCTGCCTTCCGAGTGCTGGGATTAAAGGTGTACGCCACGACCACTTGGCTGAACCATGGAAATTATTAGCATTTGATTAGCAGAACTATGTTTGGGGGAGGAGGATTTGTTATAATTTATAGACTTGAAACCACCTGGATACGGCCAAGAGCTGGGTCATTGGGCTTCCTTTTTCTTCCTGTGCTAAGACTACACTAGCTCCAGCTGATACACATTCTGAATTTCTGCTGCTGGGTACCCTTTCCCCATCTTACCCTGGGCATCAACTTGCAGAGGAGGAAGAGATGGACTAGGCTTGGGAGAAAACCAGGATGTCATTTGCCTGGACTGGTGAAGATGGAGGGCAGTGTGGCAAAGGTTATCCAGTGTGCGAGATGTCCTTCAACAGTATTTTCTGCACCGCAGACTAAGGATGTGTCGGCAGAGGCAGCCATGGTTGGAGGTCCTGTCTGCTGAGTGCCAGAGTGGGCCAGCACTCTCCTCTCTCTCTCTCTCTCTCTCTCTCTCTCTCTCTCTCTCTCTCTCTCTCTCTCTCTCTCTCTCTGTTTTGTCTTTCCTTTCCTCTGCCTTTTTTTTTTCTTTACAGCCCTCTCTGTTCCCTAACTCTACTGTGTTCCATCTTCTCTAGCCTTAGGGCCACTAACAGCCCAAATCAGCTAACTGGGTCTCACACCAGATGGGGTTCGTTTGGGGCTTGTTAGCACACAGAAGCTGTAGTCTCTAGGTATAGGCAGAAGGAGACCATAGGCAGAGGGATCAGAAACAAAGGTAACATTGCATTGTGGGCTCCAGGCTCCATTCTCAAACCCCATTTTGGCAGAGAGGAAAGCCTCCTTTTTCTTTTTTCCCAATTTTTATTAGATATTTTCTTTATTTACATTTCAAGTATTATCCAGTAAGTTCCCTATACTCTCCCCCATCCCTGCCCTGCTCCCCTACCCACCCACTCCTACATCTTGGCCCTGGCATTCCCCTGAACTGGGGCATATAAAGTCTGCATGACCAAGAGGCCTCTCTTTCCAATGATGGCCAATTAGGCCATCTTCTGCTATATATGCAGCTAGAAACACAAGCTCTGGGGGTGCTGGTTAGTTCATGTTATTCTCCTGCCTATAGGGTTGAAGACCCCTTCAGCTCCTTGGGTACTTTCTCTAGCTCCTTCCTTGGGAGTCCTGTGTTCCATCTAATAGCTGACTGTGAGCATCCACTTCTGTGTTTGCCAGGCACTGGTATAGTCTCCCACAAGACAGCTATATCCGGGCCCTTTCAGCACTATCTTGCTGGCATATGCAATAGTGTCTATGTTTGGTGGCTGATTATGGGATGGATCCCCGGCAGACGCAGTCACTGGTTGGTCCATCCTTTTGATTCAGCTTCACACATGATCTCTGTAACTCCTTCAAATGTGTGCTTTGTTCTTAATTCTAGGAAGGGGCGAAGTGTCCACATTTTGATCTTCATTCTTCTTTTGTGATGCAAGTATCCTCTGAGAGTGCTGATGCTGGCCTGGGTGGGGGAAGGTAAGGAAGCAGTCAGGTCCTTCTCCTTGCTTCCTCTCCTCCTTCCACCTGGTCCAGGAGTCCTCCCAAGAGTGCAGAAGTGTCATGTTTAGACCCTCTGTCCTCAGACACCCTTGTCCCTGTACCCACCTGCTGACTCCTACCCGACTTGCCTGCCCTGCATTTCCTGTCATTGTCTCCTGGACTTTTCCTTAAGCTTCTTTTATANGCAGTCAGGTCCTTCTCCTTGCTTCCTCTCCTCCTTCCACCTGGTCCAGGAGTCCTCCCAAGAGTGCAGAAGTGTCATGTTTAGACCCTCTGTCCTCAGACACCCTTGTCCCTGTACCCACCTGCTGACTCCTACCCGACTTGCCTGCCCTGCATTTCCTGTCATTGTCTCCTGGACTTTTCCTTAAGCTTCTTTTATATAGAGAGAATAAGACTCAGACTCCAAGGGTAGTTGTCTTCTTCTTTGGATAGGACATTGAAATGAGGAAAGGAAATGAGGAGAGGATCCAACAGGGTGATCCCAAGGTCCAGTCAGTCTGGTTACCTTCAGCTTCCTCCCTCCCATGATCATTGATGCTTTTCAGATACCCAGAACCCTCTGCCAGAAGGCCTTTGCACAGAGAGTTTCCTCCTGGAATGTCTTCCCCCTACATGTCCAAATGGCTCACTCTCCCACCCCTTCAAGTATCGCTCAGATATCTTGCGTAGGGAATTTACCCCTGGCCACCTTATTCATCTAGAAACTTCCTTTTAATTTCTCCTTCCCGGCCTTACTTCTTTTTGCACAGTGTTTATCACTGAATACATACAGGATTAATTACACATATTTTAATTGCCTGTCTTTCTCACTAGGGTGGAATCCCCCCCCACCCCCGTGGAGAGGGAATTCTATCTTATTGAAGGCAGCATTTCTGCCCCCACCCCTACCCCCACCCCGAGAGTGAGATCTGATGTGTTGGAGGCAGGCAGCAGGTGATTGTTGGTTGAATGAATGTCCACAGGTCTGGCCAGAGTGGGAACTGCTACAGTATGGATCAGCAGTTGGCTGACTCAGCAGAGGGTTGCTGACTCAGCATCTCAGAGCCGCTGCTTCTGACTCATTGGTTCAGAAAGGTGTCTGATGGCCGGCAGAATCCTGCCTATCTTGAGAGCCTCAGCCTGGACCTTCCTCTGCTCCCCTTCACATGCCACCACATACCCGTTGCTCTGAATCTTTATGAGTCGCCACAGAGGAGTCCCCAGCCTTTGAACCTCTATGAAAGATGGCAGCTCAGTGACGCAGAGTCTTCCTTCCAATCTAGAAGATCTGCAGTTCTGGAAGTACTATTGTGGTAGCTACTTCTTGCTCACTTGTACCAAATTCTGGCAGGAACAAACCCGGGAAAGGATTAATCCTGGCTCATCGTTTCAGAGGGCCCGCTCCATGGTCATTGGATGACATGTACATGGTTGGGCAGGATCATAATGGTAGACATTTATGGTAGATGCTCCTTCTTACTTCCTGGTATACAGGAAGAGGAGAAAGGAAGGATGTTGAAAGAGACCAGGCCAGACATAGACAGTATGAACACATTTCTAATGACCTGCTTGTTTTAACTTGGCCCTCCCTTCTGCCCTTCCCTACCTCCAATAATACCACCATGTTAGGCAGTCATTCCATGGGCTAGAGCCCCCATGATCCAAAGCCCTCTGGAAAAGACCTCAACCAGAAGTGGGCTAATCTTCTAGGTGTCTCTTCAGCTGGACTTTTGATAATTAAAATCAACCCTTCCAAGTGTATTCTACAAAGTTTCCCTCTCTCTTGTATCTTTTTCTTTTGTTTCTCTTGGAATTTGACAAGAAAAAAGCAAATGCTCATGTCACACAAACTCCTTTAGAACATCTTTGTGTCTTGGAAGAAATTTCTAGTCTGCCACGAATGGCCAGCTTTCTAAAGTATTGATAAATCAAAGACAATTTGGGTGGAAGAGAGAAGCAGACACTGCTGTGTGTCCTGCCAATTAGCAGTGTGCCCAGGGCCTTGTCAACTGAGCAACTTCAGGATAATGATCCTGGACCAGAAAACCCTTCACACACATTACCTTGGAGACCATTTTCTTTGATCCGCTCAGAGCAATGCATCAAGGGCCAATTTGGCTATGTGCAAAGCTAAGTCCCGAGGGCACTGCCTGCTCAAGACAGAGTTTGGGCCCCTCCCACTTTGTACCTGCTGACTAAAGGGATGGATGTTCTGGAGTTAAAATCCTTGCAGAGTATGGCAGAAAGCTGCCACCTTAGCAGTGTGTGTTTGTGGCGGGGGGATAGATAGGGGCCAATGTTTTAGTTTAAAAAATTATTTATGTTTATTATTTTCAAGTGTGTGTGTGTGTGTGTGTGTGTGTGTGTGTGTGTGTGTGTGTGCTTATGTGAGTGAAGATACCCAACCAGAGATGTTGGATGTTCCCTGGAGTTGAGTTAAAGATGGTTGTGCACTATCTGATGTGAGTGCTGGCAATTGAACTCATTAATGTCCTCTGCCAAAGCATCTGTGCTCTCACCCAATGAGCCATCTTTCCAGGCCTGGGTGCAGTGAGTGTGTTTATTAGGGTTCAAGGATCTCAGAAGCCAGCAGCACACTCAGGAGAGCTCAGCCACTGGGTTTGTTGTAAGAGACTCAGGGTTTCTAGGCGAGGGATGAACAACCAGGATTCCAGAGACCCAGAGAGCCATGAGGCCGTTACTCAGCACTTCTGACACCATGGAGTTGATGAACTCTTAGTTGACTCTCTGTACAGTCAGGGATCCAGCAGGACCCAGATGGCCTGCTTGGAAGTAGCACAAGGAGTCTTTGGAAGGAACTTGTGAGACAGATCAAAGAATCAGGGAAACCAACATGGCATGATGCTGGGGAATCACGGCATGCTAGTAGAACACCCTGACCTCCTGTAGACCTGGAAAGGAGAAGACAGAGTATCATGTCTGTGCCTGTCCAAGGATCCAAGGATACAGAATGGGAGAAGTTATGGCGTGGGGTAGAGGATGTCGGCCATGGCCAATGGAGCCTGGAAGAGAGGGAGCTTCGGGACTGGTTCCCTCACTGCTCTCTGCGGAGGCTCTCCCCAGGCCGTTTCAGCAGGTGCCACCTATTGGTAGTAAATTCGAGTAGAATCCAGGTGGGGGTGGGCAGTCAGTGACAAATTCCCAGGAACGGAGCACCCTCTGGGGACACGGAACAAGAAACAGCATGGTGACCTTCTGTGCTTTCTCACTTCACTTTCAAGGTCCCTAGTGAGGGGATCTGGTTGGAGTGGCTCTCATGAAGGCAATACCAGAGGAAACTTTTGGAATGTGTATCACCTGCTTCTCCAGGAAGAACACAACCAATGAAGCATGCCCAAGGAAACACAGACCAAGACACTGGAGCTATTGGGTCACCGATGACCAAGAGCCAGGAGCTCAGGTGAGCAGCCTGCCCTGGCCTGATTTCTCATGCTCCTACCTGGGCTTCTGGGTACACATGTTGTGTCTCTCCTCTGGCTTTTAAACACTTGTTCTGATGGTGTGTCACTTCAGAAACCATCAGAGTATTTTAAAAATCATGAAGACTTGCGTATGAACTCATAGGCATCCTTCCAAGTGTGTTCCAGTCCAGCAGAACACTATTCCTGACATTGTGCTGGACCCACTGTGGACGCTGAGCCTGCATCCATGACTCTAGGATGGTACTCTCCACCTGAAATTGTATGGTAATATTCCTTTCTGCATCACAATTTCTAAGAAATTTTTATGTAATGTGGAGTCTTGAAAGGAGTTGTTCTCAACTTTCTTAATGCTGTGACCCTTTAATATAGTTCCTCATGTTGTGGCAGGCCCCAACCACAGAATTATTTTCATTGCTATTTCATTATTGTAATCTTGCTACTGTTATGAATTATAATCCAAATATCTGATAAACAGAATATCTGATATGTGACCCTTCTGAAAGGGTCATTTGACTTCCAAAGGGGTCACAGCCCACAGGCTGAGAAGCACTGTTCTGAACCTTTATAAGATTCACAGCCTAGCCTTCACTTGCTGTGTGCTTGCGCCACACTTTTGACTTTGCTGTGCCTGGAGACAGCATTGATATGCACACGTAGGAGGTACTTCCAGATCTTCAAAGAAAGAGTTTCCTTATGGGAGGAAGTTCTCCCAGGCCTAATCTTTGCTGATGGGTGGACCCTTCTAAGAGGGCCATCTAAGTCCTGGTTGTAACCCTGACAATACAAAGTTAACTTGGCATGACTTATCAACACCAAGGCATGCCGAGACTATTTTGGCATGATTTAATTCTGGTTGGTATATTGAGAGTAGAGGAGGTGTGCTAGAGCTTGTCCAGAGGTGAGCATATGCTGTGTATATGACACATGGAATAAAGAGGGCTTCTCAGCTGGGGAAGCAGCCATCATGGGTGTCAGTGGCAGAGGCAAGGTGCCAGCTTTAAGGCTCTGGCTTGGAGCCAGATGTTTGGACTGGGTCACCATCTGTGTGGTCTGTGGTCATCTGGTCCTGCATGCAATCTGTGTGCATTATGATGCAAGCCAGATGTGGGGATTGGGTTCCAGCTGTGTAGACTGGATTGCTAGCCTGCTGTGTAAACTAGGTTCTGTCTGGGTGGACTGGGATAGCAGCCATGAAGATTAAGGTACTAGCCAGTTGCAAAGATCTGGATGCCAGCTGTGTTCTTTGTGGTGCCAGCCAAGGGTAGGCATGGGGAACAGGTATGGTGCTCAATGTGATGGAAAGCCAGATTGGGGGAGAGAGTGGGGAGAGAGGGGGAGAGAGAGAGAGAGAGAGAGAGAGAGAGAGAGAGAGAGAGAGAGAGAGAGAGAGAGAGAGAGAAGTATGTGTGGGGTGAGCAGCCAGGTTGGGGGACAGAGACATGTATAGGAATGGGGTGATGGGTGTGTGGACAGGGAGCCAGATATGGAGATGCAGAGGCCAGTATGGGGACTAGGTCTAGTTGTGTTGACTTGAGATCCATCTGTTGTAACAAAGGAGCCAGCAGGGGTCAAGCAGGGCCTGGAACCTGTCTCAGCTGTCTGCTTTCCTACATGTGCTGCTGTTTGTAGATCAGGAAATTTCAGTCAATCAAGGCCATTGACTCATATCAGTCATCTCCCAGTGATTTCTGTTGTAGAACTGAAGATGCATCTATCTGGCAGGAAGAAAAGACAATGCCCCTAAGAATAGTAACATGTCATAAGGAATGGGCTGGATCTTTCGGAATCAGATTTCAAGGCAAGGAATGACTGTTTATGTTAAAGTTCTTGGCTGGTTGGCAAGAATTTGTTGGATCCCTCCAATGTGCCACTGTATGGATGGTATCACTGAAAACAGGTGACCCAGAGATAAGGTAAGCTCCTAGACATAGTTTTATATTTGTGTAATTCTACAAGTGTGGACTCTGTGGCTGAGGGGGACAATATGGATTTGACTGGCATCTTTTTTTTCTCTGGCAACAGTCTTCACTCTCAGTCTGAAGAATCCAGTGGTGGAATCGGATCCATTCAGCTGCTGCCACGAGGAACGCTGACAGAGGCGGTAATGGCGGACATCGTGCATGTATGTGAGGGGTGCCCAGAGGAAGTGGAAACTGATAAGGGGAAGAGGCAGGTGCAGAGCTGAGGAGACCAGAATGGCTCTATAAAGAGAGGCGAGGCCTTGACTTACCCAGAGAGCCAGCTCAGCCGCTCCTAGTCCTCTGTATCCTTGCTCCTCTTTCCAGCCACACCCTAGAACTTTACTGAGCTATCTTACAAGAAATACAGTTGATGGTTGTTTCAGAAAATAATGGAACAAAGGAAGATATCTTCAAATGCATGCATGCATGCAAGGACACACATGTATACATACACACGGAGACACACATGCATACACATTTCACCTACACAGTAGTTCAAAGGCATTTCATAGATGTCTGAATCCATGGTACTACTGAATCCTGTGCATGCACTAGATATAGATACTTACAGTAAGGTTTAATTCATAATTAGATATAGCAAGAGGCTAATAATAACTAATGCTAGCAATATATTAAAAGTGATATGTATGTGATTCCTCCCCCCCCATACTGTACTATATTTTTATTGAAATATAGTATTATGGGGGTGGGGATGCTTATATAGTGTCTTACATTTTTTATTCCTTTGTGTATATTGTTCTGTTTTCGTATGTATGTTTATGCACCATGTGCATGCAGTGCCCATGGCAGCTAGAAGAGAATGCCAGGTCTCTTGGAACTGGAATTATAGATGGCTGTGAGCTGCCACATGAGTCCTTTGAATGATCAGCCAGTGCTCTTAACCATGGGACCACCTATCCAGTCCCTGTACAATCAATGTTCGTTATTCATGGAAGTTCATGTTCTACAGAGTTACCACAGACACTGAGATAGTGGGTTGTGAATCACTGCTCCTGCCCATTCTGGGGAAACACAGACCTCTGCTCCTGTAGCCCACAGACCAATCAGCACAATGCCTTTTATTGTGTTTCTATTAAAAGGCAAGTTACTTAATATATTGCTATTGGTGAACATTGAGCTCACAGCCAGTAGTACAACTCATGCTTGAATGTAGCTGTCCTAACACACATATTTTTTATTGTCAGATATGCCACAGCCTTCTTGTACTTAGGAACACCAGGTCTTGTTTCAAAACATGCTTGGGACTACATTAAGGAATAAAATGATCAGGAAAAAGCACCAAAATGCAAAAGAAAGGAAAACTAAGGCCTACCATGGTGAGGACACCTTTTACAGTGTGGGGACCGAAAGAAAGGCAACAGTGGGTGGTTCCCTAGACCTCCCCAGGAACACACACGCATTGTGGAAAGGAAGGGCTTGCTGCTTACACGTGGCTGTAATAATAATAAGGTTCAACTGTATAGTATGTATAATAGGCCTGCCTGTAGGTACACATATACAAACACACACATGTACACACAGGAACACACACACATCCACACAGACACACATATACATGCAGATACACACACATAGATGGATACACATAGACAGAAATATACATATACAAAAACACACAAGTAGGTGCAAAGACACATTCACACGCACACACATACACATAGATACACATACACATGCACACACGTAGATGGACACACACAGACACACAGAAATAGATAGGCACATGTGACTTATTATTCTGAAGCCAGGGACTCTGCCTAGAAGTAGAAGGCACCCATTATACATGACGTAGCATGACGATTGTGCTGACATGTGCCTATAATTGGAGGAACCCAAACCAGGAGGTGCCTGACTTGGAGGCCAGCCGGGTCTACACAGACACTGTCTCAAAACGGAAATAAAAAAATAACATGAACGTGCTCTGGCCTTCCATAGTGGAGTCCTGTGAAGATGATACCCGTGTCATATAAGATTCTTTCAAATGAATTTCAGTGATCCAGAGAAGGGGAAGGGAATGGTGGATGTTAGTGTTTCTAACCTGCAGGTCTACAGTCCAATAGGGCTTGGTAGGGGATGAACTACTATGTTTTTTAGGATAGACTTTATGAAAAACTTCCCAAGAGGGTTTTTTTTTTTCGACAAAAAGGCTGAAAGATAAGCATAGTGACCAACTACATATTCATGTTGGGGTACAGCATTTAGTACTTTGGGGTGACTATCTGTCTGTCTGTCCATCCATCTGTCTGTCTGCCTGCCTGCTTGCTTATCTAGCTATCATCTATCTATCTATCTATCTATCTATCTATCTATCTATCTATCTATCTATCTATCTATCTACCATCTATCTATCATCTGTTTATCATATATTAATCATCTATATGTCATCTGTCATCTATCTATCACCTGTCTATCAATAATCTATCATCTACTATCCATCTATTCATTTATTATTTACGTGTCTATAATCTACTACCCACAAACAATCATTGTTCTATTATTTATCTTTGCCTATCATCTACCTCTTTATCTTTCTATTATTTTCTATCATTTATCTATCTGCCTGCCATCAATCAATTAATTATATATTTATCATCTACATACATATCAGTCATGTATTTACCATCTCTTTTATCATTTTTGATGATTGACTTTAAACTATGATGGAGTCCCTTTACTGCTAAGGGCTTCATCACACATCTCCTAAGAATTACAGCTCCTCCCCTCGCACCTATAACACCATTGTCAGAATCAAGAACTTCTACACTGGCTCACTATCATCTTGTATGTGCTCCACTTTAAAGTTTCATGCACTGAATTCACAAATACTTCATGAGGCTTTGAAGGGAAGGCAGTGTTCTCCCCTTCTTCTGTCTGCTCCTCTCCTGGGGGCTGTGATTTCTCCCTTCTTCAGCCATTTCCTCCAGTTATAAATTCTATATTTGTACATGACTTTGTATTGTACTGTCTTTTATCCTTTATTAATCCCATTCTGTGTAAGACATGGCTTTATTTCTCACAAGTATACTTTACCCACCCTCCCAATATGACGGTATCATTTTGGGGGTAATAGCTGTATTTAGCACCAACATGATCACGATTGCGTTATTTTTAGGCTGAGTTCCATGGTGCCCTGTGCTTGTATTTCCTTTATGTCACAATTGTCCGGGGTTATAATTGTCTTGATTTGTCACTTATTTGTTTTCTATGGAGGGATCACTATTTCATCCCAAGTTCTCTGACAGGATTATAATTTTCTTTTAAATATGTTGACATGTATTGAATTATGTGGTGGTGTAATTCTCTTCTTGGTCCTCCTGCTCTACCCTGGGCTGCCACTCATCTGTCAACCGGGACCTTCCCTGTACCATTGAACGCAGAATTCCCTTAGACTGCTCCTGAATTAAATTATTTGTTTCCTGGCTCTCCTTTTCCATTTACCCTCTCTCAATGGTGGCGAATATCCTTCAGTAGTTTTCTGTGTAAGGATTTATGGTGGGCAATATTTTTGAGCTTGTGTAGGGGAGATATGATCCTTCCATTAAAGCCTTACACTTGGTTGGGTGGTTGACTGAATATCAAAGCGGAACTTGGGCTCTGAAGTGTTTCTGCCTTCTTTCTACTCTTGCCACACTCGGTGGGCTGAGGGCAAGGAGGAGCCCGGTGCTGTTGCAGTTGGTGCCTCTGGGACATCACAAGCGGAAGCTGTTTCCATCACACTTGCGGCACCAAGTGATATATTCACCCTAGGGACTCAAGCATTTGTTTACGGTTTCAGTGACCACATTCTCTGGATCTCACTTCCTAGAACATCTGCCTTCCCCCCATCTTCTCTGACTCTCTATCTCTGAAATAGTTTGCTTCTTTTTGAAGACTCTTTCCTCATAGTTCTACCTCCATCCCATTGAGTTATTTGTTTCTGTTGCAATATTTTTAATTCTCAAGACCTCCGTTGAGCGTCTCCTCTTTAATAATTGCATGTTCTGGTTAAGGATACAGTGGTTCTGCCTTTATCTCCGAAGATATTAATTACACGCTTGTTTTCTCCTTCTCACATTGCTTCTATTTTCTCTGACTTTTTATTTTTTTGCTACTAGGTTTATTTTTAGTCTTTTGCATCCTTCTGAGAGAAGTTCTTCAAACATCTGGTGGACCTTGGTTGGCCTTTATCAGAGGGAGGCCTTAAAATGCTCAGTGGGAGCTTCATGTGTATGAGTTATGGGCTGGGGGCTGTCGGTAGGATGCTAGGGCAGGGTGCTGGCAGAGGCACCTATAAATGGCCTCTGTTAAGGTCTCTTCTGTGGCATGAGTGAGTCATTCCCTCTCCAGCCACACCGTGACTAGTTAAACTGTTTGTTTTAGCTTCCTACATGAAGCACAAGGCTGGCCACCATGCTGCCACTTCGGACTGACCTCCAGAAGCAAGTAGCTTAGTCTTTCATTTAGATTCTTTCATTTAGATGTTTGTCCCCCCACTCCCGCCAAACCCCTGGAATGCCACCCCTGGTCAGGGCTCTGCTGTAGTCATATTTCCCTCCACACTCATTCTCTTACTCTCTGTCCCAGGGTGCAGCTAGTCCGCCCTCTGTTGTCTGCTCTTTTGTCTCTTTTTGACTTTCAGTAGACATCCACCCCCCCCTATATTCTGCAACAACTAGGTTTCCTGCTTGCTCCTCCAGACCTCAGTGTTTTCTGAGGCATGCTTTTACTCTCTTACCTGGTTTTGGTCTCGTTAGTTCCTTTGGTGAAACCTTATATTTTTGAGGTGATAGACAACAGTAATATTGTGTGCCTTCATCTGTTTTCTGTTGAACTCCTCAGACTGGGTAATTAACAAATTAGAGGTCATATGGCACACAGTTTCAGAGTCTGAGGACTCCCAGAACATGGTGTGTACATCTCCTTGGCAGGTGTCAAGGGTCTCCTTCCTGTGTCATACCCTGGTGCATAGTGTCAGATGATGAGACAGAGCAGGCATGTATCAGCTCAGATCTCTCTTCTTAGAAGTCCATCAGCAACATTGCTCCATGTTGGTGGCCTCATTTAATCCTAGTTGCTTCTTCAGGACTTCACTTCTAAACACCATCAAGTCTAAATTTGGGTACTGATTTTCAAGATGCGTATTAGAGGGTTTATTCGAAGTGCGGTCCTGTGATTCCCAGAAGTCATGGAAGTGGTATGGATCTGCTGACGTTGCAAGGGTTTGAACCTAACTCAGGGGCCTACCCTTTGTTGGAGATTTACAAAACCTAACAAAACTTTCCCTACTCTACACCATCCATGATGTTTCTCAAGAATGGTAGACACGGTTATACCCCTGAAGCCAGGATGAATTTATTACCTGAAGAAACAGCAGGAAAATGTTGAACATAGAAGCCTTTAGGCTTTCTCTGCAGTTGTCTTGCTGGGGAACTGTTCAGTTATAAGTAGAAGGTCCAGATGGATTTAAGGTTTCCCAGAGCCATTATACCTGGAAGACTTGAGTATCCATCACCAACAGGCTAGGAGACTGCCAAGTTCCCATGAATACATATTAACTGGGGCTGAGATAACAATTCTACATCTCCTCCAGTGTGACTCTACGAGATGACTGGTGGCTGTCTCAAGTGCTTGTGAAGGGTTGGGAGGTCTTAACCAGCTCCAACCATATGAAAGGGTCCTGTGATCAATTAGTGATGCCTGCTTTAGGCGGTTATTCGCTAGCCCAGAACTAGGGAAAGATGAAAGAGACATGTTCTAAGACAGTGTTTTCCAAACTTGGTTGATGCTAAGAATTACCTGGAGGTACTTGTTAAAAATAGATTCCAGGTTCTTTATCAGGAGCTATGAATCCAAGTGCTTCAGAGTGAGGTGTGGGGATCTGAACTTAGTGTGTTCATGCATCTATCTATCTATCTATCTATCTATCTATCTATCTATCTATCTATCTATCTATCTCACTTTCTGCAAATCTGAATGTAGAATTTTCAGATACCTTTCCAGCACCATGTCCGCCTTCATGCTGCCATGCTTCCCAGAATGATGAGAATGGACTAACACTCTGAATGTAAGCAAGACCCAATTAAGTGCCTTCTTTTCTAAGCATTGCCATGGTCATGGTGGCTCTTCACAACAATTGAACATTGATTAATACAGAAGCCAAATGTTATGTGTGAGCTGCCCAGTAGAAAGGTCCATGCAGCAAGAAACAGATATCTTCAATCCAACATCCTGAAGGAATATGATCTTGCCAACAACCCCATAAGTGAACGTGGAAGTGACTGACCTGGGAGGTGACTAAGCCCCAGTGGATGCATGAGAAATCTTGAGCCATGACTTAGCTCATTTATTACAATCAATAAGCCAGTGTTTTACAGCAGTAACTGAAGTGCATAGTTCACAAAAGGTCACTTTTTGTGTTGTGCTTTCTATGGGTCTTGGCATGTGTCTGTTATTACAGTTATTACGTGCAAGAGTTCCATGGCTCTAAAACCCACCGTACTTTCCATGTTCATTCCAAAACCCCCACCAACCAGAGATCCTATTGCTGTCAGAGTTCTCTCTGGTCTGGAATAACACGTAGTCAGGATTAAACAATATGGAGACTTTCCCATTGGCTTGTTTTGTTTTGTAGTGTTTGATATTCTGTTTTATCTTCCCACAGCTTGATAGCTCATTTTTCTATAGTACCGAGTATTTTTCCATCGTATACACATATCATGGTTTGTTTATTTATGTAGCTATTGAAAGAAACCCTGGTTGTGACTAAATATTGTCAATCAAAAGTAAAGCTGTTGTAATTTGTGTGGTTCTTTTTGCCACGGTACCTATTTTAAACTTATTTGGGTAAATACCAGGGAGTATGATGGCTGGGTCATATGGTAAGAGGGTGCTTAGAGTTGTGAGGTCCAGACAAACTGTCTTCCAAAGTGTCTGTACCATTCTGCATTCCCATCAGCATTGAATGAGTCCATCATGGCTGCATGTCTGTCCAATGGGACTCAGAATTCTATAGACATGTTCCTTAAGAACCAGGAAGTAAATAACTCACAAGTCTCAGGAAGTCCCTAAAGTTTATCAAATGTACAAGGCACCTTCCTCAAGACTATCTAAGTAATAAAGATGGGGAAGAGAAGAGACTTTCTGACCTTTGCAGCCCACAAGTTGTAAGGAGCTTTGGGTTCCAGCTTTTGTGAGCTGTCACCCATGCTGGGGTGAGTTTTCAGTGATGTAGATGCTTTTGAGTCACCCAACCATACTCCTGTAAAGAAACCAAATAAACTCATTAGTTTGCCAGTTTGGATTTTGTGGTCTTGCTATTTGGTCTGTGGTCAGTTTCCTGTCTGAGCTGAGTAAATGTTTGTTCATTTCTACCCAGGAATAATGTCAAACAACAATGTATTTGCCAATATTAGATATTGCCCGTGCTTTGAATTTTTGTCCCCTAGTAGGCATACAGTGACATTCCTTTCTCTTACCTTCAGGTAAAGCTGAACAGCTACCCTGGGCTTGTTGGCCACTCTCATACATCTGTTGTTGTATCCATTCAGATCCCTGTTGACTTTCAAGCATTCTCTGTGTATTTTGGATGCAAATCCCTTACCAGTCACGTTTTGGGTGTTCCTTACTTCTGTTCAGTGGCTTATCTTTTCAATTTAACAGTGCCATTTCTGAAGCTACTTTCATTTTTTCCTTTCTTTTCATGTGAATGCGTGTGAGCTGTGCATCCACATGGAGACCCAAGGATGGTGTGGGGGAGTCTTCTGGGATCACTCTTCACCTTATGCACCAAGGCAGGGGCTCTCAGTGTATATCTAAAATTTATTTTTAAAGCATGGATGTCCAGTTATCCCAGAATGATTTGTTGAGAAGAATTTCCTTTCTCTATTGAATCGCTGTTATCCTCTGTCTGAGACTAGTTAGTTGACTTGGTGTTTGTGGATTCAATTTGTGAGCTCTCAAGTCTCTACTGTTAACTTGTCTGTCTGTATTTCCATCACTACCATGCTGTCTTGATTATCATATCCCTTCGGTAAGTGTCAAAGCTGGGTAGCATTTTTATGAACTTTTTCTCTTTTTGTAGTGTGCTGGCTATCCCGGGCCGTTTGCTTCTCCATATAAGCTTTCTCATTAGTCTGTCACTAACATAAAATAATGGGATTTTTGACTAGATTTGCATTGCATCTGTAGATCACCTTGAAAAGAATGAACACATTCTTTTAGCATCCTTATTGAAATATATATATATATATATATATATATATATATATATATATATATATATATACATACATATATAAAATGTGTGTGTGTGTGTGTATAGCATGCATGCATTTATGTATTGAAAGGTTTGTACAACTGTTACCATGCTCTTATTTTGGACCATTTACCCCCTTCCAAAGAAACTCCATCCTCAGTAGTTACTCCTCATAGCCACTCCTCTATCTGCTACTTCAGCACCAGGGAACATCTTGTATACCTTTCATCATTATAGATGTTCTGAGTTTGGACATTTTTCCTAAGTGGTAACTTCAAATGAATGCAATCTTTGTGCCTGTTTTCTTTCATTTAATGTCATGCTTTAAGATCCATCCCTTCAGCTGGGCATGGTGGCGCACGCCTTTAATCCCAGCACTCGGGAGGCAGAGGCAGGCGGATTTCTGTGTTCGAGGCCAGCCTGGTCTACAAAGTGAGTTACAGGACAACCAGGGCTACAATAGAGAAACCTTGTCTCAAAAAACCAAAAAAAAAAAAAAAAAAAAAAATCCATCCCTTCACAGCATGTGAGGGATATCACAGTAGCCAGGGAGGGTCCAATTTCTTCATCTCCTTTTGTTATTCCTTGCACAAGTGCTTGCATGGTGTGTGTGTGTGTGTGTCTGTGTGTTTGTCTCTGTGTGTGTCTGTGTCTGTGTGTGCCCTTTCTTATCATATGCACATAGAGGCTTGACATCAGTGTTGGGTGCCTTCCTCAGTCACTTCTCCACTTTAGCATTTGAGCCAGGATCTCTCACTGAACCCAAACTTCTCTAGACTGGCTGGCTAACTAGCTCCTAGGGTCTGTCTTTTCTCTACCCCACAGAACTGGGGCTACAGATGAGGAAGGCTATACTATGGCTGTCTTTTTGTGGGGGTGCAGAGGATCTGATCTCGGGTTTTCATGCCTGTGCAGCAAGCGCCTTACCAACTGAGCCATCTCCTTAGCCTCTGTTATTGCTTGGGTTTTACATTACGGCCATCCTATTAGGTGAGTGGCGTCTCATTGTGGCTTTGACTGGTATTTCCTTAATGAGTGATGATGTTAAGTGCCTTTTTATGTGCTTGTTGGCCATTTGTGTATCTCCTTTAGAGACATGACTACTCGCATCATGTGCTCACTCTGAAATTAGGTAATTTATATTTTTATCACTGAGTTATAAGAGATTTTGAAATATATTATGCATCTAACTCTCTTATGAGATAAAATTATTAGCAAATATTCACACCATCCTGCAAATATTTTTTGGTTTCATTTTCCTGATGGCATCAGCTACAGCAGCAATAGTGTTAATATTTATGTATATTCTAATTTTTCTTATTTTTGCTCTACTGCTTGTGCTTTTTTAAAATGTCTAAAAAAACGATTACCTGGTCTAAAGTGGCACACATTTACGATCATAGTTTGTGAATGTATATTTAAACTCTGCAATCAATTCTACATTAACTGTGTCTGTAATTGAGGTGGAAGTTAAGTTTATTTGTGTGCACTGGGGAAATCCAGTTGTCTCAGCTTCACTTACCGAATGATTGCTCCTTCTCTGTTGAACTGCCTCAGTCCTTTTGCCGAAAACGCACTGACCGCTAATGGAAGGCCTTATTTCTGCCCTTCAGATTCACCAATGCCGGTCTCTTTGTCGGTCTTTATGCTAGGACTGCACACCATCTTCATTATCCGGAAATTCCACGCCAACTTTTGGAATCTTGAAATTCGATTCCTCCAATTTTTCCATTTTCCAAGATGCTTCTTAGCGATTTCCTAGCTCGCAAATTTCCATATGAATTTAAAGCTCAGCTCTCCCAGGTCTGCCAAAAAAGAAGCCGGCAGTTTGACAAGGATTATGGAAAATTGATATGGTGATTTGGAAGCTCTGCCATTTCCCCGTACTGGGTCTTCCAGTCCATGAGGTCATTCCACTCACTTGGAGATGATTTAATTTCTTTTAATTTTTGTGGTTGTACAAATCTTGTCTGTTTTATTCTTTGGTTAATTTTATTTCTAAACACTTTATTCCTTTGAATGACATTATGAATGGAATTCTTTTCTAACTTCATTTCAGAATGCTTATTGCCAGTAATAGAAAAGAAAGTATAAGTGAATCATGTGTCCTATTTCCTTATTGAACTCTCTTTGCTAATTAGTGGATTACATATATATTTAAATGTACACTCACATACATACATGCACATATGTGGATGTGTATGCCATTTAAAAAAGAAATGATTTGATTTGTTTCAATTTGTGTGTCTTTCCTTTTTTTCTTTTTTCCTTTCTTTCTTTTCTTCCCCTAATTAGTCTGGCATAAGCCTTAGAAACCTTGAACTTTCTAGCCTAAGGGCTGGGCTGCCCTTCCCCCAGAGGCTCTTCCCTATGTAATCCAGACATTTTTGTCTCTCCTATCTCTTCTCTTTTCTGTGTATAAGCCCTTTCTCTTCCCCACTTCACCTCCCCATGGTGACTCCCCTGGCCTCAATCCTTGGGGCCATTAAGTTCGAGGGCATCTAATCTAATCTAATCTAATCTAATCTAATCTAATCTAATCTAATCTAATCTAATCTAATCTGTCTTGAATTGGCTCATTTCACCAGCCGAGGAGAATACACTATCAGATGGACCCCAATAGACATGCTATCATGGAAGCAGGAAAGATCCATGGGTCCCAACCCTAGACAAGAAACCACAGACAGTGTAGGACTTCTGAGAGGGTAAAATAGCATTCCTCAGGCAAGAATCTCAATGGGTCATCTGATACCAAGTGGTCAGACCTGAACTGATTCATATATGTAACATCATATAGACTGAGCAGGTTCTATTTATACATTTGGGAACATACATGTAACACAAGTAAAGAAAAGGAGGCCATGGATTTGAGAGAGAGCAAGAGAGAGAGGAGTGTATGGAGGGGTTGGAGGAAAGAGACGGACAGAGGAAGGAATGTAATTAGATTTTAAATTAAAAAATGTTACATAAAATAAGCAAGAAAAAAAAAGGTACTAGGGTCTGGGGGATTGATCAGTAGTAGGTAATGCTTTCTTGGCATGTGGGACCTGAGTTTGGATCCCCAGCACCTCTGTGAAAAACTCAGCATGGGTTCACAAGACCTGTCTGTCATCTTAGCTCTGAAGAGAGGCAAGAGGTATGAACTGGGAAAGACTGCAGGGGTTGACAGCCAGCCAAGCTAAAATAAAAACCCCCGGTGATCTCTGGTTTCAGTAAGAGCCTCCCTCAATGGTAAAGTATGGAGAAAGATAGAACATTCACTCATTTGGCTTCTGTATGTCTGAGCAAGGACACACACTCATGGTCTCTCTCTCTCTTACACACACTTACTCACACACTATTAGATTCTGTCAGATACTTTTCCATATATTTTGAAATGATTAGACTTTTGTTCTTTATGAATCTGCTATATTGCTTAAATTGAGTTTCAAATATTAATTCTCTAACACTCCTAATATAAATCCCATTTGACCATGGTGTATAATCCTACTTTATATGTTGCTGCAATTGGTTTTCTAGTATTTTGTTAAAAATTTATACAAATGGCTTAGTGATTGAAAGCATGTACTATTGTAGAGAACCCAAATCCCAGCCCCAGGACTCACATCAGGTAGCCTGTGACAGCCTGTAACTGAAGCTCCGGGGGACCTCTGCCCTGGCTCCGGGGGACCTCTGCCCTTCAAGGGCACCCTGTGCTCCTATACTCAAACTATTATAATACACATAATGTAAAATGATAAAAATAAATCTTTAAAGAATTATACAAGTATGTTCATAAAGGTGATTTGCAGTTGGCTTTAAAAAAATTTTTTTTCTTGTGATAGCATTCTCATTTTTAAATCAGGGCATACTCATGTCACAGAATGAGTAGGGAGATAAGCCTCCTAGTTTGCTTTTGGGAAGATTCCACGAAGGGTTGGTGTTTCTTGGCTCTAGAAGTTACCAAATGGTGACTTCTGGTGAAGCCATCTGGAACTGGCCTTCTCTTTGTAGGAGGTTTCAAAAATTGATAATTTCATCTCCTGACTTGACGAGGTTGTTATTCACATTTTCTACTTCTCGGATTAGTTTTAGTAATTTGTCTTTCTAGAAATTTGACAATTTCACTTAACTTATCACATTTGTTGGCACACAGTCAGTTTTCGAATTCCCTTATAATTCTTTTTATTTCTGCAAGAAAAATAACCTCTTTCTTGGTTTGAGAAAATTGGGAATTCATTTCTATCTTGGTTATTTTACCTAATGGTTTGTCAATCTTACTGGGTTTTTTTCTTTCAAATACATTACATTTAAAAAATATATATTACTAATGGAGACAAAGGCTCAATGTAGCACAGGTTGGCCCAGCATTTGCTCTGTAACTAAGGATGATGGTCAGCATCTGGTCTTCATGTCCCTACCTTCCGAGAGCTGGGATTACGATATTGTATCATCACGCCTGATTTGATATCATTCTGGGAGTAAACGCAGGTTTTTGTGCATGGTAGGTGAGTACTGTACTAACTGAGCTAATCCCCAGCACATTTTACTGACACACCAGTATACACACGAACTCACACTCTTTCTCTGTGTGTGTGTTTATAAAGGCATGTACATATATGGTGTGGCACCTGTGT
Organism: Mus minutoides; assembly: GCA_902729485.2. NCBI lineage: Eukaryota > Metazoa > Chordata > Mammalia > Rodentia > Muridae > Mus > Mus minutoides. The sequence goes on along the minus strand of LR750231.1, from coordinate 668,879 downwards.
AGAGGGTTTAATCTTGGGTGTATACTCTCCTTTGTATGCTATTGTTGCCACTGCAAACTTCAGCCTAGCTGGCCTACAAACTTCCAGGGATTCTCAAATCTCTTCCTCGTATCTCACTGTAGGACAGATGGGTGCTGCCTTCCCTGAATCCTTTACATGCATTCTGGGCACCCAAACATAGGTCCTCAGGTTTCTTACCCACCAAGCTGCCTTCTCAACCCTTGTTTGTTTGTTGTTTTGTTTGGTTTTTCGAGACAGGGTTTCTCTGTGTAGCCCTGGCTGTCTTTTGTAGACTCACTTTGTAGACCAGGCTGGCCTCGAACTCAGAAATCCACCTGCCTCTGCCTCCCGAGTGCTGAGATTAAGGACCATCTTTTGATTGTAACTTTCTTTGTTTTTCTACACTGCATTTTATTTATTTTTGGCTCTAGTCCTTATAATTTCATACTTGCTGTTGGCTTTGTGTTCCATTTTCTCTTAATGTTTTGGCTTTTTTAAGGAGGAATTTTAAGCAGCCAACAAGTTCTTTCCTTTCAATTTTTAAGGCAAGTCTTTATGTCTATGGCTTTCCCTCCATGTGCGTCTTTGGCTGCACATTATTGGTTTTGTTGTGCTGTGTGTTTCTTTCCACTCATCACAAAGTACTTAGTAATCTCCACGTGACTTCCATTTCCCCCACTGCTTTGTTAGCTGTGTGATATTTAAGTTTCACATCTTTGTTAAAAACCCCAAATTTACTTCTGTTTGGATTCTTTAATTATGTGTGGTCAAAGAACATCCTTTTCTATTTCATTACAACCATTTTACAGTTGTTAGTTTTAATTTGGGGTCTAGCATAAGGTCTAACCTAATGAGTGATCCATGTGCCCTTCAGAGTATTTGCTGGCATCATACTCCATGTTCTGCAATGTTTGGGTCTAGGTGGCTTTGTTGCCTGGTCTTCTTCCTTCTCTGCCTTCTGCCTAACTGGTGTACCAACTATCGAAAGTCAACTTTGTACCTATTACTAATGTTTCCAATTATTAGAGAATTATCTACTTCCTTTTCCAATTGTATCAGGCTTTACATATTTGTATTTTTCGAGATGGACACTTTTTTCACCATTATGAGAGATTCTTCTTTGCCTTTAGTAACATGGAACACCTTGTCTACAACAAGCTGGGACATGCGAGGTTGCCTACAGTGCTGCCAGCCCATCTGTGCCTAATGTAAGACTCCTGCCCCGAGTGTGGGGGCTAGAAGGACAAGGTTGGTCCTCCCTGTTGTATCAACTGTAGTAGAACTTCTACAGCATAGAGAGAGGAGGTGAGAATTCCCAGTAGTCTTCATTCAGGATGAAATTATGGTCACAGACTGGGAGCTAGAGGCAAAAAGATCTCTCTCTCTCTCTCTCTCTCTCTCTCTCTCTCTCTCTTGTCATACTAGCTTGAGTGGAGTTTGTACAATATGGAACTAGAGAGGTAGTTGAAGATAGAAAGTGGATTGGTATCAAGAGTTATAGATTCTCACTGTTCTAATGAGACTTGGTAGACTTGCTTGAAGGCAGTTTTTCCCTTTGCCTATGCTTTCAGGGGCATTTCCAGAGAGTTTAAACATATTTTACCAAATGCTCTTTGGACTGAGTCTTCTATGTTCCTCATGGTACTTCTCAGGGAACCTTCTTCCCCATGATAATTTAGAGAGAGAGAGAGAGAGAGAGAGAGAGAGAGAGAGAGAGAGAGAGAGAGAGAAAGAGAGAGAGAGCTAAATGGGACTAAATGGAGTCTGCTTTGGTTGAGTACCACCTTGACATCTTGGACTGGGAGGTTATGATGACCAGAAATGGGGACAAACAAGATGCAATCCTCAGTAACAGATGTTAAAGAAAGAAGAGCTGGCTGCTGAGTGGTCACGGATTTGCCTTTCCGTTCTCAGAGAGATCAATCTCATTACTCAGCAACTCGAAATGACGGCAGCAATAAAAGTGCGATTGCATTTGTTTGAAAGCCTAACCCAGCTCTTGGCTTCAAATTGCTTATAAGCTCTGAGGGTAAACAGCGAGTGCGGAGGCTGATTAGAAAGAGGGTATAGATCTAAAAGCCAATCTCATCGTGTAGTTAAGGAGGAAGTGGAACCTGGAGGGAACGAAGCATTACCATTTCCAAGACGGGTGACTCGTCCGAAGAGGACCTCACTGGACTGGCTGTGAGTTGATTGATGGACTTGAGCTTGTGGAGGGGGTGGTGTGGGTGTGGGTGTGGGTGTGGGATGGTGAGAGTGGTAATCCAATGTACAGGTTAGACATGGCTCAAGGCATTTGCTTGGTGATGTGGTTATCAAACTGCCAAAGGCATGCCACTAAACCAGGCAAATATGTTGGTGAGCTATTCTTGGTAGGTCACCAACTCTAGAGAGATTCTGGCTATAAATGCCCCCCTCATAGCCCAGGGGTACTGAGGCACAAGACAGATACCAATGCCAGAGGGATGCAAAATCAGAATGAGACCAAGCACTGGATCTCGCCAGGATGAATCACGAAGTGTAGGATTTTGGCTTTGCATTTTTTGAAAATAACGTTTTATTAATTCTTTGAGCATTTTATATGAGGTATCTTGATCACCCTCACACTCCTCCTTCTTCTCCCAGCTCTTTCCAGATCTACCCTTTCCTTCCTACCCTGCCCCCGTGTCATGTCCTCTTTTTGTTTACTCTGGCTCTTAAATCTCCCTTCCTTCTCCTGTAATGTCCCCTGATCCTTAAGTACAAGGGCTGTGTTATAAATGTGTTCACTGGGGATAAGCACACTACAGTGTGCACTTTGACCAGTTGTGGTTTCCTGTACTAATCTGTCTGTTGAAAAAAGAAGCTTCTTTGATGAGGCGTGAGAACTGTATTTACCGGCAGATATAAGGATACATATTTAGAATGCAATTAGAAATCATTATGCCTTAAGAAAGTGGTAGTGGTAGGTCCTCTATGTTTTATGGTTTCACCAGGCATAGGTGATTGGCTATGTAAACAGTGCCAGGAATGAATTCCCCCCACTGTTGAGCAAGGCCTAAGTCCAATGAGGTCATCGTTGGTTACTCCCAAGATGCAAATGTCACTATTGCTCCTTTAGGAATATCTTGCTGTTCTGGTCATTGTATGGTTCCTAGGCATCACAGCTGGATAAGATTCATTTTGTCCCTTGGCATCTTGCAAGGTTTCTCCCAATACAAAGAGAGTTGATCCTTAGGGATGAAACTTCCAGGTCAGATTCAGACGGATTCTACTAACTTCTGTGTCCAAAGTGTGTGTTGACTTTAGCAGTAGCCTCTTCCCTTCTTTTTTTCTGAAAGAAGCTGAGGGTAATACTGATAGTTTATATTGTTTTGGGGAGGGTCTTAGACTCCTCTGACCAATAACTCAAAAAGGAGGTTTCACCTATGGGCTTTAAGATTTTGTCTACATATTAGATTATTTGTACCTGGGTGGGGGTGATAGATTGCAGTTATAAGCAGTTGAGATCCTTGTTGTCTTTAAAGTCAGAATCAGGAAATAATCATAGTAGTAACAGCAGTAACGAACTCTTATATATCACAACAGCCCAAGCACCACTGTAAACACGCATTACAAGCCCCACGAAGTAACTCCACACCACCACTACTCTAGACACTGGAAAACAGGGGCAGAGAATATTTGCATACATACAGGAACCAGGGCTGAATCCCAGGCAGTCTGACTCCTTGTCTTATATCTTGACCACTGGACTCTATGGCATCAGATGACCTCTGATCTCATTTCCCCATCTTTAAGCTAGATGAACAATGGATCCCTCATTAGATTGTAGTGGATGGTGTCTGTGGGAGTGCATATAAGACAGAAATTATGGCTGCTGTGTGCTTTATTCATGATGGCACCAACTCCCAGGCTGTCCTCAAATACAACCCCTTCTGTCTGCTTCTTTAATAATTGAAAATGAGCCAGAGATGGAAAGCTTCACCTCAGCAGTAATGTTTTACTGCTTAAGCTGGGCAAAGCATGCGGATAATCATTGCATTATTCTTTAAACCTTCCTGTATAGCTCAAACATTGTAGAATAAGTTGAGGAAATTAAAGGGATGTGTGTCTGGTTGGGTGACGTGAGTGGGCTTCAGAATCTGTGGCTCCAGAGTGGCTTAGCATCCTCCTCTCTGGCTCTGGGGGAAGGTCGGATGGATCACTGTGCCTTTCTAGCAACAGTTTCGAAATACCTGGAAAGGAAGCCAATGTTTCAGGCGGTGGAGTTTCTACACTGGGAAAGGAGAGGGAAGAAATGTCAGAGGTAAATTAGCGGAGTACTTTGTGTTATAAAAGAGCAAGAGAGGAGGGGAAAAGGAGGGCATGTTGCCAATACAGTCACAGGCTTGAACCAGGGCCATGAGAAGAGATAGGCCACTTAGTGAAGCAACTAGAATGTCCCCAGAGAGCTCCCATACAGCAGTGTCAGGATTTTAAAAAAAAAATTCTGGCCCACAAAGTATATATTCAGTTGATTTGGTGAAGGGTTGATAGCAAGAGAAAATTGGGACCAAGGATTAAAAAGAGATTAAAGCACACTCATAGTAAAGTTTGATTTAGTTCTCTGGAATCTTGGGGAAAAGAAGGGGAGACACAGAAGTTTCAAACCTCAGCTCAACAGAAAGGAAGATACAGGTCAGATCTTCAGTAGAAGCACCCCATTATGTCCCTTGTGTTTGAGCTGGCTTTTGGTATCTTGGGATGTTCGCAAATAGAAAATATTAGTTTAAATGACCCCTTAAAAGGAGTTGATAGCTTAGCAGGGAGAGGGCTTTGGAGTGTGGTGCCTGCCTATCACTCCATTCTGAGAAGAGGGAGACAGGTAGCTATGGAGATTAGTCAGACAGTTGCTCCAAAAGAATACTGTGGAATACTGAATAGGTGTGATCCCCATTGTCAACCTTGGGATTCCACAGATGTGCACATAGGTGCACACACTTGGATTTGTCATACACACACACACACACACACACACACACACACATGCACGCACGCACATGCACATGCACACACATGCACACGCACACACACACATGTTAAAATTAAAGAGACCAAGCTGGGCATGGTGATAAATTTCTGCAGCCCAGCACTCGGAAAGCTGAGATAAGAGGGTTTTGAGTTCAAGACCAGCCTCAACACTGAAGTTGAGCACGCAGTTCTATGCTCACCCATTCTTTTGAACAGAGTGACTAAGAGCCGACTTTTTGTTCTTTCCCAACAAAAGAATGTACAACAGAACGATGTTAACGTTCTCAAGTTCAGGGTTGACTTTGATAGTACAATCCTAAACAGATCACTCTGGTGCAAAAACTCTTGGACCGTTTGGCCACTTTTCTCAAGAGCCCCTCTTATGCTTTTGCTCCTTTAACCCCATTCTCTTTCCAAGTTGTCACAGTGTCTCCATTCTTGCTGCTTCCTGCTCTCGAGTGGTTGATTGCTCAAACCCTCCCTGTGCAGCTTGGTGGGGGCCTTTGCACACAATGTCATTGGCTGTTCCGATTCACTCTCAGAAGCTTTACGCAGTGCCTCTTCCTTCTCTCAGAAATTGGTGACTATACAATCAGTTTGCATTGTCGTCCCAAGCATATTGATTCTATGCCAGGAGAGAAACAATACCACTGATGTGGTGGAGAGGGAGAGACCCCGACGAGAATGTGGCGAGGAAGAGATGAAACAAGAAGAGACTTCTCATCTGACTCTTCCCAAGGTCCCCTCTGATCTGTGGGGGCTCAGATAATGAACACCCAAATGGAGAAACCTCTGTTTTCAACTTTTAATGAATTTCCTCACACGTCCCTCTACCACAGCATTCACAGCGCTGAAGCAGTGGTCAACAATCCACCTAATAGCAGGTCTTAGGAAACCCAGTGATGCCATAGGACATGGCTGTTTCTTGTAAGTGCCTCTGATAAAATTTGGGGCAGAGTGTCCTGGTGCAGTCTGGGGAAGCTCCTTTTACATGGGCTTTGCCCTGATGGAGGCTGGCATGTGATTTGCCTGTATCTGTTGTCTATTGCCGTATAACACACGACTCACAAAGGGGTTCTCAACTTACTGCCTGAACATAAGCAACAACTACTGTCCCTTGGAAAAGAACTTCAAAAGCTTCACAGCTGTGGGACAGCTGGGGATGCAGCTTGCCAAGGCCCGGAGGATTGTCCCCACCATAACTCCACAAGCTTACCCGTGTGTTTTGGGGCAGGATGCTTGTTAAATAAGGTCTGATGACATGACCTCAGGCTTCATTCTTCCAACATTTCATCAGTCACCTTAGGACTGTGGTGGCCAAGACGTGGCAGTCTTAGAGATTGGCTTCACCTAGCTGAGGCACTGAGAAGAAAACATTTCTGATAAAGTGTCCAAGAGGGGAAGGATAAGCAATATGAGGAGTGGGAGAGGAGAGGATGACTAGAAAGAAATGGTGATATGAAGGCTCTGAAGCTGCTGCGGGGCTATAGTTGTAGTTTAAATGTAAAATGGGCTCCTGAGTTTGAATACTTAGACTCCAACTGGTGGCTCTTTCCAGGAGGGTTATGGAACCTTTTGAGGGTGGGGCCTCACTGGAGGAAGTGGCTCACAAGGGGCGGGCCTTGAGGCTTTATTGCTTGACCTCATTTCCTCCTTATTCTTTGTTTTCTGAGTGGCAGATGGAATGAGACCGGCTAGCTTCCTACTTGCACTACCCTTCCTTCTCTGTAGGCTGTCCAGTCGTCTGTGACATGCTGGACGGTCTCCCTCTGTAACTGGAAGTCGATGTAAACCCTTTCTTCCATACGTTGCTTTTGCCAGGATGTTCTGCCAAAGCAATGAGAAAGTAACTATGATACAGAGCCTTTCTATTTTCCTTTAAATTGGCTATGGAAGTTACCTCACCATTGCGAGATGGTCACATACAACATCCACTTCCATGTCTCCAGAATCTAGTGTGATATTGTATGGATCCCATTGTTTGGTGTCCCGTGGGAGGGTGAACATCCAGTGATCAGAGCTCAGTTGCTGCTTTGAGCTTTTGTCTGCTGTATGATGCCCCCCCCCCACATACTAAATGAGCCGGTGGAGGATGATATGGCAGAGACATATCCTACTTACTTTTCTCCTTGCTGAGAACAAAGACTTGGGGAGAAACAAGCTATTGGAGGAAGGGTTTACTTTGGCCATGGTCTGAGTGCTCCATGGTGTGGAAAGCATGGTCTGGGAGTGGCTCTTGGCTGTGGTGGCAGGACTGTGAAGCTATGTGTTCCCATCTCTGTGGACCAGGACGCAGAGAGCAATGAGTCTTGGGGCCCAGTTATAAGACTCAAGCACCGCCACCCCGCAACCCATTTCCTCCAGCTAAGTTTCATGACTTTCCCCAAACAGAAGCAGCATCAGGGCTACACGTGTTTGTACTCATAAGCTCACTTACGGTGGACATCTCATAGTCAAGCCATAGCAGGATGTCACAACAGGTCTGGCTCCACTTGAGCTGCTGACATGACTCAGGAGGCAGAGCAGTGACACATGGTGGCCTCCTGAGCATCTGCCGTCCCATTTACACCTCTGTCAGAGAGAAGGTTGACAGGGACAAGACTGTGCTGTTAGAAAGCCCCAGAGTTTCAGGGATGGGAAATCAGATGCAACCAAGTTGTTTCTAAAGACAGTGACTTTCTGGGTCACCCTCTGTCACGGTTGTCCCCCACAATTATATTTTAAAGACCTAACTCCCAACTACCTCAGAATGTGACTGTATTTATAGATTGTCTGGAAAGAGGCAATGAGGAAGGGTCCTTCTCTAATGTGACTGATGTCCACATAAAAAGAGCAGATCAGGACGAAGCTGTGTACTGAGGGGGACTCTGTGCAGACACAGGGAGAAGACAGGCATCTCCATGTGAAAGAAAAAGACCTCAGGAATAAAACCAAACTAGCCAGTCCTTTGATTTCAGACTTCTGCCTTCCAGAGGCAGCAGGCGATAGATTTCTCTTATTTAGGCTGCCACATGGAGGAAGCATTGGAATGGCAGCCTGGCAAGCTCCGAACCAGGCTTTTTCCTTTATTCTTGACATCATACATGTACACACTATAGTCTGACAACTTTCTTCACCCATTAACTCCTTCCATCCCCATTCTACTCACATGGAATCTCTTCTTCCCAGTCCCAAGGCTCCTTCCCATTTTCAGCTCTGTCTCTCTCTTTCTGTCTCCCTCACCCTGAGTTTAATTAGAGTTTCTTCCATGAGCGCAGGTGAGCCGCTATTTACTGGACTACACCACTGAAGAAAATAATTCTCCCTCCATCAGCAACCATTCAATCTACACCTCCTCTGAGAGCTCTATGCACACCCCTCCCCTCCCCTGTCTCCCTGTCTCTATCTATCAGCTACATCTACATCTGCACCTTCATCTGTATATCAATAACTCATCACCCATGTTGAATGGCTGATGGACTCCATCTTGTGCAGGTGTTTTGAAGCTAGTTGCAGCTGCTATTGAGGTCAATGGTCTGCATTCTGGACAGGACTTTACTATCCTGCATAAGCTCTGGTCTTGCAGTATTGAAAAGTCTGCATGTGAAGGTGTGCTATCCATGTGCCTCTCTTGTGCAAATTTAAGTCAAGATGTCCTTCTCTCGGGTACCTGTGTTCTTGGGTGGTTTCACTTGGCAAGGGGTGGGATCCCAGTGTCCTTTTCCTTCAGCTTGCCAGATACACTTATTCTGGGCACACCATGCACATCCTTACATACTGAACCTACCCATATTGAATCCTTTAGGTGTCAGATTGGGAGGCCAGTCCTGACTGGGAAAGCCATCTCAGCTCCTCTCCTCAAGGGGATAAGAAGATGTAGCTGGTATCCCTTCCTCCTCATTGCCCTTTCTCAGAGGAATCTCAGAGGAAAACTTTCACAAATGATGCATTAAACTTTCAGATTTACAGTGTGCTGTACCTTAATAACATAACACACCACGAGGCTGGGGAGAGTTCCTTTTGAAACATTTTATGGATTCATGGCTCTGTACCCAAAGTCTCATTCCCATTCTCCACCACAGATGCTCACAAACTCTGAGATTTACATATTCATCTATGTAGAAATACCACCTTGCTCTCTCTGTAAATATAGTTTAATGTCACTTTGAGAAAATTTGTAGACCTGGCTACCTTGTTGCAGATTAATGAATATTTGGTTAGATGAAACCAGCTCTTCCTTGTCAAATTCTCTCTTCCTAAGTCAAAAGGTCGGATGATGTTCTGATTCTCTTTCCTTTCTCTGGTTGCCTCCAGGCTGTTTGGGGGAGCTGGAGGAGCTAAGGAAGCAATAGCTGGCTGAACCTGGGCCTGGCATGGTTATGGACAGCTGGGACAGAATGATAAGTGCCATCTGTGCCCTTTCTCTCATGTCTCATGGCTTAGAGCAGTAGCACTGTCCCCGGCGTTACCTCAAAGGTACCGGAAGCCACCTGCCACATGCCGCAGGAGCAGACCTCCATTGAAATATCCTTGGACAAGCTATGGTAGGTGATTGTGTGTAAAGCTCCATCTGCGCTGCCTGGTTTGTGTGCACATGGATAAGGTCAGGGCTGCTATCTTACAACGTCTCCCAGAGTTTCCCATGGAGTACACAGTGGTCCCTCAAGGAAGGAAACACCTTAATCACACATATTTTGGCTGCCCCCTTTCTCCAGATTACTTCTCTACTACCAAGGTGCTGTTTCTGGAACTTCCTAAATAAATTATTAGCATCTGGATCCCGCCTTAGGGTCTGCTTCTTAAGGGAACCCAGACTATCTCCCTCTTCATATTATAAAAGGCTTCAAACTTTGTTTAAAGTCCACTGGTTGCTTTGGTCCGGTGAAGAGGGCTGGAGCAGACCCTGATGTGGATTTGTTGCTTTGGGCCACATTTAAGGCACCAAAACTAAAGCAGTCAGTGGGTTTAAAGCAACCCCAAGGGGCAGAAGTGGCTCTCTCATTTATAAATTCTGCAGGTAAACAGGAGAGTTGAGCTCAGGAAATGGAGGGGTGAAAGAGAAACGTGAAGCTCTTTCATACTCACTACAGCCTAGAAGCTCCATACACTAAAAATGACATAATTTTGAGCTAACACAAAAGGTACAAGCAAGAGGAAGCAGTCTCCTATATTTTTCATCTTGCTTTCATCTTACCAAGCTGCAATATAAGAGACAGATGCAGAAATGAACACGTAGCTGTACAATGCATATCAATGCTCCAGTCAGCGGCAGGCTGCATCTTTTATTGTGGCACCTTAAGATGTCAGAATCAGAATAGGGATGTGTGAATGCAGAAGTAGCTGGGAAGGGAAAGAAACTATGAGAAGGGAAGGGGAGAGTGGGGAGGAGGAAGAGGAGGAAGAGGAGGAGGAGGAAGAGTAGGACAAGGAGGAGGAAGAGAAAGGCTGTCATGGTAGTAGCATAATAATAATTCCTAAAACAAATTCCCAGTGAAAGAATTAGTAGAAGCTTTTGCAGTCCTCGACAGCTTTTTAAATACTTGGACATATGGACCAATACAAACATGTTGTCATGAACAGTGAGGAATGCTCATGGTACATTGCCACCTTTAAGGAAATCTATGTTGAGCTAAAGAAACAAACCAAGGGAATGTGTTTAATCTACATTATATGCCTGTAGAAAAACTTAAAAACCTAAAAATTTTTTTAAAGTTCAAATAGAAGATCCCTGCTCTTAGAATAAATAAATAAAAATAAAATATCAGTGTCATTCAATAATAATAATATCAGTGTCAGGAGTGGGATATCTCCCTATGAATTGCCAGTCAGAGAAGCCCCTGAGGCTAATTCTGTAGCTGTTGATTGTCGGCCAGAACCAGATAGTAAGACCCCATTACTGAAGATAACATGTCTTTTGGTTACGTGTCATAGAGAAATCAAGTTTGAGGAACTGAGCTGGAGGCCTCACTTCTGGCTGGGTTTCTTAGCAACAGAACATGCTGTGCAGGCTGCTGGGTTGAGAACTGGCATCAGCAGTGTTATTCAGATGTGAACCCTGTATACCACGTTGTTATCTGCATGCCGGGCAGGATTCACCCACCACTGTAATAGTGGCATTACCATCATGGGAGCAAACAACTGATTACACATTCATTTTGAAGGAAGTTGTGGCCCATTCAGCAGAGAGAATCCTTGTTTCTGGAACTGTAAGCCTGGTCAAAAACCTTTGACTTAGGAGGTCATAGGCCTTAAGAAAGTGGCTGCTATTTGTTTCGCTAAATAAATGGGGTTCTACTATCAACTTACCTTTGGAATATTTATATTTATGTTCATAGGTGATCAAAATATGTTACATATACATGACAATGACATAGTGAAAATGTATTGTATGCACTTAGTATTTGGAAAACCATCCTTTCTCTCCTCTTCATCTCTTTCCCTCTCTTCCCAGATCTCCTCTCTCTGTCTCTGTCTCTCTGTCTCTGTCTCTCTGTCTCTGTCTCTCTGTCTCTGTCTTTCTCTGGCAGAATTGCATGTAGCCCAGGTTGGGCTTGAACTCTCTGTTTAGCTGAGGCTCTGGTCTTTAGCTCTCAGCGTCTGGGATTTCAAGCATGCACCCCCACAGCTGACTTATGTAACACTGAAGATGAAACCCAGAACTTCGTATCTGCTAGACAAATAAGCTATCAACTGAACTCCATGCCTGGCCCCATAGTGGGGACATTCTTGACATTCCTAAAGATACTTGCTCCTGAAGAGCTGCAAGTATCCACCTCAGGATGATTCCAGAAGAAGGTGCTGTTACCACAGAAATGACAGTGGTGTGTGTTAGCGCCTCTGAAAACCTCCCAGTGTGACAGACTGTCAGGTAGAAAGCAGAATTTGTGATGGCCCTGATCTCAGGTGGGTCTAAATGATGTGTGTGTGTGTGTGTGTGTGTGTGTGTGTGTGTGTGTGTGTGTCTTAGTTTTCAACAAATTTTTTTTCTTCAAAATTAAAGCTTTATATAATAAAACAGCACTTACAGAATAGTAGTATAAAGAGAATACTTTATGCACCAGCAAGGTGTGTTTATGCTCTAACTATCATTAAAAGTAAAAAAGTTTAAGAAACCTAGATGTTCACATAGTCAAAAGCTTTCAGTAAGCTACCTTTTTTTTTGAAGAAAAATGTTCATTTAGTATGGAGAAAAGGAGAATTGTAAGTAATCCAGTGAACTGTAGGTGTGAAGTGTTCAGAAGATTTGACACACAGTGATGACCTAGGCCTGTGCACCTATGTAGTCCTCCTAGCTCACGTTCTTACTCTGAACAGTCTCCAGTCCACTCACAGTGACCCTTTACAGCCACCACTCAGATGTCTTTTGAACTGTGTCTTTATTCACTTTTTTGTGCTTGTTTGTATGTATAAGTACCTCTTACTGTGCCACAGTTGTCTGTAGCACCGAGTAAAGATTCATGCGTAAATTCGTAACCTACAGCAGTAGCCACATCCCACAGCCTAGGTGAGTAGTAGGCTATATACCATCTGAGCTTGCCCATGCACAATCTGTGATGGAGAATCATCTAAACGATGCCTTTTGCAGAATGTGTCTCTGTTTAGGTGAGTCATTTTGTTGCTGGGATAGAATAGTTTATTTTGGCTCACGGTTTCAGACTTCCAGCCTGTGGCGTCTTTACTTTATCGCTTCTAGGCAGAAACATCACAGCAGGGAGAATGTGGCAGAGCAAAGCTACCTGCCGTATTGATAAGCAAGAAATATATGTACACACAGAGAAGAGAGATGAGGAGGAGAAGCAGAAGGGAAAGAATCAGAGAGGGGGCACCTAGACACAAGGTATAGCTTTGAAAGTCACTCTCTGGTGACAGTCACCCTCCATAGCCCACTCATTTATGCCATCAATGGATGAATCTGCCTGCGAGGCCACCACCCTCATGTTCCAGCCACTTCTCCATGGTGCCACCCGTAGGGGAGCAAGCCCTTAGCACACAAAGCTTGTGTGGATGTTCCCAGTCACTCTCAGCACTGTGGCTGTGTAACACAGAGTTCTATGCACACACACACACACACACACACACACACACACACACACACACACACACACACTTCCCAGGGTGGCTTGATGACAGTGGGGCCCAGAAGTGATGGCACCTCTACACACAATGGACCCCTGGCAATCTGGGCTCTGCTCTCTAAACGCCACCTTGGTTCAAAAGGAACCACAGGCTGGAAATCTGAAACCGTGAGCCAAAATTAACTATTGTATCCCAGCAACAAAATGACTTACCAGGGACCCATTCTGCAACATGCTGGGTTTTGAGTTCTGACCCAGCCTATGATAAAGCTATTGCTTGGTACTATCCAGGCACATGATAGGCTGATACCAGGGACTCTACCCTATCAACAGTCTCATCCCTTGTCCATCTCCTGGTTGTGTCTGTCCTCTGTTCTCAGGGCCTTCATCCTAGGACAGCTATAATTGATACAAGGACATCCTAGTGGTCCCCTGTCTCCATTTCACACTCCCTGATCTTCCCTTCCATGAGCCACCAGGAGACGGGCAGCCCTAGGCACATGTCTGCTCATTCAAGCTTTCTCAGGCTCTGCTGCTGCACAGATAAAACCCAAGTCCTACTGCTCAGAGCACAGCCCCGTGCAGCCTGCTCCACCCAGCTTCTCTCTCCAGCTTTGTCTCCCCTGGTTACTCTGCTGGGAATCCCAACCTATAGGAGTAAATCTCTAAATTAAAGACTTGATTCTTCTTGCCTTCAGTAGGGTGCTCACACAGGCTCCTACTTACCACCAGAGCCCCAGCTACAACCTCCCCTCCAAAGGCTAGAATAAGAAGCCTTTGTCTTCTATCACTCAGACGCTCCCTGGCAGGTTCCGTGAGGCAAGTTCGCTCGACTTGTTATGAGTGGGTGCACAGGATTCACCAGACACAATTCCAGCACTGAATAGACTTACTGGGCCCTTCCTCTATCTTACATTTAGCGTCTCCATTCTTTAGATGCTGCTGAGATGTGATTCAGGGCAGCACGTTCCCATGATCCCAGGGATTGTGTGGAAGAAAACCCAGCTTGCTTTTGATTCATGTGTGTGACCCCAAGGTCACACCATGCCTATTCTATGAATAGCAGATCGTACTGCCATGCTGCGGTTTAGAGTGGGAGGGTTGAACAGCCAGGGCTGTCGTCAGAACCCAGAGCTTCATTTGATCTGGGAGGGCCTGCAAGTTGCCCATGCACACCCTGAGTGTGACCACCTACTTTGGTGAATAAAAATTTTAGAGGTGAAGCCACCCCCAGTCATTTGCATGCCTTCCGTGGCAGGCTGCTCTCTGTCTGTTTTGGGAGAGGCATCTAGTTGTAGCAGAATTCTTATGGCCCATGAATTCTAAATCACTTACTATCTGCCTATCAAAAAAGCTTTGTGGGGCCGGAGGGATGGCCCAGTGGTAAAAAAAATGAGCTTTCTTTTCTTGCAGAGGACCGAAGTCCAGTTTCCAGCATCCACTCCTGCTAGGAAGTTCACAACCACCTGTAACTCTAGTACCAGGAGACCTGATACCCTCATCTGGTCTCTGAAGATACAGATGCACATGCACACACACACACACACACACACACACACACACACACACGCACACGCACAAGCATACATGCATACATGCGTGTGCGTGCACACACACAACTAAAAATAATAGGATAAAAGCTTGCATAGTCTCATCAGTCAAGCTTATATAAGTAGAAAACAACTAAGCTGGGATGGAAATAAAGAAGCCGAGTTCCAGAAATGTCAAATTATGCTCCAATTCACAAGGCATCTCTCTTGCAAACAGAAGCTGAGTTGGGCAGCATACAGGGGACAAGGGAGCATGAAAAGACCAGGCAAGGGACAGAGCCAGCACTTGGGGGACTGTCTGCTTCCACACCCACCTGTCTCTGCCATCTCCTCCTGACTTGGGTCTCCGCTGTTGGTTTGTGTCACTAACAGCTTCTCTGAAACCCTAACATCTTTGATCAGCCTGTTCTTTGAGAAGCTGCCGATTGGCCGTGTGGTGCCTGATGCCAGCTTGTTTCCTTTAGGCAGATGTCAGGAGGTGAAAGCCTGTATCTCCCCAGCTTTTCCCACACTCCGGGCCTGATCTCTCTCATCCGTTTTCAGAGCCACGGACAGAGTTAGTTATAAAAAGTACATTGGTAAGTTGGACTGGGAAAGATAAAATCCCCAGTGTAAAGAAGAGCTGGTGTGAGTGAGTGTGTGGGTTTGTGTGTGCATGTACACATGTGTGTGAGTGTAAATATACCTGCACAAGGATGGGATATGAGAGTGGGAGACAGGCTTTAAGGGGGGAAAAGAAGGCAAAGACCCTGGGGAAGATAGGGTTGGGCAGGCTTTTTTTTTTTTTTTTTTTTTTTTTTTTTTTTTTTTTTTTTTTTTTTTTTGCGGTGAAGAGTGATTTAAAATCAATTTCCCAGCCAAGAAGAATCCCTGTTGCCAGGTTGAAATGCAACATGAAATAGAAGAGTGAGGGAGCTTGCAGGCCACTACGGTGTGCCTCAGGCATCCGCTCCTGCTTATGAAGTAAATAAACAGCCACCTCCTCAGGCAGCCAGGGCAGTGCTGTCATTACAGCAGGAGCATGTGCCAGCTGCCACCAGCTCTGGTCACTAGACCGTGGACATCAGACTCAGGAGAAATGAGCTCTCAGAGGCTGTTCTGTCTCCAGACAGCAGCAGGCCATCTTGGGTATGCTCCTGTCGTTTCTACCCTTTAGCCTGAGATTCTGAGATCAGAATCTTTTGGTTGTTGGTGACAGAAACCCAATTCAATTTCGTTTAGGCTATAAGGAGCTCTATTGACTGGAGTGACCAAATCTCAGGTCAGAGGAGGGTCCGGCTACTCAAACATGGTTAAGACATTCTTCCTGTCTCCCTGAATGTCTTCCATCTTGGATGTCTACCATCTTGGATGCAAGGGGTTTTCTCCGTAGAGCTGCTCCTAGACTCATAAACCTCAGGTTTCACCAATTAAGAGGAAAATACTATTTTAATCATTTGAGTAGTTAAAAGGGAATGGTTTGTTTTGGGTCTCAGTTTGAGAGGGAGGAAGCCCATAGTACAGCAGCAGAAGCTTGAGGTGGTGGTCACCTTGTATCTGCAGTTAGGAAGGAGGGAGAGATAAACATCAATTCTCAGTGTTTGAGTCAGTCAGGAGGTCCAGCCCAGGGGATGACGCTGCCCATATTCAGGGCAGGTCTTTCTTGCTTTTGTTAAGCCTTCTGGAGAAGTTCCCACAGACAGACCCAGGGGTGGGATTCCATGATGAGTCTAAATCCAGCCCAGTTGACAATGAAAATGAACCATCACATATGCTTTCCCCAGATGCTGCTTGAGAAATCCCAGAAAATGGCCCGACTGTGGGCGTAGTATGAGCTCATGCCTTCTTCTGCACCCAGACCCCACTCAAATGAAATATCTGGGTTGGGAGGACTAAAACAGGCCTCGAGGGAGTGGGCATTTGATTCCTGGGAGATGGGAGATTCTGGACACAAACCAGCATGTCAGCCGCAGAGTCAAGTTGGGAGCCCCCTCTGCCAGGAAGACTTCTCAGCATCTGAGACCACGCCCATCAGTCCCTGGCCCCTCCTAGCACCAGAGTTCTGTCTATGCATAGATCTCCAAAGCCGTGTTCTTAGCCTGCCTTCACCCCTCGTCCTTTCTTGGTCTCCATGGAGTCCGATCTCTGTTTCCACTTTGCCGTTCAAAGCGGTGACAGGTCAGAGGGGCACACTCAAAGACTGCCTTCACGTCTTAACTCTTCTCACTGGCGCTGGTCTCTCCCCAAGGTTGCACGGCTCTCGCCTGCAGGCATCGGGATGAGCTCCAGTCCTCCAGTGTAGTCTCCAGCGTTCTCACTGTGCCTCTGCCTTTGTTTGTTTGTTTTTGTTTTGTTTTGTGTTTTTTTTTTTGCATCCATAATAAGATAGCATTTTCTCCAAGAATTGAGTGTTTTTTTTTTTTCTCCCTGCCCTGGTAATTTTAACTAATCACAGAGCTGTTAAAAAGAGCCTGGTGGCCGGGCAGTGGTGGCGCATGCCTTTAATCCCAGAACTTGGGAGGCAGAGGCAGGCAGATCTCTGAGTTTGAGGCCAGTCTGGTCTACAGAGTGAGTTCCAGGACAGCCAGGGCTACACAGAGAAACCCTGTCTCGAAAACTCAAAATAAATAAATTAAAAAAAAAGACCCTGGTGACTGCAGGGGGAGGGAGAGAGAGGGAGGGGGAGGAGGAGGGCACGGGAGGGGATGGGGAGGGATAGAGGGAGAGGGAGAGGTAATGACAGTCTCAGTCAGGGCAGTATGTGTGTAAACTTAGCATAGCTTACAGGGGGAGGTGGTAGACATAGGGTCTGAATAGAATATTTCAGTTAAGCCTGAAGGGTTACTTCTAGGCTTGTCAGCATGACTGGTCCAGCTGATGGGATTGGTCTCAAGTACAATCCTGGGAAATCACGATAGTTGGTTTCATCTCTGAATCCTGAGATGACCAGCCTCAGGGTTAGGGAAGGGGACTTTTCTGTGTAGGAGGAAACTATGCCCATTCCTGCTGTCTGGAAGTTTCATTCAGAGCACACAGGAGGAGGTGGGCTTACATGTCCTTCCAAATCCTAAATTGATGTGACTCAGGGATAAGCCTGCATGGGAGCCCAAGTCTTCATGTGCCTGGAGAACTCCGGGTAGGATGAGCAAGTCATTCTATTGTGGGTCTTCTGTGCCTCTTTCTGTGGCCCGCAAAGACCCTTGTGCTCAGCTCAATCTCTGCCCAAACCAGGAGCTTCTTTCCTCTGCCTGCTTGTCTTATTTAATACTGATTCTTCAGTATCTACTGTAAGCCAGGCAGCTAAGTAAGTGCTAGGGATATGGGTGTATGCTGTAACAACAACAACATCAGGGCAAATAAAGGATCCTGAGATAGAGGAGAGTGATGTATTGACGTGAGTGGAGAACAGGGGGCAGATCTTGGCTCGCTGCACCGTTGCACAAACACTGGCTGTTTGGATTTAAGAACTTAGGGTTTGGGAGCTGGAGAGACAGCTCAGGGATTATGAACACACATTGCCTTTGCAGGAAACCTAGACTTGATTCCCAGCACCCACGTGGCGGCTCACAACTCCCTGTAATTCCAGTTCTGGGGAGATTCTGACTTCCTTGGATATTAGGAACCATATGCGTGCAGGCTAAACACTCCCACACAGAAAACAAATCAATCTAAAAAAATAAAGGAATCTAGAGCTTGGTTTCATGTCTCATGGGGATCATTCTAAAGCTGTCGGAGGCTCTGGCACACGGTTGTGGGATGGAGCCCAACACCCTTTCGTCATCACCACAGTCTCTGTCAGCCTCTGCTCTCCTCCCTACATGGTCTCCCATCAACCTCTCCATACACTCAGCAAAGAAGCAGACATAGGCGCCCCTCCCGAATGCTATGCGCTGTTCCATTACCTGCTGTGTACCAGACAGTGTGCTGGACACACAGAAAAGAGTAAAATTATTCTTGGTGTAGAGAACTTATTGGGGGTCAGTGAGATGGCTTGGTGATTCAGATGTCACCCCACATACTAGAAGGAGAGAACTGGTGTCTCCAAGTTGTCCTTTGACATCGACACGTGCACGTACACAGGCACACACACAAGGTCCTAGTTTTGCTTGTGGAAATTAGCACACTGGGGGCGGGGAGGATCAGAGGTTCAAGGCCATCTTTGGCTACATAGTAGGTTCAAGGTCAGTGTGTGGCACATTAGAGCTTGAGTGTATAAATAAATCAATGAAAGGATAGTTGTCTGGGGACAACACAGTAATTAAAAAGCAAGAAGAGAAGAGCCCAGGCAGACACACCCAGCCTGTGGCTGGATGAGATCTCTAGCTGACTTAACTCTTCTTCCCTCCCTCCATCCCTCTGTCCCTCCGTCCCTCCGTCCCTCCGTCCCTCCCTCCTTCCCTCCCTCCCTCTCTTCCTCCCTGTTCTGTTGGGTTTTCCTAAGCTTAAACCTCCCATTTCTGTTCCAGACTTATTTTTTCCTCTCCATGTCTCTCCTGCTGGCACCCATTCCCCTGGGGCAGTGTCCTCGTTGTCTAACTCCTCTCAGCAGCTCTAGGGTCCAGGCACAGCCTGTGGTGGGTCAGAGTCTGGATAGTGCCCTCCGCTGTCCCCATCTCCTCAAGGCAGGAAGAGGAGGTCCCACATGACTGTTGAGGACAAGCCTTTCTGTGGCGGTGGATCTATGTCCCTGCCTGTAGGAAGTCTCTCTGCTCCTCACCGACAGCTGTTCCTCCTGCCTCTGGCTGCCAGAGCAGCCAGCCTGCTTTCTGAAGGGCCCAGGCTCCCAACTGAGGCCAACGCATAGGAAATTAGCTGAAAAATGTCTATATGCCCAGAAAACACTCAAAATCACAATAGCCAGAGAGCACACGGGGGCTTTGGCTTATTTTTATAGTTTTGTGGTACCGGAGGAAGTTAACCTAAGTCTGTGTGTCCTGGGGAGTCAGGCATGACAAATTACTTCAATGACACATTTCTAATGTCACCCTTTCCACCCTCCTACCTGGGCCCTTCTGAGCTTGGGAGGAGGCATGTTGGGGGAGTGTTGTATATAGTGTGGCCAAGTGCAGAGAGGATGTGGGAAGCAGTACCCCGAGGAGTGTTGGCACGGGCCCCCCACATTTAAAATGCCCGTTTGTAAGTTCTGCCTCTTTAGCCAGCGGTTTCCTTGGGATGGAACTCACAGTTTTATTTGCAGGAATAAAAGTCTGTGGCAGCTGATGTGGCTCTCTGGAGTTAAAGGCGATTACCATCTTAGGGCGATGCAGCCCAGAAGACCATCATAACCAGCAGCAGTAGCAGCAAGAGAGAAGACAGTGCTTTGAAGGTGGTTGACAAGTGGCCAGTAGACTCCATTACAATCCCTACTGCACTACTACTACTACTACTACTACTACTACTACTACTACTCACACACACACACACACACACACACACACACTTGCACAAACTACACACAGGCATACACAGATGCATGCACATGCACCCCCCCAAACACACAGTATACACACATGTACACACACACACATACACATACATGCATGCTTACACAGTGCACATCCCCACACATGCACACAAACATGCACACATACATCCAGAAGAGAGGCTGGCACAGAAAAAGATGTTGGGAAGGCTGCCTTGCTCCTGAGGGTGTAAGAGCTGCTAAGATAGTCACCACTTCTTCCCTTCAGGGGAGAAGTTCTTGCTATGAGCCAGATATTCTTTGAATCACGTGATGGAATATTAAGGGCAATATATTTCTTTCTAATCCATAAACCACCTTGCTGGTAGGTGTTGAGTCCTCCCATCTTAGGATGGAAAAAAAACTCAGAGTTGAGTGATTGTCCCAGGTCCACTGTGAGTGGGGGAGAAGAGGCCTGGAGCCTAGATGCACAGACTCTAGCACCCAGGATCTCTCTATCCCCCCTCCTTCCTTCTTACTCTTTCTCTCTGTGTGTCTCTGTCTCTCTGCTATGTGTGTATGCACATATGTGTGGAAGTCAGGTGACCTTGGGTATCATCTTCAGGAATGCCATATACCTCATTTGAGATGGCCTTCCCTTAGCCGGGAGCTCCCCAGTTAGGCTAAGCTGGCCAGCCAGCAAACCCTGGCTCTTTTTGTCTCTGCCTCTCCAGCACTGGGATCATAAGCGTAGCTACTATACCTAGTCCCTATTTTGTTTCGTTTTGTATGCAGTGGGTTATGGGAATCAAGCCCGGGCCCTCAGTCTTGCATGACCAGCACTTACTGTGTTCATTAATAATTTTCACCTTTCTGACTGGTACCTGGAGGATCCTCAGCTCTGGTGCTTAAGAGGCTAAGCATGGATCCTAGAGGTCCCAGTTGAGCCCTTCTTGCATGATGTAAAAGGATGCCCAATTCTGTTAAGGTGCTGGTCCTTGAGGCTGGTTGGACCATAGAGGGAATACTTATGAGAGATGTCTGGAAGCCATGCCCAGACAGATGCCCTTGCTGGCCAGTCTCCAGAGCTCTCTCTAAGGCTCCTATCACTCCTGCCGAGAGAACTCAATTCTGGCTGGTGTCTGCGATGTATACACATGTGTGGGCTGGGTTTCATTCATGCCAGATTCTGAGACATAGGCAGAATTTTTGTAGCAAGCATATGGTTGGGAACCCTCAGATAACATGCTCAGTGGGGACCCATTTGAAACGAGATTCCTAGCCCAAACAAGCCAGCAAAGATAGGAAAGCTGGGGTAGGCACAGAAAAGCCCTCAGCCTCTGAATGCAGCATTTCTGCTGTGTGCAGACTTGCATGTGGTTTGTGTGTGTGTGTGTGTGTGTGTGTGCGCGCGCGCGCGCGCGCGCGCGCGCGCGCGTGACCGTGAGCCTGTGAATGTGATACCTTCGGGGATGTGTGGGGGCCGTGTTTTGGGGGATGCAGGTGGCAATGTGTGCCACTAGGGCACGAGCTCACCAGTTTGAACATGAGGGAGTTTGTGTGGCCGTGAAGGTCTCCGCTCCGTCTCTTTGAGGTAGCAAAGGATGGGATGGAGAGTGTGGGGCTGCTACATTGTGCTCCACAAAGCAGTTGAGCAGATTCCTGGTCACGTCTCCAGCTCCTGCCTGCAGAGCCTGTTGGTGTTTTATGACTGAGCCTCCCAGGTACGATTCAGATGACGCCCACACAACCAGGCCATTCAGCAAAAGATCCAGACAGATGGACCACAAGCTCCTTAGCTCCCAGGCTTGTGGCAGCATAGCTGATTTAGACCCTCTGCCTGGCCAGAGTGAGGCCGGCAGGGCTCCCTGGGGCCTTGTGGCTTGGATTGCCTCTATGTACTCTGGCCCCACAAAGGCCATTCATTCCATCGCAGCTGGTGCCTCTCCGAAAACAAGACAACATGGGGATTTCAGTTCCCTGAGACTTGGCCATCAGTGGTTGAGGCCTGTGGTCCTGTCCTTCACCCCATCACCTATGTTTAGATCCGCATTGCTTTGTTCTGCGATAAACCCTTATAGATTGTGGTAAGCAGGCTACACACAGTCCTGTACTTCCTAAGTGAGGGCTTTCTTCTTTCCCTAGATCTGATACAGTGTTGGAAACTGAAATTGAAGCTAGAATGGGGTCAAAAGTGTCCAGTCAGATGGAAGGGGAAGTGATGCCCGTGAGAACAACTGGTCATCCTTTCACGTACACCATTTGTCCTTATGACCCTGGATGGTAGTATTGTTGGCATCTTATAGGTGATAAATTTGAGCCTCAAAGAGGTTAAGCGACTACCCAAGATCACACAGCTACACTAAGAGCAGGATCAGAATGTGGATTTACGACTAAGACGGCATCAAATGGGATCTAGGAGTAAGGATCGAAGTTTAGGACATATCACACCTTCACACTTTCTCCTGTTCTCCTTTGACACACCCAAGCTCAAAGCCTAGATTGTGCTGATATATTATTTTCATTGATAACCTCTCTTTAGCTATGGTAGTTTTGACTCCAGTTGAAGATAAACACACAGAGACAAAAACGTTGTGCTGGGAGTTAAGGGTGGGGTTGCGGTGGAGGGTCTGTTCTGTGCTGGTGGAGGAGGAGGGAACACTGCGGCCATCACTTAGGATCTGTGCAGAGGCAAGCCTTCAACACCTGTCACCCACTTGGTGCCAGCAGGGCAGGCGTCCACTCATCACCCTCACCTATGGGAACATCGGTTACACCTGCTTCCCAGAGCCGCCCTCTCCATCTCTCCCCACCTCATCCTGGCTCTTCCTCGGGGGACCCATTCCTTGCTTCCCCGTTGGTAACTGTTGGCACTCTGTCTCCAGTCTGTCTACCAATGATGATGCTGTGTGCCCCTGGCCTCCGTGACTGGCTTGGGGGTAAGTGTGTGGTTCAGGAAGGGTCAGGGACAGGCTCGGGTATCTTTAAGAAAATGTCTGGACACAGCTGTGAGATGCTAGAGGCCGAGCAGCCAGCCTCCACAGGGTGACTTGCATTGGAGAATGAGTGACATTTTAAGCTGGGTATGTCTGGAGTGAGCAAGTGGTCTAGTGTGCAGACCTCTTGATGTAATGAAGAACCTGGTGTGTGCAGTGGTGGCAGCCCAGGGATACAGGGATGACTTTGTCATCCTCAAGTTTCAGAGCCTCTCCCTGGGTGCAAGAGTGAGTCATATCTGTCTACTCCCTATCAGGAGATAGGATACAGGGAGGACACGTTCCCCAAACTGCTAATCAGCTTTATTGAGGTATGATTTACAAGTGATAAAATATAACTCATTCCAGATGTCGCAAGATCATTGACAAATGTCTGCTGTCACAGAACCATCTCTGTCATCAGAGAACATTTCAGTCCTTCCCGTTCCTACCACAGGACACTGGCCTGCGTTCTCCCCCTGGGGTTTTGTATTTAGCATTCATACAGACGTCTTATGATGTGTACTCTTCCTGCCAGGTTTCTCTGACTTAGCATAATGTCTCTGAAACTCAGCCACACTCTCCTGCACCACTTCCTTGGCCTTAATCACCCTGCTACAGTTCTCCAGCATGCAGCTCCCTGGAAATCATGATCAGGGCTTTCCTGGCCTTGTCGCTGCCCTAAGAAGCAAAGTGTTCGGCGTTTCAATGATAAGTGTAATGTTAATATATAAAAGATAATAATTTTATAAAAGTATATACATTTCTTATCGGAAAAAATCTTTTACAGTTCTGGGGATGGAGCCTAGGACTATAACACTCAGCTGTATCTTCTATCCCATGGTGTTTTGAGACAGGGTCTTGCTATGTAGGACAGGCTGGCTTTGAACTCATGATCAGCCTGCTTCTGCCTCTGGAGTGCTGAGATTACAAGTATATTCTTTCCCCACCTCCCTGGCTATAGAAATTCTCTCTCCCCCCCCCTCTCTCTGTGTGTGTGTGTGTGTGTGTGTGTGTGTGTGCATGTGTATCAAGGTGAGTGTGTACATGTATGTACACGCATGTGGAGGTCAGAGGTTGATGCTGGGCATCTTTCCTTGGTTGCACCCCACTTCAGCATTTGAACAGAGCCTCTCATTGAACCTGAATGATACCTATTCAACTGGGCTGTCAGGCTAATGAATTCCAGGAATTCACCTTTGTTGACCTCCCCCAGGGCTGGGTTACAGACACATGCCGCGCCATGCCTGGCTTTTACCTGGATGCCCGGTGTTCAAAGTCAGCTCCTCATGCTTGTGTAGCAAGCACGCCACTAGCTGAGACGTTTTCCCGGCCCTAAGTTCTTTTTGATTCTTCATCTGCTGATGTCTTTCAGTCAGGAATGGAGATCAAATTTTGTCATGCTTTTTTTTATTTATTTGCACTGATTACATGACCCAGAAGTCTTTCTGCTGAATTCTTGTTGACAGAGTGGATTGCACTGACTGACTACTAAGCCGGTTTGGAGTCAAGCCAACCAGGTCATGGTACATTATCCTGTTTTATATTACTTATTAGATTTACTAGTACACTATTAAGGCCTTTCACATTTATTAACTGTGAAAGATATCCCGGAGTTTCCTGGGGCCCTCTTTGTCAGATTGTGGTGTTAGGATGATGCCAGCCACATAGACTAAACGAGGGAGCAGTGTTCTGTCGTCTGTTTGCTGAGTGTCCTTTGCAGGACTGCTATTACTCTTCCTTCGTAGATGCTCAGGAAAACTTACCCGTGAAGCTGTCTGGGCTTAGAATTCTCTTTGTATTCTGGATTTTAACTACAAATTCAGATCCCTTAATAGACAGAGGGCTGCTTTAAGGCCCATTTTCTGCATGGAGGTTTGTGTCTTGCTCATTCCATCTGGGTTGTTGACCTACTGGCACTCTGGCGGTCACAATAGTCTCAAGTGTAGCTTTTCATGTCTCCAGAACCCATTGGAACGCCCCCATCCACTCTGGCACCTGCCACACAGGCTCCCACCCCCTCTTCTTGCTCATTTTTTACATTATCAAATGTACTGATTTTTTTTTTTAAAGACAGATGTAAGGTCCATCGATTTTCTCTTCTTTCTCCCTGGTTTCTAGTTAATTTGATTTGGCATTTTATTTTATTTTTGCTCTTCTTTTATCTACTCCTTTAAGATAGAAATTTAGAGTGTTGATCTATGAGTTTTGCTCTCTTTCTAATACAAGCTTTAAAAAAATATACAACATGTATGCCATAATTTATCCCCTACAATTTTAAATGTGTGTTTCTCTGTGTTTGTCCCTCTGTGTCTCTGTGTGTGTCTCTGTGTGTCTCTGTGTGTGTCTGTGTGTGTATGTATAGGCATTCATGTATATGCACACACACTGACATCAGAGGACAACTTACAAAGTCAGTTCTCTCTCTCTCTCTCTCTCTCTCTCTCTCTCTCTCTCTCTCTCTCTCTCTCCCAGGTGTGGTCCAGGGACTGAGCTTGAGGGGCCAGGCTTGGCTTCAGGCACCCTTACCCACCCACCTGAGCAACCCCACCAGCTCTAGCCCTTACATTTTGTTGGTTACATTTTTGTTAACTTAAACACAATCTGTAATATCCATTGTGATGTCTTCCTCAATACCTGGGGTTGCTTGCCAAAATATTGAGGTCTTCTAGGCGTCTCTGTTATTAAATTTTAGATTGATTTTAGTGTTGACAGAGACTCCATCCTTTTAAATTTATTATTTTATGTCTTCGGATGTGGTCCGTGATTGTGAATATTATTTGCTCACTTGAAAGGAATGCATTTGCAGCCACTGAGATGTCTGTCCGAGAAATATCAGCTGAGTCAAAAAATTCATAGTAACATTCAAGCTTTACTGGTATGTGTGTGTGTGTGTGTGTGTGTGTGTGTTTGTGTGTGTGTGTGTGCGCGTACACATATGTACATTTGCATGTGTGTTTTCTTCTCCTTTTTTAATTTTTGAGACTAATTCGCTGTGATCGTGATTTGTTTATCTCTCACTTCTGTTGTTTTGCTCTTAGCTTTATACATTTTTGAAACACAACCATACATGAATATTTAACAGCATTGCATTGTTTTATACAAATTTATCTTTTGTGGCACTTTGGAGGCAGTTTTGGGACACCGCTTGCCACGAAACATTCTTTATCTAATGTTAACCCAGTCACCTAAGCTTTCTTTTGATTAAAGTTTTGATGGTCTCTCCCCTTTTGAAGTGTCTAATTTATCTGGCCTTCATAATTAAGTGGGCTTGTTTGTTTTATGCAGTATATAATTAAGTATTACTTTTATACTTATCATTATTGAGTCAACCTTTAAGCTGGCAATCACTGCCTTTTAATTGGAGCGGTTAAAGCATTTAAGTTTAATATAAATGTCAATATGGCTGAATTTAAATATGCCCTTTGCTGTTTGTCCCATCGTTTAAGACATTTATTTTTATTCTTATTTGTGTGTGTGCACATGTGTGTGATTGTGCATGTATGTGTGAGTGTGTGTGCATGCATGCACGTTTGTATGCCACGTGTGTGAAGGTGCTCGTAGGGTCCACAGGGGGGCACCAGAGCTCCTGGATGGGACGTACATGCAGTATGAGCCTCCTGGTGTGGGTTCTAGGAGCCAAACCCAGGTCCTCTGCAAGAGCGGCGAGTCCTCTTTACTGCTGAGTCAAGTGCATCTCCCACATCGCTTCCCTTCCCTCCCTTTTATTTTTTTTTCTTGTGTCTGAGGTGACTTTTGATGATTCCACCTTGTCTCTGCTCTTCTCAGCTGCCTGCTGCCTCACAGAGTGCTTTAAGGTTATATATCTCCCCAGCACAGGTTACCTTTAGGTGATGTTATTCCATTTCATGTGTACCATGGAGACCCTTGACCTCTGTGCTAGGGTTTTCATGTTTATTTCTATGTGTGATGGAAACCAGAATCCCCATGGTTTTGAGCATTCAATTGTCTCTTAGTGCGATTTTAAACCATAAGGACAAAAGTCTTCCCTGTTCACATGTGGTGAGGGTGGCCTGCTCATTATAGATCCACACTTCCTTCTGCCCATATTATTGTGACGGTTTTTAAAGAATGCTTTCTTATACCTGAAAGTGTTTACTTTGCCTGAATTAAATAAAAACGTTTGTTGGGTTATTGAAATATTGCTTTTGGCATGCTACAGATGTTGTCCCCACTTGTGCCTAACTGTGCTCTCTTTGCAAAGCTTCTGCAAATATGAAACTGTTGTAGAGTTAAAAGTGTATTAGCAAGAGAATGGGTAAAAACTACATGCACCAAGAGAGCCAAAACTCGGGAAAAACATGTAACGTTTAAGTTTCCTGGCAGTTTTAAATATTAGAGTATTTTGGTCATTTCCACCACCCCCCCCATCACACTCTCATCCCCTCCCTCTCCTGCTGAGATTTTTTTCCCCATCTTTCCTCCTCCTCCTTTCATGGTTTCCCCTCTGTGACCTGCCAACTTTAATTACGATTGCTTGTGTGAGCATGGGTGTGAAATTATCCGCTGGCGCATGGACACCTCACCGGCAACTATACCACTGAAGAAAACGACTCTTTTTTGCAGGCAGCCATTAAGTACCAGCGGCTCTTTGAGGAGGGTGGAGCGTATGGATCCCTCCCTGTCCACGACAGCACATTGATGGGCTTGTCTGGCACCATCCCGTGCAGGGAATCACAGCAGATGCTAGTACCAGCCATGTCTAGAAGACAATGCTTCCTACATCCCTCCTCATCTGCTGGCCCCTACATTTTTTTCTGCCCTCCATTTCCCAAGGAAAACCACAGTATTGAATAAGTGAAATCAAAGAGAAAAAGTGTGGACAGCAGGCATTCTGTGCTTAATTATGAGCATGGATTAGTGCGTGCCAGTGTAAAGCACAGAGAGTGTGCATGTGGATAAATAGCTGGAGGGGTTGTTACAGATAAGTGCGAGGTCCAGCAATATACTGACTGTGTGGTTGCTATGGTACCCTGATGTGTTATTTTGCATTTATTATTGTATTTATTATAATTATTATTGCATTTATTACAAGTATATTATTATTACTTGTAGATGTGTAGATACTTACTACACCAGCAACGCATCTTATTTTCAGAATTAAAAGGTGTCGCTGCATTGTCTCTGGCCTGAATTTTTTCAGTTGAGAAGTCTGATATCATCTCTTACTTTGTCCGTAATGTCCCCTGACTTAGGGTTTCTTTCCTGTGAATAGATGCCATGACCATGCCAAATCTTATAAAGGAAAACATTTAATTGGGGCTGGCTTACAGTTTCAGAGATTCAGTCCATTATCTTCATGGTGGGAAGCATGGCAGCGTGCAGTCAGACATGGTACCGGAGGAGGCAAGAGCTCTACATCTTAATTTGAAGGCCGCAGAAGGAGACTGTGCCACTGGGCATAGCTTGAGCATAGGAGACATCGAATCTCACCTCACAGTGATGCACTTCCTCCAACAGGTCATACCTACTCCAGTTTCTCTGTGTAGCCCTGGCTGTCCTGGAACTCACTTTGTAGACCAGGCTGGCCTCGAACTCAGAAATCCGCCTTCCTCTGCCTCCCGAGTGCTGGGATTAAAGGCGTGTGCCACCAACGCCTGGCCTCCCAACAGGATTCATGACAAATTTTAAGGTTTTTCTCTTTTTATTGTTTTCAGTCAATTTGATTGCTACCAACTCGATCTATGGGTCTTTCATCAAATTTAGGGGGAAAATCAGCTTTTCCTTTTTCATACCCTTTGGCTTCCTCACACTTGGGTGCACACAGAAAGTTGGGCTGTTTTCTACTGTCCCTGGTTCGCTAAGAGCCAGTCTACCTTCACCCTTGCCTTCTTCTGTGCAGTTACAATTGGCCCATCTTCAAGATCACCCACTCTCCCCCTGTAGATTGTTGTGAATTTATTCAGCTTGCTTCTACTTTAAGATGTTAAGCTTTTCATCTGTAGATGTTTTGCACAAAGGTTCTAAATATCTCCCAGTTTCTTTTTTATATATCTTTCCCTATTATCTTCGAGCATACTTTTAAGATCTAGCATGGGTATTTTTAAGAGTGTTCTCTTAATCTCTTAGTGTCTTAGCACTTCTGGGTCTTTATCAAGTCATTGTGTTTTTTCCCTCTGATTGTAAGTTTTGCCTGCTTGTTATTGATATGTCTGGATGGACATACAATGAATGCATTTTACTGTCTTGTGCTAGCTTTTGCTGTTTTTCCTTTAAAGAGTTTTGTACTTTTCCTGATACAAATTCAAGCTATTGGGGATCTACTGATTCTTTGCAAGAAATACTTTTAAGCCTTATTATTGCAAGTCCAGACCGATTCCCTTGTAAGACTCATTAATTCTCACAAAGAAGGCTTCCAAACTGGCTGAGGCATTCTGCTCATCCTACAGCCTGACTGTGTGAGGATCTGAGCTCTCCCCTTTCCTTCTGTGCCACAGAGGTTTCTCTTCTTTTTCACCTCAGTGAGTGACAGGGCATCTCTGCTTGCTCATGGCACACATTCTGGTGTTAGCTCTAACATGGTTCCCATCACCCAAACCCAATGCGTAAGTTCTCCATACCCCATCAGGCATCCATTCCCATGTGCGGCATCTCTCCACTCTCTTACCCGCAATATTTCTTGCTAGGAGTGCTTTCTCTGGATTTGAACAGTCTTATTCCACGATTCTCCACATGAGAATGTAGCCAAAGCCTCAAAGAGATTATCTGTGATGATCTCTGGTTCTCTCTTTAAAGACAGCTCCCTTTATTTGGGATACTCTATCCCACAGAATTTAGCTGTCCCAGCTTCCCCAGTTCTGTGCTATCTCCTGAGATTGGCACAGGGCTCTGTTTTGACTGCCCCCTCTTACAGATGACCATCGAAACTGCCTGCAGACAGAGGGCAAAGGCAAAAAACCCACTGATCTGTCTGATCATATTCACTTTTCTTCCAGGATCAAAGTTGTGTTAGGAACCTTTCTGCTTGTTTACTATTTATGAAGAGAGGAAAGACTCTTGTAGCAGTGAGACCCCACGGTCAAAATCAAGTCTTCTAAGGGCAGGGATCCAAAGCTTCCTGTCTTAGGTTGGACTATTGGAATTGGTTATGGCTCTGAGGAGATCGGCTTTATAATACAATCTAGCCACCTGGCCATGTGTTCTGTTAGCTACATTACTACAAAGGAAGGTATGTGTGTGTGCAACGTATATGTGTGTGTACATGCCTGTGTGCACTTGTGCATGTGTGTATGTGCACATGTGTGTACATGTATCTATGTGTTCATGTGTATGTATTCGTGTGTGTTTCTGTGTATGCATGTTTTTCTGAGAGTTGAATCCTTGCTTTTCAGCACAGGCTCTGATGCCAAGTTACACCTGAGTCACCAGGTGTTCACCCACCCAAATGAGTGTCTAGGAAATGCAAATGCTCTCCTAGCTAAAAGTGGTTCAAGGAAATCTCTCGCTCCATCCTTCCAAGCTTCCCTCTTTTTCCCCATCTCAGCAAGATGACAGCACATCCCCTATCACTTGTGGCTCAAGTCTTGGTGTGTCCCTCCTTGATCCCCAAACCTAACTGGTAGGTAGGTTCTGAGCTCCCACACTTGCCAGTTCCCAACAGCAGATCTCTCCCCTGCTCAGGCCTCCCTCATTCCTTGTGGTGTGATGCTTTCAAGGCTGGTCTTTGTGGTGACTAGAATCACATTATTGTTTTAAAACTGATGAATAAAACAGGAGACATTTATGCCCACAGTCTGATGCGCTGCTGTGTGGACACTGTGTGCCATGGCATTCTTAATTTTTGTGATGAAAATATTAAAATTTTCACTCACGAAGAATGACATAGATTATTATTAACTATACTCAGTATGCTACACAGCCCTTCTCCAAAGTTTACCCTCTGGATCTAACTGAGCCATATCTTCTAGCCGTTTCCCCCCCATTATTGTCTGAGGACCACCATTCTGCCCTCTTTCTCGTGAGTTAGGTTTTTTTTTTCTCCATGTGAGATCACACAGTAGTTTTGTTTCTATGTATGTCTTATTTCCCGAAGCAACAATGCTCCATGCTCCATCAATCTTATGCAACAGGTTGCTATTCAGTCTCAATAAATTAGCAGGTCTTTAGATAACACACTGTGTGCATGTACATGTGTGCACATATATGTACATGTATGTGTATGTGTGTGTAGGTGGTAATACTGCTGAACACATGTAGAGGAGTGGAGGTCAGAGGATAACTTGCAGGAACAGGTTCTCTCTTACTGTGTGGGTCCTGAGAATCGAACTTAGCTTCTCAGGCTTGTCAGAAAGCATCTCCACATGCTGAGCCATGTCACTCGCCCCAAGCAAAGAGGTCTTGTCATTTATGACAATTCAAATGAAGCAGAAGTTTCACTGCAGGGATAAGACTTGATGACATCTACTTCTCCTTTAACACTTCTTCCATACCTCCCTTGGCATGAGTGGACTTCTCATCCTGCTCTGTACACGCACACACCATCCCTGCTTTCCCTCCCTGAATAACTCTTTTGCCCTTCACCCTTCCCCACATCCTGTGAAGGTCTCACTCTGCTGCCTCACCTACACAGATCCCCGCCCCCACTGGCTGCTCTCTCTGCCCACAGTGTTTTCTTCCTTATTTATATTTTTTATTCTTGGTTTTCGAGACAGGGTTTCTCTGTATAGCCCTGGCTGTCATGGAACTCACTTTGTAGACCAGGCTGGCCTTGAACTCAGAAATCTGCCTGCCTCTGCCTCCTGAGTGCTGGGATTAAACACGTGCACCACCACACCTGGCTCTTTCTTCCCTATCTTATGTAACAGGATTCTTCCTCCCTTGCTATTTGACTCTGAATGTCAGCACCGCAGAGAGACCCACCGCATGTAAATTAGCCAGCTCTTAACACCTCATGGTTCTGCTTCTCTGCAGACCATCCCTTTACTACCCGATAGGGATCGGACAATTCTTTTGCCTACTATCTAAGCTGTAAATTTGGGAGCAGGAGCGCTATTTCTTATAAGCGGTTTAATGTCAGTCCTTAGAATCATCCAGAGAGCACAGTAATCACTCACTAAACCCATTAATGAAATTGGCCACCCATCTATCTTACAGGTTGCCTCCACCTAGGAACAAAGACATTTCCATAGAAACCCTCGGCATCCGGTCAGTAGGAAGTTCAGAGCCATGAAGTGCATGGCTTTGGTGATCTCTGAGTAAGCCAGTTTCCCATGACTATAACAAATACCCACGTCAATCCATTTGTAAAGAGAAAAGGTTTATTTGAGCTCACAGTTTTGAAGATTCCAGTGGATGATTGGTTAACGTCATTGCCTTAGGTATCTAGCCAGGCAATAAATCAGAGTTGTGGCAGAGTCAAACTACTGACTCAGAAGCAAAAAAAGCAGGGATGGAACTGGAGTCCTAGAGTCCTTTGAGAATATGCCCTAATGACCTGCCTGTTCCACCACTTCTCAATAGCGCCACCTTGTGGACAAAACCTTTAACACATGGCTTTGCTGAACATTTAAGATTCAAACCAGTATTTGCCACCTACCAGCTTAGGGCAGTACTGGGTATCTGATAGAAGATTTAGGACTCAGGAAAACAACTATAGAGACTTGTCTCAGTTAATGGCCAGCAGAAGCAAGTGGACTCGGAAGTCCTGGCTCCCTGCATCCACTCCATTGCTGCTTAGCTCCTGGCTGCACTTGCCTCTGCTAGAATTAGCTATGCCAGTGCCTCTGCTGTGCACAGGGTGATCAGAGCAGAAAACAGCCTGCCTTGCAGTTTTCAGATACTATAGTGAGGCCGAGTAGGATTAGGCTAGATAGCTGTAAGAGGGAGGAATGCTGACGAAGGTGTGTCCGCTGAGAAAGTAGAGCGCTTCTACAGGAGAGCAGGCAGCCTCCTGGGACAGGTGGAAACACGAAGTCAATTGGAAAAACTTCCATGAGGCGGGAATTAGAGATGTATTATACTATTGGGTTGTGCAAGATTCTTACGCCTCTGAATTTCCTTTCAGGCTAAAATACATTTACTACTTAAGGCATCTTCGAACTTCATGGAACCAGATGGCTCAGGACTTCATTTCATTAGTGTTCCTTCTCAGGGTGGTAATGGCTTCTACTGCAGAGCTGGATGGTGGCCACTGGCTTCTAAAGTGATATCAAGTGATGAGGAATTTGCCTTTACTCTAGGAAGCTCATTCCTATCTTAGGAAACTGATTGTTATTACAGTGTTTTCATTATGGGCCAGAGATGTAACTGGCTGATTGTGTTTGGCTGAGAACAAGGCCCTGAGCTCAAACTCAGACACAGCAAAAAGAAACAAGCAAATGAAAGACTTCCTGCATTGGACACAGATTTGCATGTGTTGCTTTTTAAATGGTCTTTGTTTTCTCTTTAGAGTACAACAGAGCAAACCTTAAAGTGTCTCCCATCCGATGGCTTAATAGGAACGGAACCATGAATCCCAAATTCATCCTGAAAGCCCAGTCTCCAGTATGGCTGTATTTGGGGAAAGGGCTGAGACGAGGTAACCACTAATAAGGGAAGTCTTGGTCCGAGTCTCAATAGGCTAAGATGAGAGGTTCATCTTCAAAGCATAGGAAGAGAGGCCAGGGCAAAAGTATCAAGAAGAAGCCATATAATGTAGATAGTCATCTTGAAAAACGCAACCTGATTTCACCTTGATCGTGGACTTCCAGATTCCAGAACTCCAGAAAGTAGTGTTGTGGTCTGTGTTATTTTGTTACTAGCAGCCCACACTGATTCCTGCTTAGTTTCTGTCCACCTCAGCTGACAGGGAAAGCTTGGGCTAAATCCCCACTCAGCTGAGATGGCTCTTCCTTCTTCAGCTGCTACTCAGGCATCCATCGGATAGGGGGACATCCATCGGATAGGGGGAAGTGCTGTGGGCGCAGGTCACAGCAGCAGGACACTCCCCTTGTTCTACAGATACTCTTTTTATAGTCAGTACACTGTTTCAACTAAGAATGATGTTGGTCAGTTTTCTGTTCTACATCAAAAGACCTGAGATCATCAGCTTACAAGGAGGGAAGGTTTGCTCGGGGTCATGGGTTTGGAAGTCCCAGTTCATGGTCCAGCTGGCACAATGGTTCTTCAGCTTTGTCTGTGGCAGAACATCCTCCACGAATGCATGGTGATGAGGAAGGGGTGGAGAAAGAGAGGGAGAGAAGGACTTTGAAGTTATAATTCGAATGACTTGGTACCACCTTTTAAAAAAGATATTTTATTTACCTATATATGACTTTGTATATGTGCACATGTGTAGAGTATCTACAGAAGCCGATACTGGAGCTAGTTGTGAGCCTCTTGCTGTTGGTACTGAACTCTGGTTCTCTGTAAGATCTGCAAGCATTCTTAACCACTAAGTCCTCTCTCCAGCCCCAGGCACCACATCCTAAAGTTTCCACTACCTCCCAATGGCACCAAGCAGAGAATCAAGCCTTTTCCACATACACTGCAGGAAGACATCCCAGGGCCAGGCTGCAGAACCTTCCAAGGCTGTGCAAACCCATCTCTCACAGGCTTTTCTCGCTGTCCAAGTGCATAAAGCACCCAGGCTAACATCGATAGCCTTCGATTTCATCATGTGAGATTCGCCTCCTTTTAAGAACCATCCCAGCCCATTCCCTGCCTAGCCTCAAATGCTTATTATTGGAAAATCAATCCACCTTCTCCAGGCATCTTCATAACGATGTTGAGCTGGAAGAGATCAAGAGTGGACGCTGATATTACAGGGGATAGCAACAACGATGTGTAGCTATATGGAAAGCCACAGATTACGGCTTTCTGCTGGTTTGTTGATCCTGGAAAGTTAGGAAATGAGTTTCATGTTTCATGATCCTGCTTGGTAGGATAGAAAGGAACCGGGAACCAAGAACATTGGTCTTAGTGTTAAAGCCACATGCCTCTCAGCACACCTAAGAGTGGAGGGAAAGGTCTGATAGGCTGTAGTATCACTTATCTTCAATACTCTGTCATGAATAGGTATGAAATTCTTCTTCACATGACAGATCTACATGTATTCAAAGTCTTCCACTTCTAGGTCAGAATCCATGTGGAGTTTTGTTGTTGTTTTATTTTTTTAAAAGATCTTACACACACACACACACACACACACACACACACACACACACACACACACACATGTGAGTACACTGTAGCTGTCTTCAAACACACCAGAAGAGGCATCAGATCCCATTACAGATGGTTGCGAACCACCACGTGGTTGCGGGGATTTGAACTCAGGACCTCTGGAAGAGCAGTCAGTGCTCTTAACCACGGAGCCATCTCTCCAGCCCTGTTTTAATTTCTTTAAAGACAGGGTCTCTCCATGCAGTCAAAGATAACCTCACACTCTATCTTCCTGTGTGTCCCTTCCGAGTGCTGGAATTGTAGTAACACACCATGATATCTGTCCACCCACTCACCATTATCCTTTGTTATACTTGATTTGTCCCAAACCTAGATAGACAGAGCCTTCTCAAACTGAGTCCGTCATCCTTGGTTTGTTTGGTTTGGGTCTTGCTACAAATCTCAGTTTGGTTTGGAATTCACTCCATAGCCCAGACTGGCCTTCAAATCCCCATTATCATCCTGCCTCAACCTCTTCAGTGCTAGGATTATAGGCATGCACCATGATGTTGGACTCCTTCTCTTCTTCCTCTCCTTCCTCTGCTTCCTCCTCATATTATAGAGCTCTGGATTCCATAAATTCACAAGCTCTTTTCTTCCTTTCATAAGTGTTCAGACACATTTTCACTAACCATTTGAAGAATCCAGTTTTTAATTATTTTGTAAATTATTGCCCTTTCTACATCACTGGCCACCAACCCCAATGGTTCCTCCTCTTCTGCAAAGGTGCTCACAGAGGCTCCACGGCATCTGCACAGCTTCCTGGGGCCCTGGGGGTGCAGTTTCCCTTGTAGCATCTCTCCCAGCTCTGGCGAGATCTGCCAGGTGCTCTCTTGCTCCCCGCTCACCCATTGTGAGCTCTCCTCACAGCTTTTCATCAGCACATTTGAGATTCATGTCTGCCACATCTTTATTCAAGGTGCCAATAAAATACATTATGTATGACTTGGTTTGCTGGGAGAAAATGATCATGTTTTGTGTATTTAGGGATGTAAGAGTTTGTAAAGAAGCAGAGATGGGGGTTGCTATTTCCTGACAAACAAACTCTTCGAGAAAATAATATTCTGCTTTTCGCTCCTGTTTGTCACCCCTCCCCCCACTCGGATCTCGACATCCCCACCCAGAGCAACTAGTCCTCGGGTGACACGAGAAGGGAACAAAGCCGAGTGGACAGGAGGCAACCTGAACATCCAAGCCAAGACTTCCAGCTTGAACTCAGGGAACAGTAGGTAACTGCGTGTGGTCTGTGAGAGGAGAGTGTTGCAAAGTCAGGTGTTTTATATCTGCCTGAGGGAGTCCTTCACAGGACCCCTACAGTCAGAGCACGTGCACACTTCAGCACTTGCCATTTCTCTGCTGACCACCAGCAACTTAGAAATCAATTCTTTTAACCCTTCTCTCTGTGTGAGATAGATAGATAGATAGATAGATAGATAGATAGATAGATAGATAGATAGATCTATTTAAATGAGATGAATTTTCCCCACCACTAGAGATTTTGTTTCAGGAGGTATGGGATGCCACCTATAAATTTCCATACTTACCAAGTTTCTAGACGGTACTGACACTGCCATCCCCTAACTGCATTTAGACAATCACTGCTCTGAAGAATCCTATACAGTCTTTCTCTCACCCTTCCTATTGAGAGGAAAACAGCAGCATGGGATTCACAAGAGCACTGAGAGTCATTGCATCTTCTTTTTCTCAGCGGGACTCTCCCCCTTTCCACATACCAGAACATTTTTCCTGGGGACACATGCCTTCAGAAAATGAGTTCAACAACTATATGAGTCTACTTTATGTTGCTATAACAAAATTCCTGAGACCAGGCAATTTATAAGCAACAGTTAGTTGTTCTAGTAACTGTAAAGAGGTGTCAGCATGTGTCATTGGCTGAAGGCTCTTTTGCTGGGTTATATCATGGGATTGTTATAGAGAGAGAGATGGAAAACTGACAAGTTGCGTTTCTTTTCCTCTAGAGGGTCACTATTCTGCTCATGAGGATCCCCTTCCTCGTGGTCTCATCTAACATTATTTGCCCCAAGCCCAATATCTAAAGACTATCAATATGTGGATTTGGAGCTTGAGTTTTTAACCCTGAATATTTGGAGATAGGGTGCTCTCAGAGCCCAGATGCAACACCACGTCTAGCAAAAGACTAAAACCCACCTTTCCAGTGGGGATGGATGAACTCATCAATAGTCTGGGATAATTTGTCAATGCAACGAGCTAATTCAAAGAGCCAATGTTCATCAAATTATCTCTGTCTCCCCAGGTTGCTGAATTATCCCAAGTTGTGGATTAGTTACTCTCATGCTATTTTTTTTCCTCTGATGCTATTATAAATACTGACAAAAAAAACTTGAAGTGAAGAAAGGCTTTATTTTATCTCATTGCTTATGGTCCACCACTGAGGAAAGTCAGAGTAGGGGCTCAAAGAAGAATCCTGGAGGCTGGAACTGAAGCAGGATCATGGATGAACATTGTTACTGCTCAAGTTCAGCTCTCTTTCTTACCTAGCCCAGAACCATGAGATAAGAACCCACCATGCCTAGGGGATGGTTCCACCCACAGTGGGATGAATCCTCCTACATATAATCAGCAATTATAAAAATTCCTCACAGGCCTGACCACAGGACAATCTGATGGAGGCAATTCCTCAACTGAAGCTTCCCACCCTCACCCTGTGTCCCTGGTGGGTCAAGTTGACAACTGAAGTATTGCAGTTACCAAGAAGAATGTACTGATAAAGGACACTGAAATACAGATACACACACACACACACACACACACACACACACACACACACACACACGGACTCAAGCAGCTACTGATACTTTTATAAGGGTACTAATTAGTAGTAAGTTGGATTTTTCTAAATGTAGATAATGTTTAAATTTTGGAATTAGAGAGGACATGGTTTGAATAATCTTTACTTTGCAGGAGTCACTTAACCTGCCTGAGCCTCTTCTGCTAGATGCATTACAGGAATTACCAAGGCTTTTGTAATTTGTTCAACCAAGAGGAAGCATGTAGAATACTTAACCCTGGAACTGGAGAGGTGGCTCAGTGGTTAAGAGCACTTGCTGTTTTTTGCAGAAGACATAAGTTTGTTTTCCAGCACCCAAACCAGATGACTCATTACTATCTCAAGCTCCAGGAGATCTGGTTATCTTCTGAGCCTTTCAGATACATCACACACATGGTATGCACACAGATATATCACACAAAAGTAAAAATATAATAAATCAACAAATGCTTAGACCTTTGTTTCATAGTAGATGCCAACTAATGCTAATGACCTCCCTGCTAATGGCTTTGTGTTCTTGTTACAAAGACCATTTTTACCATTGAATATCACGATTATTTTTGAAACATATGACAGAAAACAGAACCAAACTTAGAATGGGAGCATCATTTCCAAAACTAAGGCAGACTGTTCCCCACTGCCGCCAATTTGGAGATTAATCTTTCTTGGTGGCTTAAGCGTGGTGAGGGATTTACCTTACTGTCCGCAGAGAGAAATTGGCTCTGTAGTAGGCCAGCTCACTTGGCACTGGGTGTTGCTGGGAATCTGCTTCCTACTGGCAGAGGGGAGTCAGTGCTGGAGTCCTAAGGGTAGCACCTTGGACAGCGCAGCGCACGCCAGCACCTTGGACAGGAAACCTGAGACTCAGTTCTCAGCCAGGCTCTAGCGAGGCCTGGGTAATGATCCGTGGCAGTCTTGTTAAAGACCCGAGGCGTTCACATATTTCCGTAATTATTCAATCATTTGGAAGTTTTGAGTTTCAAATTATTAGGCATGAATTAAAATATCCTCTAATTCAGTTCCCTCCAGGCCTTGAACTAGCAGATTATCCTTCCAGAGAGTGAGCTGCTATTACAGTTCTCATCTTCTCTCCATAGGACTTACCACGATGGCATCCTTGCTTAAACCTGATGCCATCAGGTGCTTAAACCGAGTCGTCAGCTCGGAGGTATCTCCTCCTCCTCAAAGATCTACTAGTGTATCCTCAACTCCTCATCGACCTCTCTGTGAAGATAGACACTGAGCCCAATCTCCTTCTTATTGATATCCAGCATTGAAAACCTCAGCTCCAAAGTTAGACTGGGGAGGAAGTAATAGAGAAAGGGACCCTTGGGTCCTAGAGAGTCGTTTTGAGGTCACTGAGTGGAGTCCTCCTGTGTATGGCCGGTGTCCTGTCAATCAAACTCTTTTCTAAAACACGCTTTTATTTTCAAAGTTAAGACATGTGCACGTTGATGATTTACTCCTTTGCTCTCCTCCCTCTGACCTCTTCCAAGTCTTGTAAAATTAATGGTCTTCTTAAATTAAATTAATCATCCATTTCCTTTGAGTGTTATTGTTTCATGTTTGTATAAATGCATAAACAATACACACAGCTTACTGAATCCATTTAGTGTTGCTTGTGTGGATATGATTTCAGGGGTGGGTGACTTGCCTAGAATTGGATAACCCAGGCTCACTCCCAGGCATGGCCAACTCCCCCTCTCTCAGTAGTCGTTAGTTGCCTGTAGTTCTTTGTCTAGGGATGAAGCCCCATGAAGTTTCTCACACTCTTGTATATATACTCTGGCTTTGAGGACAGGTTCCCTTCAAAGCACTAACCAAGATGTGATATAAATGTCACAATTGCTGGGGATGGAAAGTAATTTAGGCAGCCAACATGCTCATCACCCGAAACAGATAAGCGAGAGGAGCTGACAAGGCGGATCATTTGGTAGAGTGCTTGCCTTGCAAGCATGAGGGCCTCAGTTTGGTCCCCAGAATCCATATGCTTGAAGAAAATCCAAGAGTAAGGCTGTGCACCTGTAATCCCAGTGCTGGAGAAGTGGAGAGAGGCAGGTCCCTGACTGGCAGTAGCCAATGAGAGACCTCGGGGTGTGTTTGCAGAAGTGGATGGTGTCTGGGTAACAATAGCCAAAGTTGTCCTCTGTTCTTTATACACACATGAATGCACACCTCCACATGCACATGTATGCACACCTCCATATGGACATGTATGCACACCTCCACATGCACATGTATATACACCTCCACATGCACATGTATGCATACCTCCTCATGCACATGTATGTATACCTCCACATACACATGTATGCACACCTCCACATGCACATGTGTAGACGCCTTCATATGCACATTTATGCAGACCTCCACATGCACATATATGCACACCTCCACACGTACACATGTACCTGCACACATGAGCATATGCACACATACACACGAATAGGTAACCAAAATGTAGAAGATGCAGTCATGGACTACAGTGTAGAAGTTAAAGCCAGAAAATGGATTTATCCACTGTAATGTAACTGGAAGTGTAAAATAGAGTGCTTGAATGAAGAAAGAAACAGCGTGGCGTCTGCAGTCACGGCCGCTTGTGTACATTTAAAGCAAATTCACTCACAAAACAATATTACAGATTTTCCATGAGCACACTCATATCCAGGGGTGTTTACCAAGCACAGCCTAAGTGCTTGTGGGAAATGGGATTGAGGGGCGAGGATGAAAGGAAAAAATAATGAAACAAAATCTAGCAAGAACAGGACCTTTACCAGGCAGGGGCTGATGGTATGTGCTGTGAACCAAGATGTATGGTGAGCCTTGTGTGCTGCAAAGGGAGGGAAGAGCAGAAGAAAGGGAGGGAGGGAGGGAGGGAGGGAGCCCTAGCTCATTTCAGAGGTAGGAGCTAGAGAACCCAAGGAGAAAAATGAGTACTTTGTACCAGGAAAGGGAGCCACCATCCAGCCCCGGGCTGGAAGGAGATGCTGAGCTTCATTTCTCCTTAGTATGGATCGAAAGGGGAAATGAAAACGGCTTGCTATGTTGGAAATAAAGGCATCTGCCCCAGTCCTAAGATGAGGGGAGGCCAATTTAGAGACTTGAGCTGAGAAGCGGTGCTTCCAGACTAGAAGGGAGGTTTTGTTGAGACGCCAGGCCTGTTGCTGCTGCATTGGGTGGGAGGTGGATTCCATTCCTTCTAACGCTCCGGGTATGCTGAGTTTCAGAACGAACAGGCTTTGTGGAGTTTCTGGAATGATCCATACCTATGTTCTCTGCATTACTTACTTTTCTTGTTGCTGTAATAAAATACACATCAAAGCAACTTAAGGAAAGAGGGGTCTGTTTTCACTCGAGCTCTGAGGGCCCAGTCCGTCGTGGTGGAGAAGGAAGAGAGTGGGGTCGCTTGCTACATCACATCCACACCCAGGAAGCAGAGAGCAACGAGTGCTGGGAAACAGCTTGCTATCTCCTCTTCCTTTAGTCTCTGAGGATGGCGCTGGCCATATTGAAAGTGAATCTTCCCTCTTCAATTAAGCATCTCTGGGCCCATAAGGTGGGAGCGATGGCTCACCAGGTAGGAGCACTTGCTGCTCTTGCAGATGACCTAGGTTTAGTTCCCAGCACACATGTAGGGGCTCACAATTATCCAGAACTCCGGTTTCAGGAGATCTGATGTCCTCTTCCCGGTCTTCATGGGCACCAGACGCATGCAAGCATAGTGCTCATACATACAGGCAAATATACATACACACAAAATAAAAATAAACACACCTTAAAAATCAACAACAACAACAACAACATCAACAGCAAATCTCTCTGGCAGGCACCACCAGAGTGATGTCTTATAGGTGATTTTAAATCCAACCTAAATCTAGATGATGAAAATGGACCATTCCAGTCTCCTTTTCAGATTTCTTCAGATACCAATTCAGTTGTTATACCAGGCAACCGAAGTTCATGCAAAAGACCTGGAGGGCACGCTAAGCTGTGGGTACAGAGATGAAGTGAGCTTGTCTCTGCCTTTAGGCAGGACAAATGTAGGTGCTGAGACTTCCATATTTTTGTCCTGAACATTGAGCTGGGGCTATGTAGCATTCCCTGTCCCCTTGACAGCAGAAAGTTGCCACCCTGTGGAGTAGCAATGCCAGGGATGACTGCCCATCAGTCTGGAGCAACACATACCTTAGCAGGAAGCCTTTCCCTCCGTGCTACCGATAAAGAATAATGAACACGTTAATTAATGTACTAAGCAAGCACGTTCTGAGCATGTTTCCCATTAGGAATCGAAGAAAGAGCAACAGAAATGTCACCCAATGTCACCCTCTTGAAGGCGACACGGATGTCAGGTCAGACTTGTAGAACAGTGGTTGCTGCAGCCAGGTTGAGTTTTACAGCTATGGGAACCAAGAGACTACGAAATCAAAATGAACTCCTTCCAAGTAGGGCAGGGTGGCTTGCACTTTGGGGAGCCACCCTAGTCCACCCCCACCCCCCCGAAAGCCACACTGCTGTGGCTTCGAGAGCAATTATCTCAGCAGAGAAGGCTCTTACTTTGCATTTAAGATCATCCTCCTGAAAAGGTCATGTGTAAATCAAATTTAATAAATCAAGTTCTACACCTCGTACCTTGGGGAGGCTCTCTCTTCAAAGGAAACTGTGAGAGAATCCCTTTTTAATAGAAGTAATCGGCTCTCCATTTCTCTGACCTATAGGGTAAGTTTTTTTTCAGAAATCTGTTTTCTCTCAGTGAGCAGCAGGGTCTTTTTGTCAAGGACAGAGAACACCACATCCACAACACCGGACAGAGTAACAGAGGCACGTGAGCTAATGGTTGCATCAGAGGTGGTCTGGCTTTGGACGCGGCTTCAAACCACAGGGAACAACTTGGGATTTTCATTTTTCTGTCTCCCAAACTTGCTTTTTCTTGACTGGGATCTCAGGTGCCAGCTGTGTTCAGCAATGACAACATCTTCTATGCCAGCTTCAAGGCCGACAAGGAAGACCGCTCGATTCTCTTCCTGGTCATCTCAGTAGTGGTTCTGAGAGTCATTTGAGTCATTTGACCCCTAACCTGAGTAAGTAGGTAGCCATAGGCTGGGTGCCTAAGACCTTTTATACACCATCTGATCTGAGAGCACCAGGGTAGAGAGAGGGGGGCAGTAGGGGTGGAGGAAGGGGCGAAGTCATTTTCATGGAAGACTCTGCTGCTGGTGGAAGAAATGGGGCTCCCTGGGAGGGAAGGTAGTTAAAACTCAACCCTCCCTTCCCCCTACCTTCATAGCGGATTCATCACCAAGTATCTCTCTGGAAATGTTCCCGTAGCAATCATCATTGGTGTGCTGGCCTGAGAATCATTTGGGGGTGCTTGTTAAAATGCAGGCGTGAGGGTCCACCTCCAGGTGTAGTGAAATCCATTATCTTGCAGCAGGTCTCAGAATTTGCAATTTTAGGTCATTCCCCAGGCAAGGCTTTAAAAATGCTCACTGACATTAAGGAATCGTTTTCCAAAGCTATTCCACCCTTCTCGTTGCTCAGTCATTGCCCTAACTCCAGACTCATCGGTTCTCAGCCGGCTCACCCAAAGGCCTCCTGACTGCTCTTCCCTCTACAGGGTTTTCCACGCCACCCTGGTCTCCTGCACCGTGTAGGTGGTGATCATGCTAACCTCTGACTCTCATGCCTGCTCACTTCCTCAGCTTCCTGGTAGCAGGACCTCCTCATTTGTTCAGGATCCCAGCTGTTCTAGATGTCTCCCTCATCCAGCCCTGTGCCCCAAAATTCTGGATCCTTTTCTCAACATTTCTTACCTGTCACTTCCCACCGTCTTCCAGTGGAAAGCCCAGCTCACCAGCCACCACCATGTGCAACCTTACTTACTTCCCTTCAGGAGGATTCCTTCGGTACCTTTCCTTCCTATCTGTTCTCCTAAGTAACCACCTACCCGCCTTCAGAGTGGGTTAGCATGCTACATAGGTTGTAATTATTGCATGTTTCTTTCCCGCTGGCCCCAGGAATGGGGCTCAGTGACATTTGTTAAGTCTTTGGAGGAAGACAAAGTGGACAAAGCATGCGACCTTGGGCAAGTTACTTCACATCCATGTGTGGTGGTTTCCACGTTGTAAATGGGGCTAACCATACCGACTTCCTAGGTCTTTAAGAGGAGGAAAAGAGATCTCAGCACAGTCCCTGGTGCGGCCATGAGCATCCCATGATTGAGAAATATAAAAGTAAAGAAATACTGACAAACCTTTGAGTCAAGGGAGAAACCGCCTTTAGTAATCACCCCAATTTTCATGTGTGTAGCCCTAAGTAATGATTCCTTAAGCTCTATGTCACAGGATAATCCTGTCATGTTGGGTGAGTCAAATCTGGAACGGGGCAAATGGACTCCAGCTTTAGGCCATTTCCTTCGTTGAGGGCATTTCTCTACCCCTCTTTATCCTTGAAGCTTTGGAGCAGCTTTTTAAGCCCGTCCCTCAAAAATAATCCCGTTCTGTCCTCGGAATGCTGACTCAGGAGCAAGGCGGCCTCCCACGGGATAAGTTTTCTCGACCATGGAAATGTATCAGTTTTGTGAGGGTGTGGAAGGCCCTGGGTGTGGGGGGGGGGTTGCCTGTTGGTGAACCAGGGGTGTAGATGTCACAGTGTTGAGCTGGCAG
This sequence comes from Mus minutoides, assembly GCA_902729485.2. Classification (NCBI taxonomy): domain Eukaryota; kingdom Metazoa; phylum Chordata; class Mammalia; order Rodentia; family Muridae; genus Mus; species Mus minutoides. The sequence goes on along the minus strand of LR750231.1, from coordinate 624,298 downwards.
AAAAGAAAGCCATTAAAGCTGCCTGAAGTGACAAGATTGGTCCTGGAATCCGAGTGAACTGATAAGTATGGGAGAGAGAAGCATTTCACTGAAGGCGGCTGCCGAGTGAATTTCAAGAAACTCGGCCCCTCTTTCTGTGAGTGTCCCCTGCTTGTTTTATGGTCTGTCTGACATTGACCCTCCCCTTACCATCATGCATCACGTGCTTGGCATCTGAGAGCTTATGCAAAGGGAATCTCAGATCAGAGTTAGGGCAAGCATCGGCTGTGCAGGAAAGAGTGACTGCAAATGCCTAGCTCCCTGCAATGGCTGCTGCAGCTTGACAGGGGGTTGGGGGGGGTGGAGAGGAGAGGAGGGGGAGTTGTGCACATGGCAGCTCAGGGTGACAGTTAAGGGTTTGTTTTTACCCCCTTTCTTGACTTAAAGGTTACTTGAATCTATTTTGTTTTTTTAATTTAGCATTTGTTGTGCACTTTCTAAGTTGAGAGAGAGAGAGAGAGAGAGAGAGAGAGAGAGAGAGAGAGAGAGAGAGAGAGAGAGAGAGAACACATGTATGGAAGAGAACACAAGAGAAAGACCTCTGAGTCTTTGTGAGTTGCTCAGAATTTGGAGTCGAGACCACAACACTAATCTAATCCTATCCACTGGGCAGATGTTTTGGATATGATTCTGAGGGGGCCAGGAATAGGAAAGTTTAGCCACAAAGTGAAAGACTGAGTCTTTGTCTTTTGGGGACTCATAATTAGAACAAAGAAGCCAGACAAGTAAACAAGCCAAGCCTAAGATTGGGTGCCCTGGAAGACAGAGGCTGCATCTCACTCATCTTTGTTTTCCTAGCACCTCTCGGCTGTCCATGACCTCCGTAGGCCTCTGATGTTCTTTGCCTTCAAGAACTGCTTTATTTAAAATCCAACCTATTAGGGCACCATTGCCACCCGGCATAATTTATACATCACTGTGAAGAGCCGCCGCTGGAAGGTAGCTGGCAGGTGGACATAAGGTTAGACTTTATAGACTTTCAAGTGGGTGTTTGTTGGTTTAATTTCACAGTCTTTGTATTTTGGAGGTGATATTAATTATCTTCAGGTCTCAAATATTTTCCCGAGCCCTCAAAAAAGCTTATAAGTCGCAGGAACTGCTTTGATGTTGCCTAATAGATTTCTTGGCCCTGGAAACTTTGCACAGTGATTGTCATGCAGGATGTTCCTCATTCAAAGTATTTGATGAGTGAATAAATTAAGGACATCTGATAATAAATATGTTTTATAAAGTCTAGTTCCACTAAAGAAGAAACTTTCTGTCTCTGAATCCCATCCTGGAGCCCAGGTCTGCTCCTCTGGAAAGCAAACGTCTTTGATTGCTAAGGGGTTACGTTGGCTTGGGTCAAGGTCTCGTTGGTAAACGAACGAGTTTTCCACCAACGATGCAGAGTGTTCCTGAAGGTTACTCTTCTGTTGCTGTGATTAAACGTTCTGGCCAAAAGCAACTCATGGATAGAATTCATTTTGGCTGGTGGTTCCAGAGGGATAGAAATTCAACATGGCAGCAGGCAGTGGGCATTTCAGCAGGAGTGAGGAAGGAGGAGATGATAACGTCAATTGCAAGTATGAAAGAAGAGGGGGAACCAGAAGTAGGGGGCAGCCATGGATCTCCAGTCCCCTTCAGGTCACAAGCTTCCTCCAGCAAGACCACCTCTCCTAAACCTCTCTAAACAACACAGCAATGAGGGGAACTCAAATGCCCAAGCCTATGGGGACATTTCTCACTTAAACTATCACATTTTGCTCCTTGACTGCCATAGGCTCATCACTCAAACTGTGACAGACTCTACGGGTGCAGAGTGAAGTTGGGCAGGTGAGAAGTAAACAGGTACTTCTCTGCCTCATTTAACCAAGTGAACAGGGCAGGGCTGGAGACGGAACTCAGATGGTAAAGTGCTTGCTTAGCGTGTGGGAAGTCCTGGGTTCGATCCCTAGTATCAAGTAAAACTGGATACAGTGGTAAAAGCCTGTAATCCCAGCACTGGGGCAGGGGAGACAGGAGGAAAGTTCAAGTTTATCCTTGGTTACATAGAGAGTTCAAAGCTGGCCTGGGGATCTGTGAGAACTTGTCATTTTATTTTAAAGTAACCCAAATGGGCAATAAGTATGGTACAAAAGTCAGAAAACCTAAGGCTGGTTAAGACTATGACTTTGGGCAACTCATTCTTGAGACCCCCACCCCCCCAAAGCTGTTACTCTACATATACAAATTTTTTTGTTTGCTTGCTCATAAAGCCTCTGGGCATGCCTGTTGGGGGAGTCCCTTAATTGCATTAATTTTGTTAGTGATATCTCTGCCTCCCGTGGGCAGCATCATTCCCTAGTTGAAATCCTACACTGTGTCCGTGGACCAAGGGACCTGAGCGACCAGATGCATTCACGGTTCCCTGCTTCCTGGTTGTGGATCCAACATGGCTGGCTGCTTCAAGATCTTATGGCCTTGATTTCCCCACCTCAGTATACTGCTTCAGAACTGTGAACCAGAGTAAACTCTTTTTCTCTTAAAAAAAAAATTGACCTTGGAGATGGACTGCCCAGGGTTGAATCCTAATTAGAGGACTCCTGGTTGGGGGGCGGGGCATCATTTCTCTTGAGAATATATGTGGATAGGAATTAATTATTTTAATATGTAGTGGGAAATGATTATAGAGACTATTTCATGGGCTTGCATGAGAATCGAATGGCCTTGATAATGTGCTTATCACTCTGTCTGCTGCCATGTAGTAACAAGCCCCCACTTTCATTCTAATGTCATCTGAAGTGAGCCTGAGGCTTCCAGACCAAGCTCTGCTTTCTTAGCTTTCGTGCCTTGGAATGAACTGAAACCTTGCAATAAAGGCAGAAGGAGGTCTCTAGTGCTGGCAGAGTCAGTGATATACTGAGTTACCGTCAGCTCCCACAAGCCTACCAGTAATCATTCAGCCGTTCTGTGAGCTACTTATTAAATATAGCCATTTGAACAAATTAAATCCTATAACATGTAAATTAGTTGTATTTATAAGTGTTGATAATTGGTATGCAAAGCTCATTGCTTTCTGATGGTTTTAAGCATGTATTCCTGTAGATTTCATTCCCAGATCCTCAGGTAGTTTTTTTGTTTGTGCCTGCTGTCTAGTTGTGGTGGGATTTTGACTTTAGTGGTGCAGTTATCTGCGTTTTTTTCACAACTCCACACACAAAGCTGTTACACTGGAGTCTTGAAATGAGCGAAGGCAGCCATGTTGGCACCATGGAAGTTGGCAAGTGCCAGAAGTATGAGACTGCTTCCTTCTGAGGAACTCGTTGTTCAACAGTCATTGTTATATCTCTGCACAAGTGTTCCACAAGACATTCTCTTTTCACTTGCTCAGAGTTGTTTATTTTATTGCCGTCTGTGTGTATTTTGCTCGCTCGTATATCTGTGTACCCTGTGTGGGACTGGAGTTACAGATGGTTGTGAGCTGCCATACAAAGGGAGGAAACTGAACCTTGGTTCTCTGCAAGGGCATCCGGTGATCTACCCACTGAGGAATCGCTCCAGCCCTCCCCCCATACTAAGTTATCTTAACTTCTGTCTTGCAGGCATAGATTGGCAATGCCTCCTGGGCCCATCTGAACATGCTGTGGAAGACAAGACCACCCATTGCAGACAACAGGGAGACCCTGGCATTCACGTGGCTGTCGCTGATGCTCTGTCGTTATAAGAGTCTGAATTTGACAGCATCATTTTTTTTCCCAACAAAAATCTCCTTAGGATTTTGTTAAAGGAAAGAGGATGAAGTTTTTTTGTTACAGATTTTGAGAAAAGGTGCTTCTGCGTTTTATCTACTGTGCATGTAAGGAGCCATTGCTTTGGTGGCACCTGCCATCAGCCCACAGGTCCTTAGCATCCTTGCCCTGCCAGCCAGGCACTGGGACGAGGGATAGAAAAAAAAAGGAAACTGTGATTCTGACCTCAAGACATAAATAATTGAAATGAGGACACACACACATGCAAACATAAAAACTGTAACATCTGCAGGGGGGATGGCAGTCAGGGCACTATGGGGTCCCCAAATGGGATGAAAGTCCTTATGCATCCGTACCTGGTGTGGAAGGAAGGAGACCTGGGAAGATTTCAGAACCGAAGACAGTTTATTAGCCAGAGATTTTAACTGCAAATAATATAAACCAGCCTTGGCTAGATAAACAGAGAAAAGACTTAAGAGAGCATCTCAGAAAATTTAGAAAATCTCTGAGAGGATCTGGAGACTATGCAGTCAGAAGTCACACCATAGGGGTTGTTCCATGGCACTGTCAAAGCCTCTAATGAGCCTAGACCTTGCATTCTATGACCAACTCTTCGTTTATCATACTCTGCAGCTGATGTCTTTGAAAACTGGATGTGATTGTTGTAAATATATTACACATAGTGCTCGATTCTACAAACCACAAGCTCTAAAAACACTATTTATCTTTATTTTTATTTTAGTTGCATGAGTGTTTTGCCTGCATGTATATCTAGACTAGAAGAAAGATGTGAATCCTCTGGGACCTGAGCTACAGACAGATGTGGGTGGGTGTTGGAGATCAACCCTGGGTCCTCTAGAAAAGCAGCCAGTGTTCTGAACTGCTGGACCATCTGTCTAAGACCAGGCCACAGGCTTTATAATTAAAGCCTAGTGGAGATGTGCCTGAGGGTAAAGCCAAAGTCACATCCCTATGTCCTAGCTGCAAGGGAGGCTGGTAAATATATGGCTTATATTAAGCAGTTTGGAAGGCCAGTAACTCTCTAAATAAAGGATGTTGTTTAAAGATCTAATCAGTCGATAGCAGAATGCCACTATAATGTGAGTTTTAGAGTTTTTTTTTGGAAAAGTTTAGAAGTATGTAAGTTGTGTCCAATATAGGGGAGAGTAAATTCAAAGGTTTCGTAGCTCAGGGAACCTAGACTGCATGAGTAATTTCATAGCCTTTTGTCTGGGGACAAATGTTCAGTGACAGAAAACTTAAATGAATGTGTAAGGCCCTAGGTTTGGTGGCCAACAATGCAAAAATAAAACTTTTCAGTCCATCTAGGGTGAAGATCATGTCAGGTGTGTGTGTGTGTGTGTGTGTGTGTGTGTGTGTGTGTGTGTGTGTGTTCTAGATGTGATAACCAGAGATAAATTTGCAGATACAAAGTGAGGTATTGAATTAAAAGCCTTGGCTTCATGGTAGTCAAGACATTCAAACTTCATTTTGTTGCTGACACTGAACCATAGGAGAGCTTTAAAAGGGAGAACAATGTGGGTATTGTTCCAGGTGGCTCAGAACCTTTGAAGGACAGAGGCTCCTCTATGAAGTGTTTCAAAATTCAGAAAATAAAAACTAGGTTTTGTACTTAATTTTTACACTTAGTATTTTACACTTAGTCTTCATTTAAAAGTCCTTTTACAAATTGTATATGCATGTATGAAGTGCATTGCCCCAGGGCCTTGCACATCCATTGAACTACATCTGCGCACGCACATGTGTCTGTGTATGTGAGTCCTGGCATGTTCAGACCTTGGCATCTGTATGGAGGTCAGAGGATAACTTCAGGTTCTGCCTGGTTTGAGACAAGTCTCATGCTCACTGCTGTACAGGCCAGAGCAGCCTATAAACTTCTGTGAGTTCTCCTCTCGCGACAGAAGCACTGGGATTACAGACCACGCCTCCACGCCTGCCTTTCTGTGGCTTCTGGAAATGTAACTCTGGTCGGCACTGCTTGTATGGCTTGTATGGCTTTATCCACAGAGCTCCTGACTCCTCCTTTTGAGTTTTTAGCTGGTATAATTTTTTCTTCACAATGAAGACTTTTCTTTAACCTTTCTTTCAACATAGGTGATGAATTTTCTCAGGTATGATTTACATAAAATTATTTCACTTTTACTTTAGAAAAATTATCTTTAGATATAGTTTTAATTCAACAATTTTTTCCTGCTTAGCACTCCCTCCCTCCCTCTCTCCCTTCCTCCTTCCTTCCCTCCTTCCTTCCTTCCTTTCTCTCTCCCCCTCTCTTTCTCTCTTTCTCTCTCTCTTTCTCTTTCTTTCTTTCTTTCTTTCTTTCTTTCTTTCTTTCTTTCTTTCTTTCTTTCTTTCTTTTTTCTTTCTCTCTTTCTTTCTCCATTTCCTTCCTTTCTTTTTCCTCTTCCTCTTCCTCTTCCTCTTCCTCTTCCTCTTCTTTTCTTTTCTTCCCTTCCCCATCCTCTTTCTTCCATTCTTCATATCTTCTTCAGACAGGATTTTGTCAGGGAAATGAAATAAGAGGATGTTCTAGAGAAGGTGAAATACTTCAGGAACACTCCTTAAGATAGGATGTAAAAAACTCAGAATAGCTTCAGGAAGTCCCTGAAAGTGACCAGATTCATTGACTCCTCACTAAGACTATATAAATAGTAAAGACTGCCAAGAGAAGACTGTCAGACGAGCCTAGCTACCCAGGAGAAGCTCACAACAGAGTGACTGAGAAAGGATGCCTTCTAACCTGCTGAGGTACCTACAGGTTGTGCATTACACTCCAGGTTCCTGGCTGTATAAGCTGTCACCCATGCTAGGATCAGTTTTGGTGATGAAGTTGTCATTGAGTCCTTTCTGCTTCACTAAGTAACCCTTGTCCATACTCCTGGAAGTAAACACAGTAAAGCTCATTGGTTCACCAGGCTGGACTTGGGCAGTGTCTGTACTGCGGTCTGTTGCTGGTGTGAGTATCTGGTGTGAATAGATATTTGTTCGTGTGTCCTGCACAGGAACAGTGCCGTACAACACTGTGGTGTTTACACACAGCTTAGGCACAGATTTTTGTTCTATTTGTCCTTTTAAAGATCATCTGAGATTCCTCTATCTATGAATAGATTTAAAAACATTAATTTTGAAAATAATTAGCTAAATATCTTTTAATAGTTACAACCCCTTTGCCTTTCTCATCTCCTCCTGAGACTACACTGATAGATAGGTAACATCATTTTATATTTTTCCATAGGTAATTATCTTCTGCTCTGCCCTCTTCTCCTGTGTTTGATTAATTCTTAGTGACTTGATTTTTAGCTTTCTTCTTCTTTTTTTTTCTTCTTTTTTTCCATTATGGCCACTATTGGTTATCCCATAAAATTAGCATTTTAATTTTAAATATGTAAAGTTTCAGATCTCCAGTTTCCTTTTTGTTGTTATAGTTTTAGTTTTAGGATTTTAGTCTCTCTCTTTTTTTTTTAAGATTTATTATTATATCTAAGTTTACTGTAGCTGTCTTCAGACACACAAGAAGAGGGGATCAGATCTCAGTATAGATGGTTGTGAGCCACCATGTTTTTGCTGAGATTTGAACTTAGGACCTTTGGAAGAGCAGTCAGTGCTCTTAACTGCTGAGCCATCTCTCCAGCCCTGGATTTTAATTTTCTAACAGCCCTCTTTCCTTCTTTCCTTCCTTCTTTCTTTCTTTCCTTCCTTCCTTCCTTCCTTCCTTCCTTCCTTCCTTCCTTCCTTCCTTCCTCCCTCCCTCCATCTCTCCCTTCCTTCCTCCCTCCTTTCCTTTCTCTCTTTCTTTTCTTTCTTTCTTGCACGTGTGTGTGTGTGTGTGTGTGTGTGTGTGTGCAGTGCCTTCAGAGGCTAGAAGAAAGCAGTGGCATTGTATCCGCTGGAATTAGAATTACCAGCAGTTGTGAGCTGCCCAATGTGGAAGCTGGAGAGCAAACCAAGGTTCTCTCAAAGAGCAGCAGGCGCTCAGAGCTACGCAGCCCTCTCCTTAGCCCTGACAGTCTCCTCTCATTATGCATCCACACATCATTTCCCCATGTGAAGTCTAACATGTTTGTAGCGGTTGTTTTAAGGTCCTTGATTGCCAGTTCCAAGAATGGGTCTTCTCTCAGTCTGCTCTCTACTGATAGCTCTTCTTTTGATGATGGTCCACAATCACCTGCTTTATCCTGCATCTTATAACATTTTCTTGTGTGCTAGAGATTGCATTTTAAAACCAGTGGACAAAGGAGTCTAATTTTTGATGTTTTGTTTTTTTGTTTGTTTGTTTTCAGAGAGCACAAATTATTGTCTTAGTCAAATGAAATTCAGATTTCAGGTCTTGAATTGAGGTGAGCTGGGATGCTGCTATATATAATTAGATTACATTCACCTCTGTTTTCCAAGAGGAACAAGGGTGTGTCTGATTGCCTTCATCTGTTTGAATCTGTGGCCTCACCAAGGCCTGCTGTCTCTACTTTACCATTCGATCTGGGAGTAAGTTGGGCTGTAACCTCAGCTAGACTTGATCACATTTGAATTAAACCCTGACAGGGTCTCAGAGATCAAGAAACTCCTGAGTGAATCATGTGACTTACTGTGATTTGGGGACTCGATTCTAGTGTTCCCTGCCATGTCACACTGTCCTCTGAAGCTTCCCTGGCCTCCCTGTCATTGAAATATTCTCTGTATACGACAGAGATGATACTATGCTCACTTTTTTTCAGGACAAGGGCCAGGTCTTCCTGAATGAAAGACGACATTGCTTTCTACTGCCCTGTTACCTTGGGAGTGAAGTCCATCAGCGATTTTTGGTACTCACTGTTCTTTGATAGTTCAATAGTTTTGTTTTATTTTTTTCCTTGTTACTATGTGAGTTCGTGCTATAGACTAAACAGGAATAAAAATACCCCTTCTTTTCTCACACTCTAGAATGATGTTTTCCCCTGATAGTATATTCTTTGGGTCTGTGCCCTGAAAGGGAGGCCTTATAACTCAGGCTACCAGTGGTCAGCTCCTCTCCATCTCTCAGCCACTCTTAGAAGCCCCATTCTCCTCCCCAGCATCCTTGCAAAGACAGCTGCTACTTTAGTGCTAGATGCACACAGGCTCGGGAAGATGCTCAACCCCTCCCCACCCCCAGAACCCCAGAGCCATGACCCGGTAGACTTTCAGCTACTCTCCCTTTATACCCAACAGACACATTTGTAGGCAACCGTAGCTCCTTCTTATGTAATTGAACTAGTTTTTTAAATACCTTACGGGAGCTTTTCTATTTAAAGAACCTTGTGGTTCATCTCTCTTTACTATAAATAATGGGATTAAGAAATCTCCTCCTATTCCTATGCACTCATCTGCACTCCAGATGTTGAGCATAACTCAGCGAGCTGGCAAAAAAGAGCTAGACAGAGCTCAAGTCACACAACTTCCAATGCTTTAGCCTGGCTGTGACACTGCTTTGGCTTTGACTCAATGCCACAGCAACTCATGGTATTCTCACTGCTCCAAGTTTTTTTTTTCCCCTCATGTTCTCTGGTTAAAGTCTATTCCCACTCTCAGCCGAAAGTGTCACTTACGTGGAGAAGGTGCTCCTGACCCACTTAGTCAGGGCAAACAGATCTATTTTATATTCTCCAAATCCTACTTACTTTTCCTCCATAGAATTTGCTGAAGTAACAGCTTTATGTTTATTTGCAGGGTTATTGGTTTAGCATTTTTTCCTTGCAGCTGGAAAATAGATTCCTTCTTCCATTATGAGCAGCATAGGTAGGCTCCCAGAAACCACTCTTTGGTGCGGATTGACTGATGACAGGAAGAAAGTCCCCTCTTCAGGGCAGTAATGCCAGCTGCACCAGCACAAGCTAGGCTGCATCCCGTTAGGGGTCTCTTGAAAGGAGGACTTAGCTACAAACATTTGCTTGGTTGTGGATTGCAAGGAGGAAGAAGAAGGCATGAGGTGAGCCAGGTGCCACGGACTGAGGTAAGTAGGGCTCTGTCCTGCTCCGGACTCTTGGAGAAACTTGCAGAAACTTCTTCAGAACTTTCCAGAAAGAGAGGTGACCTTGCAGGGTTGTTTATTGGGCCACGCCTGTGCCTTGCAGTTGGGACTCCCTCTTGGTCACCCACTTCACAAGCATTCACGCACTCTTCTTTGTTCTAAGAACATCTTGGGGCAGAAAGGTACAAGGAGTCAGAAGCTGTCTAAGGAGGTGTGTGGGGAGGAGCTTCCGGGTGTGTGGGGAGGAGCTTCCGGGTGTGTGGGGAGGAGCTTCCGGGTGTGTGGGGAGGAGCTTCCGGGTGTGGGGGGAGGAGCTTCCGGATGTGGGGGGCATCACAGGTGACTCCTATCAAAGTTATGTCCTCATTTTTTTCTGCTGCTGTGATGAACACCATCACCAAAAGCACCCAGGGGAGAAGAGGGTTCATTTAATCTTATAGGTTACAGTCTATCATGAAGGGAAGCCGCCATTGGGTACTATAAAAGTCATGGAGGTCTGCTACTTACTGGTTCGCTTTCTATACCTTGCTCAGCCTGCTTTCTTATACAATCCAATGGCCAAAGATGGCACTGTCCACTGTAGGCTGAGTCCTCCCACTATTATCATCCACTAATTAAAACAAAACGCTTCATCGGACTTACCGACAAGCCAATCTGATGGAGGCAATGTCTCAGTTGATGCTCCTTTCTCCTATGTGACTCGAGACTGTGTCAAGTGGAAAGTAGACACACACACACACACACACACACACACACACACACACACACACCCCAGCTCGAGTTGTATCTGTTGGCCCCAGGCCCTCCATCTCCCACAGCTGCATCCTCTCCAGCATAACTGGAAAGTTTAAAGCTTATTGAGTGACCCCCAGAACACGCCTGTTCTTAACACTGAGCAGAAGACTGCAGATAAGAAGACAGGCTGGCCTTGGGTCTCAGACCTCCATATACACTAGTGAAGTGTACCTCTCAGCCCGACGTGGGGACATTTAAAGGACACCGGCAAGACTGCCTCGGTGTGACTAGCTGGAGAAAGGCATTGAGCTAAGTTTGCACGGATTATGACTGAATAGCATGTAGCCCAACCAGGACTTTCGATTTCACTAGAGCTTCTGGGCTCAACCCAACCCTGACCCTGCCCTCAGGAGGGACAGAAGAGGCCTTTTAAGCAAATGTAAATGCACCCCAAATGAGGCCATTGCAGCATCAGGCCCCTCATGGTATAAACATCCTGGTGGCATTGGGAGACATTGTTTCACTGTGAACACTCACTTCTTTAGAAGCTGGGAATGAATGATGTTAGTTCCCCCGGTATAAAATTAAAGGTTCCTTACATTCTTTCCAATGAGGAGATGCCTAGAACTCATGTGCTGCCATATTGTAGCTCTGATTTAAAACTCCTTTAGCACAACCAGTGCTGCCCGAGCACAGCCTTTGTGGAAGGTAGAGACAGATTCAGCCCTCCCTCCGAAGGGGAGAAGCAGCGGGGTGGCTGAATTTGGTCCTGGTTTTTGCAGACACTGAGCCTGTATTTTTATCTCCACATCTTGCTGTTTGCTCTCTTTGCTGTCTGTCTTCCTGCCTCTGTGTGTCTCTGCTTCCCTGCCCATCTCTCTTAGAAGCTTTTCTGTCACAGGCTGTTTATCTGCCTGCCACTCCTTCTCAGCATCTCCTCGTTTTTTCTCTCCCTCTCTCTTGTCCCTGGGCATTGTTTTTTTCCTTCTCCTGCCTTTCAGTATCTCTCTCTGTGGCTCATGTTTCTATTAACTTCTGTTCTCCATCCTATTTCTCTTTGCCATGCTTGTCTTTGCTCTGTTCCTCACCACCCCCCCAAAACAGACAGACACATACACACACACACACACACACACACACACACACACACACACACCCCACAGTAAGCTCCCACACAATGCACCAACATATTCACACAACATACCACAGCACACCACATACCATACACACATACTATGTCACACACACTACGGCATGACACACACACACATACTCACACACACATTGAGGGGGGGAGAGAGAGACAGAGAGAGAGAAAGAGAGAGAGAGAGAGAGAGAGAGAGAGAGAGAGAGAGAGAGAGAGAGAGCAGGGAACATTTTTGTTGCAATATCTACAGTTCACCTTCCCATGAAAAACAAAAGAGAAAAGCACCGAAGTCAGCTATTTCTGCTCCTGTAGATAGTTTTAGCTCCATGTCCAGAAGTGACTGGTCACTCACTCAGTCTGTGATTTTTTTTCTGGTGTGTTCACACAGTTCTGGGCGCCACACCACTTCAGGAAGCCCGCCTAGCACCTCAGTGGCTTATGTATGTCCAGGGCATTGTCACATGTGAATGAGGCGCCCCAAGGAGCCAGGGCTGCTCCTGCCTCTTTGGACTGCCACAGCACAGACGCCAAGAGTTGGGCATAACACTCTATCAAATGTACTTTTAATGTTTTTTTATGTATCTGTGAAAGTATAAATTAATTTAGATTTAAGGGGAAAAAAGAATTGCCGCCTGGATGTGAAGTCGCTGGTGTCATGAGTTGTGTGAAGTTGCTTATCACCTGTCCCGGTCATTCTCCCTTCAAGTCTGAGCTCTAAGGCAAATTCCTTTACCTTCAGTGCCCGTGACTTCTCAATCATAAAGTGGGGGTAATGCCCATGTGGAAAGGTTATTTCTGGAACAATCTGGAATTTGATGTAGTCATGGGTGCTGAGATTAGAACTGCATGTAGGGTCAGTGCAAAAGGGATTTCGATACCCGTTACTGATGAATATCCTGGAGTTAAATGAAGGGACATCATAGAATGTGTTTTGAAAAAGTTCCAGGCACCCCATAAAGTATTATTATTTTAAAACATCACATTGCTGGCTAACAGTTAGTAAGCATGTACAATAATGCATTTCAAAAGCTGTCTGAGGCAGGGGGTTGTCTCATTTTATATACGAGGAAATAGAATCTCACACAATGCTTTTGACAGGGCTGATGGTAACATGTACACAATAATATTCACTTATAAATTGCTTACAATAATACTCATTTATAAATTGCTTACAATGTCTTACCCTGAGGCTCTCCAAATTTTTTGTTTGTTTGTTTGTTTGTTTTGTTTTGTGATTGAGTCTCTATGTAGCTCTGGCTGTCTTGGAACTCAGTGTGCAGACCAAGCAGGCTTCGAACCCAGAGAGACCCACTAGTATCTTCCCAAACTGGGACTATATTATCTTATTTATTTTCTCAATTATGTGAAACAACCATCATCTTTGTTTCCTTGTTTCTCAAGACCATTGAATGTGCACAAGTCACAGCGTTCAAGGATACAGGCACTCATGTTCCCGGACCATGAGACTGGGATGACAAGCAATGCCTTTCCTGTTCCCCATTTCTTCTTCTTCTCAATCCTTCCTTCCTCTCCATACACCTCTCCTCAGGCATCCCTCATGCCCTTTCTCCATTATCCTCCATTCCTCAACTTCCTGACTTGTCTCCTCTTCCGCAGCCTCCCTTCCTCTGACTTTGACTCTTGTTCATTCTGTTTCTTCCCCCCCTTCCCATCTCGACTCCCCTATCACCAGTATTTCCCCTCCTTCATGGCCTCTCCCATTTCCCCAACCCCCTTGCCTCCGGAGCTGTGCTGCCTGCCGTTGTCATGGAAACTCCTCAGCCAGTTGCAGCCTTTTCCCAGATCTCAGCTGGCCAAAGACCAATAGGAGAAGTCTAATGAAGTGGCCCCAGCATTCCCTTCCTCTCTTGGCCTCACAGAGACCTCAGGAGCCTGGTGCAAAGGCCCGAGCCATGTGACACTGGAAGCATGGACTATAGTGACAGGGAACGTTATCCAGAGCTCAGGGGGCGGGCCTGGGCACAGAACTGGGCACAGTCACCTTCACTGGCACTATCACTGCCACCCAGCAGAGACTCTACTGTACTTTTGGGCACAGTACTGCCACCCCATCTCCTGGTCCACACAGAGGTCTCTGTGAAGCTGAGTCGAGCCTTCCCTTGCGGCTCGCTGTCAGTTTGTAAACCCCACGTTTCCTTTGCTGGAGCTTTGCCTCAGTGAAAAGGGTTCCAACCAGACTTTGGGGTCTATGCTTGCTCCCTGTAAGAGGAGGGGCACTTTCGTATTGAACCTGTCATGTAGAGGGGTCGAGACGCCGTGACAACCAAAAAAAAAAAAAATAGATCTGAAGAGCTGTGTGTGCACAGGTGGCTTCTCCCACCCACGGGAAAAGGGAGCCCGGCCCACAGGCTGTTCTTCCCTGGGGAGAAATGCATTCCACTGGGCTTGCTCTCTGCATCTGCTACAGCCACCCACCAGGAACGAGAAACTCAGAATACCGTGGCCATGCTCCCCTCCGCCCCTCACCCCAGACTTCTCTGTGCCATCGTTACTTTGATTTCAGTTTAGAGAATATATTTAGATCACTAATTATGAACAAAAATGTCCCAGCTCTACTTTACGACCAAATGCGTTACTGCTTTCTAAAGCGGTGGGCTTGAGTCATTGCCCCCCCCCCCTGTACAGTCCACCACACTAGAGGTTACCTAGTCCGTCCCCTCACCCTCTAGACCATGTGTCTGCCTTAGGCAGTGTTTTCTGTGGCCACATCTTCTGCTGGATGCTGTCAAATCTCACACCATACAGCAGCATTTACCCTCTGCTCATCTCCTGTGAGGGTTGCTGGGCCATGGTCACTGTCCTTGGTTCTCTGGGGGCTCTGCTGGGCTTGGCATAGCTCCGCCAACCAACCAGGTATTATTCTGGACCCTCGCTAAAGGAGAAGCGCTGCAGCCTGCGGTTCTTGTGGTGGTAGTGGTAGCTTGAGGGAGGGAGAGCTAATCCTGGAAGCATGCTGAACTGAAGCTGGACTAAGTCCTGTTTGCTTGAGCCCTGGAAAGGACCGGGGGAGTGGCTCAGTATGCTGTGAGAGGAGCAGGACGCAGGACTGCTTACAAAACAGAGGAAAGGCTTAGGTAGAAAGAATAGACAGCTACGGGTCCTTAATGTCCGAGAATAGATGGAGTCTTTATCCAGGACCTTTATTCTCCAGTGATTACCTGAAATAAAAGTGTGAAGTCAGCTGGCATGGGTGGAGAGCTGAGGTTTTTCAGCTTATGAGCTAAATGACTTTGGTCCAGCGAGTGATCTCCAAGCTCCGGTTTCTGCATAGCAACTGGTTGTTATGGCAATCTGGTAGGATTATGCAGGGCCAGGCGCATAGTAGGCACTCAGCAAGTCTCAGCACCATGGTGTGCAAAAGTGAATGTTATTTTCATCCAAATAAGTCAACCACGGATAGCGAACACAGTCATTAGCACAAGTGAACGAAGAAAGCCCCTTTTCAACAGCATTAGCCATGGACCTCCCCCAGCTGCCTGCTGCTCTCTCCTTCTTACCCTAGTGGCTCACAGCACCTGGCCAGTGAGGGGTGGTGCCCACAGCAACCACTAGTGACCATGCATGCAGCTCTAGCTCATTAGTCTTCACAAGGCTCCAAGCACAGTCATCCCTCGATATCTGCTGGTGTTGTGTATCTACAGATTCAACCGGAGACAGGTGAAAAGTATTTTTTCAAAGCCTTGCATCTTGGAGTCACGCCATGGGGGAAGCGCAGCATGCCTCCAGGTTTCTCTGTGTCTTCCCGGAATAAACTGTTTCCTTTCCTGTCAAAACAGTGCATCCGTATCAAGCATGCACAGACACTTCCCCCCCCCCCCATGCCGTTCTCTACACAACACAAGGTTGTAAAGCTTAAGTAGCATTTGCGGTGATTAGCTAGTTATCCGGAGGAGGTGTATTATTGTAAATGCTACATGATTTTAGGCAAGGGTCTTGGGACTTTCCTAACTACCCCCAAAGAAACCAAGTGACTTCTGTCTCGCTCCTAGTGCCAGGATGAGTATTCTCTGCACTTTGAGGATGACGGAGCCGACCTCAGAGAAGATCACGTAGCGTGCTCTGGGACACAGTGTTTCAGCAGCAGAGCCAGAACTCAAACCCAGGAGGCTGAGCCGAAGCTTCACATCGTTCTTGTACATTGAGAGCGTTGAGCCGGGACAGTGGAAAGACTCGGGGCTGTGGAGGTGTGGTCCTTGAACCTCGTTTATTAGCCTGAAGTAAAATCTGGGTCAGGGGTGTGCTGATGGACACTCGGCAGGGGGATTGTCACAAGTTCAAGTCAAGCCAAGACTACATAGCAAGAACCTGTCTCAAAGAATGACTTTATTATTTTTTTTAAAGAATAAAATTTTAAACTGGAGTTAGCTGAATGGAATAGCTATTTAGACATTCTAAAGGAGTCCCCAGAGGGAAGAGGGACATGTGAGGCCCAGGAATGGCTAGTGTGGGTCATGTCCCCAGGTAGGAGTATGCTCTGGGGTAGAAGGCGACTAATTGTTTCATATCACAGTCCTGGGCCTTGCTCTACAGCAAGGTCAGTTGCGCTAAAGCTCCCACGTTCTTTAGGATTCTGGTGTTTGCCAGCATTGTGATGCCTCTGTCTGTATCTGGAGGCAAATGTTGGAAGAACGACTCTTTTCTGAGCAGCATTCTTCCTGTCCTTTCATGGCACAGGTTAGGACACTGTCACCCCAGTAGCCCTTGAGTGGCATGAGAATCTGTGGAAAGAGGGAAGCTGACAGCAGCACAGGTGGAGCTATAGCCACAGGAGACTTCCACCAGGTCCTCCCGAAGGCTGAGGCAGTCCAGCCTCTCAGGGGATGGTGGCATGGTCGCCACTGCGGTTTGGATTCGAGTGGAATATGTGCCCCAATAGTTCATGTGTAGAAATTTAATGTTATTGTGAGGTACCAAAAAGGTGAGAAATGAATGTGCTTAACCAGGGACTTGGAAAGGTGACCAGGATTAAATAAGGTCAGCTGGGCACACCCTTGACTGAACACTAGTGCCATCNCCTCTCCCTCTCCCTCTCCCTCTCCCTCTCCCTCTTTTTTCTCTCTCTGCCTGTGTGTGGTTGGTCTGTCTGTCTCAGTCAGTCAGTCAGTCAGTCAGTCAGTCAGTCAGTCAGTCAGTCAGTCAGTCTCTCTCTGTCTCTCTCTCTGTCTCTCTCTCTTTCTCTCTCTCTCTCTCTCTCTGTCTCTCTCTCTCTCTCTCTCTCTCTCTCTCTCTCTCTCACACACACACACACACACACACACACACACACACACCCCTTCTCCTTAGTACATGGTTTCTGTCTGCCTCAGGTCAAAGAAGACCACCATAGATGCAAGCCCTTGCAATTCCAGTGCTGTGAACTAAATAAACATCTTTTCTTCACAAAGTTACCCAGCCTCTGGGATTTTGCTGAAGTTATAAGATGCACAACAGTAAACTAACACTCCACAGGACATTTAATGAGGCTCCCTGGACACTCATTAAATGTGTAGATGGCAAAGTTCTTAACCTGTTGATATCCACTAACAATTGCTTTTACTTTTTGTGTCTTTATTTGTTTAACCCCTGACCTACTGTTTCTTGCTCCTCAAATCACACTCACTTGTTAAATATAAAGGCAGCTCTGGCTCCATTTGATTTGGTTCATGGGTGTGGTTCTAGAGTTAGTCACCAGCTGTATGTTAGCCTCAAACATCGGCTTGGCATGGGCTTGACTCCTTGGGGACTAAATACTATTCCACTGCAAGTCAGGCATCTTCTTTGGAAATCACCAAAGTTTCTTGGGTTGTTGATATAACCGAGAGCATGGGACCAAGACGTGGGACCAGCAGATGTAGGAAAAGCATCAGTCAAAGTCATTTCTTTAAGATGAAATGAACACACTCACTCTCACCCTAACACCAGAAAAGGACTTCTGTTGAAAGAAATGGCATCTATGTTTTCAGAAAGAAGTGATTTTTGCTCAGTAGGCCCAGAACTGCCTTGTCCTTTAAGCAGCGAGGGCTCAGCCTGGAAGGCTGTCGTCAGTCCTTGTTCCCTGTCAGTTGACCCCACACTTCACCTGTTGCTCTTACATTCAGAGTAACCAGTGCACAGGAACATGGGACTACTGGTACCCAAGAAGTCATCAGGCTGCAGCCTCATGGCTAGAACTCTGTCTAGTTCCTGGGTTCTGAAGTTGTCCTGGGATATATAGTCTGTAAGTCATAACATATATTGAGGGACCTATGTCTCTGTTTTAGAAGCCTATATCTTATACATACTTCCCTGGACTAAGTATTGTTCCTGTTAATACTTAGAATTGTTTAGAGCTCCTTCTTATATCTATGGCTTGAGACAAGCATTGGATAACAGAAAATGTGGCCATCTAGAATCCCCCCAAAGGTATTAAGTGAACCAGACTATAAGTGACTGCTAGTCTCTTCTTGGAGAGGTGCTCTTGACCTGTGTCATTTCCCCAAGAGCACGGGCTCTTGGAGTTCTCGTAGCCCTAGGAGGATGTGTAGTTACACCATCTCCTTAGGAGACTTTCTTGGACTATTAAGTTGTCAAATATAAGAATGAGATGTCAAGTTTTTCCCATTGTTGGCAAGAAGGAACTTGATTGATAATGCCTAGAAAGTCTTCAGTGAAGTAGATACCCCCAGACAGATCTATGGGTGTGTGTCTGAGCACACAGTGTTAGGTTTTTGGAATGCAGCTTGAAAATATTGTATCAGGACTTTAACCTCAACAATTTTCCTTCCAGGAGTGTATGGGGGGAGTTAATTGGACAATTTTCCAAAACATGTATATGATAGAATAGTCCTTTCAATGACACTTCTGTGAGGAAAAAGACAGGAGTTTGCTCAGTAGCATGTGTTACAGCATACAGAGTGCGACAACACAGCTGTTGAGGGGCCTGCTGTCAAGAAACATGCAGGTCTGAGAAGAGATGACTGTACCGTAGCACATAGTAAAGAAGAAATTACACCATAGATTGTCTAGAGTAGTCTCACTGATAAGATTCACCCCACCCCCATGTGTGTGTGTGTGTGTGTGTGTGTGTGTGTGTATACACATGCTTTGGGGAGGTCTTGGTCTAGCATTACGGCAGATATCTACTTTATTACTTACTTTTTAGTTACTTTTAGGTTGCTGTGATAGGATATCCCGATAGAAAACAAGTTCAGGAAGAAGAGATTCATTTCGGTTTACAGTTTCAGATAGGATATTGTCTATCACGGGCTATCATGGGTGGGTAGCCTTGGCAATAAAAGCAGGAGTTCTCACATGTTGTATGAACACAGGAAGGAGGGAGGGAGGGAGGGAGGGAGGGAGGGAGAGAGAGAGAGAGAGAGAGAGAGAGAGAGAGAGAGAGAGAGGAGGGCTAGGCTATAAAACTTCAAAGCCTTACTCCAGTCACGCACTTCCTCCAATATGGCTCCGCCTCCTAATGGCCCATAGCCTTCCCAAACAGCACCCCTAGCAGAGCCCAAGTTCACACATAGGAGCCTATAGTGGGAAGGCCCACACCCAAACCATAACATCTACCAGAAACACAATCATGATATATGTTTTTTTGTGTGTTGTGCAATGTCTTTAGAGGAGAGAGAGGTGCTTCTAAAGGTCTTCCCCAGAGTGGCCCTTAAAACGGACCCTGAAGAGTGAACAAAGTCTGTGACAAGGAAGGATGCTGAGACTCAAGTGGACATTCCTGGGGGATATTGAGTTACCAGATCTCCTATAACAGCCATGAACTAACCCCTGAGGTCACTGGCCACTAGCCATAGAGGGCACAGGAATCAATGCTTGACACGAGTCACATCAATGACAGGTAGGCTTTGCCCAGAGCACTAAACCTGAGACAGCTAGAGGCTCTGCCTTCTCTGGGGGCCATTCCAAGTTCTGCTTCCTTTGCCTGGCCTCCTGTGCCCTATAGCCAAATGACACTTGGTCACACAATCCATTCGATAGTTAAACTTGCACTTTATTAAAATGGCTGTGAATAACTCTAGGGAGAAAACTGTACCCATCTCCATTCATCTTCAATGGCTTTTACACCTCACTCGACATAACTGTCTCCTTTGATTAAATCTCCATTAGGGCTCTGTTCCATATTCAGCAGCTCTATAAGCCAATTAACCCACCGTTCCATAGGTTAGGACAAAGAGCAGTGCATCTTCAGTAAGAAAGAGAGCCAAAAGGGTGAGAGAAAGTGCGGGCAGGCGGGAGGGAGAGAAGGAAGGAGGGAGGGAGGGAGGGAGGGAGGGAGGGAGAGAGAGAGAGAGAGAGAGAGAGAGAGAGAGAGAGAGAGAGAGAGAGAGAAAGGAAGATGACATCTGTCCCCTTGCTGTGGCACTGGTTAATCAGTGTTTGTCACCTTGCCCTCATTTCCTCGCGCTTAACGAAAGCAGAAGGACAGCAGCAGGATGCAGCGTCAGGCGTAGGACATCTGAGTTGGGAATGCGCGGGCGGCAATGCACACTTTGGGGGTGTCTTGAGATTTCTTGAGCTTCATGGTGTTTGGGTAGGGATCATGATCCTTGCAATGTTTCCTCTCTGCTCATTCAAGAGCTCCCAAGGTTGTCTATCCCAGTGTCAGTCCATCTAGAGCCTTCCTGAGTCTGGCTGTCAGAAGCCCATCTCCTTGAACCTAAGTCATGTTGGGTCTCCAGGCTCTAGGCCCTGTTGATTTGGAGGCAACAGCTGAATCAGTTTCTCAGAGCTTCTCGGAACTTCATGAATCACCATGTTAGTGCCTGACTCTAAACTACTCCAATGGTATGGTTTGGATGTGTCCTCTGGTGTCACGTACTGGAAACTCAGTTGTTGGAAATTCAATCCTTTGGAGTTAGGAGAACTCAAAGAAGTGACTAGGCCATGGGGCATGGGCCCTCGTGGATGGATTAGCACCTTTATCTTGGGAGTGGGTTAGTTACCACAGGGCTAGGGTCCTGATGAAAGAATAGAATTTCCCTCTCCCCTTCAAATCCATTCTCTCTTGTCCATCCACATTGTAGCCTGGCATGATCCATCCGAGAGTCACCTGTCACACTCAGACCTCTTGATCTCGGACTTTAAAGCTTCTAGAGCAATAAGAAATGAGTCACCGTTCTTTCTAAATTACCTGATCTCAGAGACTGCGTTTCAGCAGTACAGAATGCACTTGGATTCCTACATCATCTCTTCTCTGGACAAAGTAGGACCTAGCATGCTTTCGAACTGTCCATAGGATTCAGAACCCATTCCTGCCTTTGGTTCTCACACTGGGTGTTGGGGACACCACCTTATCCCCATTCTATTGGTTTCTTTCACTGGAAGATGGTTCCAGTTCTCCACTCCTGGCTGTGGGGTGGAGTTCCACTCTACAGAGACATCAGGTACCTATGTTTTGTTATTGAAACTAGAGAACCAGCTGAGTCTCTGTGTCCCAGGGAAGCAAGGACACCACTTATTTGGGATCTGAAACACCTCAACAACCTGGATCCTGGGTTGAGCTGCACTGTGCACAAGGATGTGGGTCATATCTTATACTGATACCAAAAGTTACTCAGGGGTGAAGGGCAGAGGTAGGATTGGTGTTCAACCACATCTGGAATGAAAGAACAAGCTGATTCAGCCTGAGTCCCTGACCTTCTCAGACTGGATTTGGCAGGCCTTATAGACCCACCTACCATCAAGGAGAATGGGAGCAAAAGACGGCTCTTAAGTTCTCCAAGTGTCTTTTCCCTCTATCAAATGGAAGATGGTCCCCATTATTTTAAGGGACTTGTAGGGCCCAAGGGGCCAGTGACAACATACTCGTGTATCTCCTTAAGCCTCTTCAAAGGAGCCAGGCAGAGTGGGCTGGCATGGACAACTGCAACCCTCTAGTTTAATACCCTGAGCCCTTGTTAGATGATCAAGTGATTCTAGCCTTGCAGGATGTGTCTGTCTGCCTGTTAGTTTATATATCTATTTATTAGTTTTAAGTCTTTTTTTACAGTTCAGACTTATCCTCCTCCTGGTCTACCCTCCGACTGTTCCCCATCCCACACACCTCTTCCACCCCAATCCCATCTCTAAGAGGATGCTTCCATCCCCACCCCACCAGCCTTCCCTACTCCCTGGGGCCCCAAGCCTCTTGAGGGCTAGATGCATCTTCTCTCACTCAGTCCAGACCTAGCAGTCCTCTGCTGTATATGTGTTGGAAGCCTCATATCAGCTGGTGTATGCTGCCTGGTTGGTGGCTTACTGTCTGAGAGATCCTGGGGAACAGGTTAGTTGAGACTGCTGGTCCTTCTATAGTGCTGCCCACCTCCTCAGCTTCTTCCAGCTTTTCCATAATTCAACCACAGGGCTCACCAGCTTCTGTCCATTGGTTGAATGTAAATATCTGCATCTGACTCTTTCAGCTGCTTGTTGGGAAATCATGATAGGCCCCAGTTGCCCTGTGTCTATTCTTAAACACAGACCAGCTCTCCCCAAGTATTCCTTGATTCATCTAGGTATACCTTAAGGCATCATCTGCCCTCTGTTTCCTGGTCACATCTACTTGGCCCTGGGTTCTACTCCCCAGATTAGAGTCCTTTAGACACTGACATGTCTACGGATGGAGGCTAATGCATGACTCTTTGGGTCTTGGAAGTTTCTGTGCCTCCACTGAACTAGTTAAAATAAAACTCTGCTACATCTCAGGGTTGGCTCCTTTTCTCGCTCTCTGATCCTACACATATTAGATACCCAGGCTGGAGCTTTATGGCTCACGTTGACATTCTGCTTGGATTCATTCTGTCTGCGGTAGCTCCTTGTAAACCAGTAACTTCGGGGGCATCATCATCTCAAGCCCAACTCTAGAATGAAAAAAAAAAAAACAAAAACCAAAACCGCTGTCCATACAGAATACTTGGCAGGTTTAGGTAGGAGGATCAGGAGTTCAAGGGCATCCTCAGCTACATAGAATATTTGCACCCAGCCTGGCTTAGAGAGTCTGTCTCAAAAAGTTAATCCTAATCATACCAGGGAAAATTACAAGCAATATTACAGAATTAATAAGAAAAAATTAACAGATTAACAATTTTATTACATGTTGCTATAGCTTTTATAAACAGGGAAAACTAGCCTGTGGTATGTTAATAGTACCGCTTCATTATCCTCAGTAATCCCTCAATTAAAATAAAAAAACCCAGAAACTTGAAAATAAGTTTATTTCATATTTCTTTTGAGACCTTATTCAATTTTATTTCATGTGTATGAATGTTGTCTGCACTCGTGTCTATGTAGTGTGTATGCAGTATGTCTAGGTAGTGTATGTATGCAGTACCCATGGCAGCCAGAAGAAAAAGCATCATATCCCCTAGGACTGCAGTTCCTGATGGTTGTGAGCTGTCATATGGGTGCTGGGAGTTGAACCCTGGTCTTCCAGAGGAGCATTTTGTGCTCTTAACAACTGAGCCATCTCTCCAGCCTGACTCTGTCAGTTTTAAAGCAAGTCTCCAAACACAGCGTACCTGCCAAACAGAAGCGATCACTCTTCGTACTTCTTGCTGGTGCACTTTACAAAATTAAAGAGCAGACAAACAAAACCTCAAGTGTTCACCCGGAATTGCAGTAACTCATTTTCTGATTTATTTTAGTCTTCACCATCGCAGTGCTTATTTTGAATTTACTATTGCGGTTGGGCTCTGTAGGGTCATAGGAAATAGATGCATGAACTGTGCTCACAGAGCTGGAATGGAGCCAAGCCTTAAGAATCGTCTCTGGAAATGAGCACACATTGTTGAGTTTGCAAGTAAGGGAGGCGGGTTGTAAAAGTTCTCTAAATTAGGGTCCAGGTGGAATACTGTGTGTCACTAAGAGTAAGAAATAGAAAATGTGCTCAAGGAAAGAACATTCCACATTCATTATTATTAAAATTCAACCATAACTCTTAACCACTATTAGAATTTAATCAACAAAAGTTTTTGCCCAAGAGGAGTATTTTACCACTGATGCTCTCGAAGGCTGCTCGTGAGTGGTGACAGGAGAGACAGAGGTTGGAGACATGGCTCACCCATTATGAGCACACACTGCTCTTTCAGGGGATCCCAGTTTGATTGCTAGCACTCCCATCAGGCATTTCAAAGTCACTTGCTGCCCCAACTCCAGGACTAACTGATGCTCTCTTCTGGTCTCTGTGGGCACCTGCACTCAAATGCAGATACTTCCATTTTCTTACGTGTATAATTACATTTTTTGAAAATAGCAGACCAGCAAAACCTATTTGTTTTATTATTTTTCACTGCTTCTCCAGCTCTAAGATCCGTTCTGATTATATTGGTGGCCCCATCCAGGAGCAGAGGTCTGGCTGGGTTCTGTGCAAAGAAGAGCATTCCACCTGTCAGAGCTCTCCAAGATGGAGTGGCCAGCCTCAGGAGGCAGTAAATCTCCTGTCGGGAGCAAAGGTGACCTTTAACGTCTCTCCAACCCAGAGACTCTGTGACTCTATGAATCAGAAGTGACAAAGCCTCCTTTCATCCCTGGGAGAGAGGTGGAGACTTGGCAGTCTCTGGGGCTGTGGAGCAGCTACATCCTACAGAGTCACACCTAACTCGAGTGCCAGCTCAGCTCAGCTCAGGCCTCTGCTTCTGTTAATAATTGGCTGTACTGTCCATGGTTAGAGACCAGAAAATTTCCCACTATTAATCAGACTGGGGAGGGTCAGGCTGTAGCCTTCTGCTGGGCTGTCTTTTGGGAGAATGGATAAGTAGACCTGGCTGGATGTCGCTTCTCTTTAATTCAAATCCCTCCCTGCACATGCTCTTCCTACAGATAGAGAGGGCCTGTGCATGCACCTCTGTCTGAACTTTGGGGGGAATAAAGCCGTTTGGAGGAAGAATGGTGTCCCCAAATTCCCATAGTTCTTTAATTCCCTGGTGGGAGGCTCCCATTATCTCTCTAGTACAAGGCACATTATTAATGGATTATGCTTTCAGCAGGCAAAGGTCATTTTTAAAAAACGTGTTTAATGATTCCAACCTGGATTTTCTTTGCAGAGACAGTATTCTCCAGGCTCTTGCTGTGAACATCAGAAGACAGAGAATGGACCACACTCAAGGACGGTACCCAGATATGGGCCCACTCAGGTGTGAGCTCAGCAAGGGTTTGCTGATACCAGCTTTGGGGCACAGGAAGTGCTGGGCACCGGAACTCCGGAGATAGATAGGAAGCAGTGAGGTCCTCACAGCCTGGGAGCAAACAGGACACCAATCCTTGGTGATCTGTGGGTTGAGGAAGGATAGAGGCTCCAGAGGCTCTGTAGCTTGGCCACATTTGAACTATTCATTTAAGGAAAATGAAAATGGATTCAGGGAAAGACACTGGGATTTCTTTAGCAAGTCAGAAAAGACCTTGATCACCAAGCTAGTGGGGCAGACTGGCTCTGGGATTTTTAAGAACTCTCTGGAAAGCTGACATTTATTGATTGTCTTGCAATTATATCTTCCTTCTTATGAGGAGACACACTCCATCCAGTTTTTGTGTCTCTCAGTTAAACCACAAATCCCAGGAAAGGGTTCCATTGATCCAGCTTGACTCAGGTATGCCTGGAACAGCCTGCAGAGAACCAGTCCTGCTGTGGGCCACGCAGCCACGCAAGGGGGAAAGAGAGTGTCAAGAAGTGTTCTAACAAGAGGAAAGAGGTCTTTACTGGAACCACTAAACCTTGAGGGATTGGTCTAGGCAAAATATATATTGTCAAATCTTCACACGTTAGTGGCTATTGTGTGCCTGCAACCAAAATACCTTCTAGAAACAAGGTTTATTTTGGATCGAGGTTTTGAAGAGGCTTAAGTCTATCACATGGCAAAGGCATGGTAGTGGTAATGGCCTGACTGTGCAGGGCTCCAGCTGTTCACAGTGTGGTGTGTTAGAAAGCAGAGAGAACCAGACCAGGCCAACTATGGATGCCATCTTCAAATCCCACCCTCTGTGACTCACTTTGCCATCTGGGCCACACAGCCTTCAAAATGGCACTATTCAGGGACTGAGAGCATAGAACATGAATCTGTGTATGGGGTAGGGGAAGGCATTTCAGATTTGAATGGTAACATCCAAGAATTAAAGGGCTAACACATATGTGGGTTCTGCATAGCTCTAATATGCACAGAGCAGCCATAGCAGAGTGCTTCAGGGTGTACTCTGAACTCAGGCTTCCTAGGTTCAAATCCTGCCTCCACCACTTCCTAGTTTTCAAAACTTTGGCCAGTCCCTCCATATTTTTTTCCTGTCATTCTCAACAGTGCAAAGGGTATGAAAACAATGAAAACAGTGTTCGTTCCACAGGACACTCATGGAGAGTGGGTGAATGGTTCCCTGTGAAGGGTATGGATCAGAGCTGGCACACAGAATGTTCAACAAACGCTCATTATCATAGATAGAGCACTGTCCCCACCCCCGACCCTTGTAGTGCCTGATATGAAAAGAAAAATCAGAGAAACTTTTTTTACTTTTAGTTTTCATTATAAATAAAGCCAAAAGCAAAGCAAAGCAAAGCAAAGCAAAGCAAAAGAACTAAAGCTCCCCAAGAATCGGTAAATGGGAAGATACCATCACTCGTGGTGATTTCCCCATTAATCAACTGTGCATCTCCTGGGATGTGTGACGTCTCCTGCAGCAACAGTGGGGGTCTCCCCACCCTGTAGAAGACTGCAAACTCCCCCTCCCCTGCTTTAGGTCTGATAAGCCTTGCCACAGTCTGTCTGAGTGGCAGAAGATAGTACTTTACGTGGTAGCCCTGCAGATAAATCATGGTGACCTGGCGTTGAGCTTGCGCTACTCAGAGGGTCTCTGGCATGCTTGCTTGTTACACTTAGCAGCCAGAGGTATCATTTTCTCTTGCAAAGCCATCTAAATTTTCCAAATTTGCTGACCTTTCCAGTGATGACAGGTAGCTGTTGCCATTAGATATTTTTAGAAATAATATAAAATAAAATAAAATAAAATAAATAAACATCTGTAATCTGCCCTCTCAAAGCTAAGGTGACTTAAAAAAAAAGCCAAGTGAGAGTGGGACTGTTTTGGAAAGAAACTTATATGAAAGAAAGAGCATTAAAAAAAATGGACACTTGAAATGTTTCCACTATTCTGTGATTTTACTAACATGTCAGTGTGTCAGTTACAAAAACTGTCATTTGTGTATTGCATAAAGTCTTGACAAAAGAACTTTCTAAAGTTTTAAAAAACCTTCTTAATAAAGAACTCTGAGGCCAGGGAGATGGCTCCTTAGTGTAAAAGTATTTCCTGTGTAGGCACGAGGACCTTGGTTCAGATCCCCAGCACCCATGTTACAGAGGCAGGAGGTTCCCTGGAACTCAGCCAGTCAGACCAGGCAACTGGCAGGTTCTGTGACATCCCTGTCTCAAAAAGTAAGATAGTGGTGGACAGGCTTGTTTGACACAGTGTAGTCATCAGACAGGAAGGCACCCCAGTTGAGGAACTGCCTCCATGAAATCCAGCAATGAGACATTTTCTCAGTAATGACTACTGGTGGAGGGCCCTGCCCATGGTTGAAAGTGCCATCCTTGGGCTGATGGTCCTGGGTTCAGACTGAGAAAGCCCGAGAAACAAGCCCTTAAGCAACATCACTCCTGAGCTTCTGCATCAGCTCTTACCTCCAAGTTACAGCCTTGCTTGATTTGAATTCCTGTCCTAACCTCCTCCAATGATGAACTATGACTTGGAAGTATAAGTCAAAGGAACCCTTTCCTCTCCAACTTGCTTTTTGGTCACAGTGTCTCATTGAAGCAAGCAACAGAAACCCTAACTAAGATAAGGGGCAAAAGACACAAAAATTTGACCTCTGGCCTGCACACACACACACACACACACACACACACACACACACACACACACACACACACACACACACAAATACACACACACAAATACACACACACACACAAATACACACACACAAATACACACACACAAATACACACACACACACACACACACACTTAAAAAAGAATTACAGAGAATCCTGAACACATCTGTCCAAAATGTAAAAACATCACACCTGATTTGTTTGCAGAGACAATGAATGGATGTATGTAATGTGGAACTCTGCTTGGCAAATGCCTACCACATCCTCTGTAGGACCGGGAGATGGGTGTGACAATTGAGTTCACTATACAGAAAGTGCAGCCAAGAACGCACATCTGTTTTCAATCTCCAGGCCTCACAGCCTGTCAGTTCTCAAAAGCCATGGACAAAACAAATACACTTTCAATCTGACCTTCAAATGATTATACCCAAAAGTGCTAGCCTAAGATTTTTCAAAAATAATGAAGCGTTTCCACCCAGTGATTGCATTGCGCTCTCTTCTTTGAGTTAATGGCTGAAAAATTACATGTATAAAATATGTCTTGTAACGTTCAACTTTGTCTTCTCTCCCTTAAAGTTGTATACGTTTGCAAACCTTCCAGCCAAACATGAGCCAGCACACAGCACATTAGCATATTAATTGTATGCATGATTTCTGAGTAAAGTCAATTAAACAGGTTTCTGTCTCAAAAAAAAAAAAGGTTTTACTAATGGGCTGTCTACTAGGGAACCTCTACAGACAAGTGAGGGTAGCCCAAGGGACATTTACTTATGGAAGTGACTGGATATGCATGTGTCATAAGCAGGTGAGCCTAGGAGCGGGGTAGGAAAAGACTGAAGCCAGGAGGAGTGGCAAGGTGAGAAGGCTCTAGGGCCCCCGGGATGAAGGTAGGAAGAATCAGGAAGGAGGACAGGTCAGTTTAGGAACACCCTTCTCCATCAGTAAGTGCCTGCTTAAGGCCCATTGTATTTATTCTCAACTCTCTGTTTCTGGCAACCACTCCCTGCAGCCTTCCTGGGTGTCCCTGAGCTAATCCAGGCGCCTCTTCTTTGCGCTCCATAGACTCGACTTCTTCCATAGACGAACTCTCTTTGCATTATTTTGCAATCATCTCTCTCTTTAAGGTTTTAAACATTTGGGGCTCACCTGGTAAAGGCACTTGTTGAGCGAGCCTGATGATCAGAGTTCAATTCCCCCAAACCTGCACAAAGATGGAAGCAGATACACTCTGCAACATTGTCCTCTGACTACATGTGTTCCCTGGCACACACATGCTCACATATCATATGTGCACTAATAAAAATAATCAATAGATAATTTTAAAAATATGTATTGACTTGATATGTGGTATGGACTGGCCTGGAACTTGAGATCCTCTTGCCTCAGACTCCAAGGAGCTGGGACTACAAGCATGTGGACCCTGAGGTTATCTTTTGACTAACTGTGTGCTTTCCACCAGAAAGTAGAACGCTAGTATTGGATTATATTTTTGACTTATAGCAGTGAAATCTATCATAACATGTATGTAGTTTCAATTGCTTTTTTGAGACAGAGTCTCGTGTAACCCAAATTTAATGTATAGCTGAGGATGACCTTGAATTATTGTCCCGATGATTCCAGATGTGTGTTACTATGTTGAATTATTGTCCTGATGATTCCAGGTGTGTGTTACCCATGCCTGGTTTGTTCAGCACAGGGAACCAAACCTAGAACTTCCTGCATAAGAGGCAGGCACTCTGCTAAGTCACACACAAGCCTTCATCAGTATTTCTTCACATTGTAATTAATTGATATGTTTTAATTTTTAAATAATAACTATAATCAAATTTGGAGTCCCAGTATTGTGTTTCAATAATGTATATGATGTGGATTGATCAGATCAGGGTAGGCGAGCTATGACTTTGGACCATTGTGCTGGCTGGTTTAATGTCAACTTGAAACAAACTAGAGTCATTTGGGAAGAGAAACCCTCAACTGAGAAAATGTTTCATCCATGTTGGCCTGTGGGCAAACTTGTGGTGCATTTTCTTAATCAGTGATTGATAAGGGAGGGCTCAGTCCATTGTGAGTGATCCACTCCTGGGTAGGTGGTCCTGGGGTGTATAAGAAAGCAGTCTGAACAAGCCAGGAGGAGCAAGCCAGTAAGTAGCACTCCTCCATGGCCTCTGCTTCAGTTCCTCCCTCTAGGTCCCTGCCTTGAACTCCTCCTGCCTTAACTTTTCTCAGTGAGGTAATGTAGAAGTGTAAGGAAATCCCTTTGTCCCTGAGGGGTTCATTTTGTTACAGCAATAGAAACTCAAAGACAGACACAAGTTATGTCAGAAATATATTAGCCATTTTGAAATACCCAATTCATTGTTGTCAGCCGTAATTATCCCCACTGTGCTGTCCATCAGTGCCTATGAATGGACAGTGTGGAATTTGATAAAACTAATTAAATACTTGGGATGTAAAGGGAGGGTGGGACACTCTAAGACATTACAGCGGGCCCCTGGACACTTCTTGATGTTCTCAATAATTTTTAGTTGGCTTTCAACCTCTGAGAAATGGACAATTTTATATTAAGGTCTGAACGTCCAGCTTCTTTTGAAAACATGAGAAGAACAAGCCACACCAGGTCCATGCTCCTCTGTGGCTGCTGGAGAGGGCCAGCTGCTACCCAGTACTATGCCCACATGTGCTCTAGGGCATCCTTCATGCAGTTTCTTGCCAGGCACTGCCAGGCATTTTAGCTAGTGATATCGGCTTCGTAGAGTTGTTGAGCATTTAAAAAGTGGCAACAATTATCTAAGGACGTAAACCACTAGTGGATTATTTTAGCACTAGGAGAGAAAAAAATTCAAGGAAAGGAGAAACACTTTATAACATTTTGTTATAAAGACAGTCTCTTGTGAGCTGGATAAAGCTGCTACTAGCCTCCCAAATAAGGTTTTCCTTTTCATTTGGAAAAGCTTTCACAAAAAATTTTTAAAAAATTATTTACTCTATTCTAAAGGGAGGTACCTAAATTTAAATTCTTCTGCTCATCAAATAATCTAGTTGTTCATTAAATCCTCCTGTGTCCCCCAATTTCAAATTTCCCTGCTTCCATGATAAAAGGAATTTTTTTGAGGTTGGGAACAGAAGATTTTTCTCATCCTCGTTGTCTGTTCCAGGGAGGTCAAGGTCTGAGTCTGGGTCTCTCAGAAAGCAGAGCTTGAGACATAGTCTGTGTCTATGAGTACTGTCCCGAGGAATGTGGTGACAGAGAGGAGACACAAGGATGAGAAGAAGCAGAGGAGGGAATTCAGGTAAGGATGTATTTATTACTAAGTTGACCATTGGCAGAGTTGGGAATTCAGGTAAGGATATATTACTAAGTTGACCATTGGCAGAGGAGGGAATTCAGGTAAGGATGTATTACTAAGTTGACCATTGGCAGAGATGGAAATTCAGGTAAGGATGTATTTATTACTAAGTTGACCACTGGCAGAGATGGGAATGCAGGTAAGGATGTATTACTAAGTTGACCACTGGCAGAGATGGGAATTCAGGTAAGGATGTATTACTAAGTTGACCTTTGGCAGAGATAACTAGTTGGCCAACCCCCTCAAACCTTCAGCAAGCTACATGATATGCATCTTTCTTCATTTGCTCATAGATAGAAAGAGGGAAGTATTTATACATCACCTTCTTAAGACTTGAGGGCCAGAAGTTGACGCTCTGCCACCGTTCTGAGTTGCCTATGTATTGAGCACATCCCCACAGGAGCCCGCACTGCAGAATTAATGCAGAGTCTCAAAACAGGAGGTGAAGAGATCATAATAGAGGTACAGGCTAGAGTGCTCTTAGGTTGCCTAGTCAAGCTAACTAACATCAAGCAAAATATAATCTCCTCTGTAAACAGAGAACCAGGATGTTAATACAGTCCCAGCGCATGCAAAGGTATACTGTTACCCTTCCTAGGTCAAGGCAAGCTCAGCCTCACTGATAAATATCAACAACAGTTCATTTGACAAATCAACAATCATATAAAAATGCTAACTATATATTGGTCTACACAGCACAGCTAGCACATGGAAGCTGTGACGGGGGCCACCTCCAGTTAAGGGCATGGTAGATGGTTTAGGCTCATCTGCCATGATCCACTTAACCAAGAACAGGGAATTGTCTTTAACGGTCACGCTGACCTCTGCATTTCCTCCAAGGATATAGAATAGAATCTGAATTGCTCATGTGCCTGGCTGAGTGGGGTAGTGGTTCTGGGTCATCTCACCCTGACAGTTTATTGTTAGAGGACCCACATGAGAACTATTCACCTGTCAAGCAGATATGTTCCAGTGAAATACCCAGGGCCTGGAAAAATGATGACAGAATAGGTCCAAGATTCAATGGTCCCTCTGTGAAAGGGACTTGGAACAGACCTCTACTGAGTACCTGACTTCAACAGTCCCTTCTTTACCTGTACAGTCAAACAGTTGTTAGTGCCATTCCGGAATCCATCCTCAGAGAGTCACCTAAAGGTCTGTGTACTCACCTTTTGCTCAATACACAGTTATCCTGACATTACAGTTAGCATACGTCCTTTGGAAATGGCCACAAGTATAGTTCATATATATATATATATATATATATATATATATATATATATATATATATGAATGAAAGCATCATGCTCTCTTTGCTTAAGGGGACTTTTTTTCTCAGTTAATAGACTTAGGTCCACTAACTAAGAACTAAAAACGGAGCTAGAAAACTTGATGTTCCCATGGCAATGGTTGATACTAGCTTCTACTCACGAACTCTTCATGTTTAAAAAAAATCGTACAAAGGAACTTATACATCAAGTACTCTACTGATCTAGCCCCTAAGCCACCTTGACACACCAGAGCCCTACACAATTCCATATAGGTAAAGGATGGCCCTTTCCCTTTTATCCTCCTGCTCTATGTTGGGGTGACACCCATCACTCAGAAAGGTAAGTGTTTAAACTTGGCCTCTGAAATGATGGACCCACACTGGTCCTAGAGATCTGAGCTCCATGGCACTCTCTCTCACTGTTCCCTCTTACTTGAAGAGGAAAGCCAGCACACTGTCTCAATAGCCCACTGAGAGCTTGACCCTCTGCATCCCAAATCATTTTACTAGAGGGATGATCAGGTGGGAGTACCTGTAGCCATTGCTAGGGATGATCAGGTGGGAGTACCTGCACCCCATGCTAGGGATGGTCAGGTGAGAGTACCTGTACCCCACGCTAAAGATGGTCAGGTGGGATGCTCTTACACATCATTTGAACATTCTCATACCCTTGAGCCCTCTGACGAGATTCTCAGGTTTGATCGCTCAGAAGTCCTCACCAGTGCCACAGCTCAGGATTTGACCTGATTCTCTGAAACCTGTATTTTCTTTCTTTGCAGCACTGGTGAATTTTCAGTTAGACTTGGCTGGGGTTTGGGGACAGTCTATCCCATGCCTGTAAGAAATAAAAGAGACTCCCAAGCCCCCATGAGAGTTTTCTTGTTTTCACACTATAGCTTCAGCCTATAGTGAGAGATCTTTGGTACTCTTCCCTGTGTTTTCAATGTAACTGACAAAAGGCCATATTCTCCAATCTGTAGGATTCCATACTCTCTATACACCTAAGTGCTATACCACTAACCCACCCCTTACCTTCCAACTGGTTCCTCTTCTCCATTAAAAGAGATGAGGGATGGCGGATGCCAAGATCATCACCTGACATTTAGCATAGCACTGAGGTCCTCAATGCTGTGTGATGAGTGAATGATCCAAGACATTCAATGAGGTGTGATCAAGACTGAGTAAGCATCTTAGGCTGGAACCCCAAAAGGCAGAGACTTGGAGGCTTACTTATGCACAAATTCTTTGTATATATTAATATGACCTCAGGGAGCAAAAGTAAGCAAGGAGGTGAGGCTGGGGATAGTGGGGAGGCCACGGCAGAAATACTCTAACTTGGCCATAGCCATGAGGAAGCAGTCACTCAATTGCATGAAAAAAAATCTGTCATGCATGTTAGCACATTTAGAGAAAGAGCTCCTCAAGACGACTACTCACTGCTCTGCTCCTCCAGGAAGAGCATGGATGCAGCGTTGAGCAAGCCTCCACACAAGGTGTGCCAGAAGAGTTCAAAGGAGACAGCTGAGAGGGGCAGTGTGGCTAAGCAATGTATCAATGTGCAGGTCGGAAGCTAGCCAATGCCTGTGCCTCAGCAGCATAGGGTGGACTTGGAGGCGGATGAAGCCAGGAACACCTGAGCCGTCAGTATCATCTGTTTGACCAGTCACACATTCACTGAGGACCCAGCCTGAGATTAGTGATGCTTTGGGAGGGAAGCCATTGTTGCTTACTAGAATGTGCAAATCACCTTTAATTGAAACAAGCAAGACAGCTTGCTCCTATCGCTCCCTCCCTTAATGTGTGTGTATGTGTATGTGTGTGTGTGTGTGTGTGTGTGCGTGTGTGTATGTGTGTTGTATGTACATAGGCTTGTGGTTAAGAGGTAGAGTAGAGGACAAGCTCTCAGATATTCATTAGTCATGAATCTGAAAAGCCCAGTCAGAAAGAAAGATGCTGATGGAGAGCTGCTCAGTACAGGAACCCCATCTCCTAGTAACTGGATCACCTGACTGAACCCATTTGGCCAGTACAGGGATAACTCATCCTTCCTCTGATGCTGCAGTGGTAACAGCCTTAAGAAGTCATAATTTAGCAGTCTCTTCTCACTCCTAAATCAATAATGATGGCTGGCAATAGAATCTGACTGAGGAGCCTGCATAGAAGAAGGTGGCCAGATATTGATGCTGAGTTCTTTGAAGTCCTTTTCCTAGAAAAGTCTTTAGTGTAACTTGAGTTCTGTTTTCTGCCTCCATTTGTATAGATTCCGTATAAGAGTAGTGGACCCTGCTGTGAAGCAAGCATAGTGCTGGCTTCTCTGATGAGAACAGGGTGAGTGTGACTGCAGACCCAGATATAGCCTGGTGTGATACACAGTCCCTGGGACAACAACCAAGGAGACTGCCTTGAGCTGTACTATGCTCTTGCTTATCCCGGGGCTGTAGTTGCAACATCTCCCAGTCTGGACCATCTCTTAGTCTGAGCTCCATACATTTCTCATCTATGGGATGAGATCACTGGGTGAGGCTGGTGTGTCCTGCCATTTTCCTCAGTGTTATGCATGGTGAAAGCTCTCAACAGTTGTGTGGTATCCGTAAAAGAGCAGTTCCCAATTATTGAGCATTTCCTGTGCTCAGAGCACGCCCTGAGCACATTTTACACCCCATCTTATTCAAAAGACCCAGCATCCCTCTGATGGGGTTCCATTACAAGCTAGTAATAGGATCACTGGGATGAAACAACATCCTCCTGGCCTCGCCTGCCTCCCATTCCAGCTCACACATCTGTGGCTAAGTAGACACAGGCTTTGGGATAGCTTTATGGCCAGGCAAGAAGCCAACACCTAGTTAATTAAATAACTCAAGGTTGGAAAAATGGCAAGAAACAGAAACAGGATCTGTCTAACCTCAGAGGCTCAACCTTTGGATACCAAGCCTAGTTGTACAGGCATCTTGAGAGAGAGGGAGAGAGAGAGAGAGAGAGAGAGAGAGAGAGAGAGAGAGAGAGAGAGAGAGAGAGAGAGAGAGATTTTTTACTTTGAAAGGTGTGATTGGACACTACCAAACTTTAGACATTTCTTGCTGTTTAAAACATGCTATTATCATACTTTGTCCCATTAGATTATCACATGGACCCCTAAAATGGAATGTTGACTTGATGGAAATTACCAATTAAGGTCTTTTGTTTTTTTCTTTTTTGAAACAGGTTCTTACATAATCCAGGTTGTACCTGAATCTCCATGGAGCCAAATAGGACACAGAACTCTTGATCCTCCTGCTTCTACCTCCCAAGGGCTGTGGTTACAGAAGTACAGTACCGTGCTTGGTTTTATGCACTGCTAGGGATAGAACCCAGGGTCCATTTAAAATCTAATAATTCAATGAGAGAGTTTGCATGTGGTCCTCCGTCTCTGGCAGCAATTTTGGCTATTGCTGGCTGTGTTTGCAGTGCCCAGCTCCCCCTTCCTTCCTTATAAAATGATATCAAGTGTTTTTTGTTTTACATTAGTTAATTTTATGTATTTGAGTGTGTTTACATGGGTACACATTGGAGGTCAAAAGACAATTTGTTCAAGTTGGTTTTCTCCTTCCACCATCTGGGCCTTGGGGATTGATCTCAGAGTGTTAGGCTTGGTGGCAAGTGGCTTTCCCCTTTGTACAGGTGGGCAGTAGGCAGAATTCAACCATTCCCAGCTTTAGAGTACCACCCGAGTGGCTGAAACCGACAGGATAGATGACACACCTCTGCTTGTCACATTCTTCTAGCTGTAGTTGCATTGAAAGGTGACCATGTTGCCCAGTTATCTCCAATCAACAAAAAAGCTGAAGATTTTGTTGAGAATCTTCAGTTTGTGGTAGAAATGCCTTTTTTTTCAACAACAGAGGCATAATAAAGCACGTTAAAGGAAGAATCTAGAAAACATTGGCAATACCATTTTTGCCCAAATGGGAGACATGCGGAGAATACGATCCATGAGGAAATCACACAGACCTTGCAAATTAAACCTTTCTTTCCCTAGTTATTCTCCTAGTCTGTGTGAGAGAACGCCTAACACGGACAGTTTGTGAGAGGACATGTTTATTTTGACTCACAGTTTGTGGTGATGAAGAAGGCATGGCAGTGGTTAGCTCTGTGAATGTAGAAATGTGTGTCTTTCAGTGTAACCCCACTGGGAAGCAGAGAGCTCTGTCTGAATGGAGCCAGACTATAACCTACAAGGCTCACCCCACCCTCACCCAGTGATTCACTTCTTTCAGCTAAGCCAGACCTCCTAGATAACTTATGACTTCCCAAGACATCTCCATCAGCTGAGGATCCTGTGTTCAAACTCACAAGCATGTGAGAGATGTTATACTCAAGTCATAGCACCCCTCTTCCCTCTAGGTCTTTGCCTCAGCCCTCTGGCTCTCAGTATGGCCAATCCCACTGGTCCCTCACCTAAACACATAGAACTTATCTCTCCCAAAGGTTCCATAGGTGAGTGGTTGGGGTGGAGGGAAAGGATGGCTCTTATCACTAGTAGGTTCACTTCCAGTAGGACTCAAGGGCCCTGAGCTCTTGAAATGTTACTAGAGCCACAGACCATTTCTTCTAGAGACCCCAAGCCACCCCTATAGTGTTAACCCTATCTACCACTATTGAAATATACATCTGGCTTTGTTTCCAAGTGCCTTTAAAGTAAGATCATGGGGACATTCACAGTTCCCAGAGTCTGGGAGGATGGCAGTGGAGTCTTGCTTAAGATCTTGACCCTGCATCATTTCATGTGTTTGCTGTGTATGAACTATCTGCCTTCCTCCTGATGGTGGGAGCCAGCATGGATGTCAGAAAACATTTCCTCCTTTTCCTCATCTCTGGGACTCCACTGGAAATCATGACGCTCTTTGTCTGGATTCCATCTCTCTCCATCTCTATGCCTCTTAGCCATCCCACATTACTACACTAGCTCTTACAGACTTCCCACATCCCGAGTCTAACCGTATCTCACAGAGGATGAACAAACACATGTCACCTTGGTGGCAGGAGTTGGTAACATGTACAACATGCCTAAGATGCCCAGGCAGGCATGGGTTTAGAAATCTTTGGCTGAGAACATAGGCTAATATAAGAAAGCTGAGCTGCTTCGGAAAGAGGTGATAGATGCTAGTTTGGGGACTGGTGGGGTGGCTGGTGTGGGAGTCAGCCTGAGCTGGCAGCTATTTTTCCTGTTTCCCTGGCTTCAAGATGACAGTCTTGAAACATAGCCCAGCACAGTGGCTGGTCAGCTCAAGTACTTTATTTTTATTTCTTATTCCCAATCAACAATTGCATGGCTTTTATTAGCAATCAACACTCTGACAGGAGTGCTGGTGGTGAGAGACCTAGGGGTTGGTGCTGGGTAGGAGGAGGAGGGGAAGGAGAGAATAGAGAGGAGGGGAAGGAGGGAGAAGAGGGAGAGGAGGGGAGGCAGGACTGTAGGGAATGTCACTTTAAAGACCTAGGAGTGCAGAAGCCTGTGGGGCTGGGATGTGGGGGACAGCAGAAGCCCAGGTGAGTTGGGCAGGGCTGGAGGGGCCATTACCCATGGTCCAGTGCTCACCCACTCCTTTCAAGCTCCACTCCAAGGTCTCAAGCCAGGATGGCTTCAATGGGAACATACTTTTCCCCAATGTCTGCAGCCAGGTGGTGTTTCCAGAACAATTTTTTTTCTCTTTCACTCTAGAAAGGATGAGGGAAACTGAGCGAGTTTTGACCAAAGACAAAAAAAAATCTCATTAATGTATTTGAAATCAGAAGTAACAAAGACAAAAGGATTAATAATAAATAATACTTCTCAGGAGTTCACACACCCACCCACGCACACCCACACACACCAAGCATGTGGCCTTAGGAGTGGCCTAAAGTCTAACTGGTGATAGCCTATGAATTCCATAACCCAACATCCTGGAGGCAGATAGTCCTATTTTTCTAGAGTGGTAAAAATGAATGTGCTGTGGTTGGGTGTGATGGGGCATGTCTGTAATCTCTGCTTTCAGGAGATTAAGGAAGGAAATCACCTAAGAATCCAAGGCTAGCTTGGCCTACATAGTAAGAGACTGTCAAAAAAAAAAAAAAAAGCCCAGCCTGGGCTGAATGCCAACACTATTCTTGCTGGCTGGTGGCCTCACCACAACTCCTTAACTCTGATCTAGAGCCTTTCAGGGAGGAAGGAGAGGAAGTGAGATCCAGAAGAGAAGCACAAAGTCACTTCATTTCTAGGCCCCAGTTTCTTCTTCAGAGTAGCTGGGCTGACGGGTGCAGTATTTCCAGCCTTGAGTCCATCTGCATGCTGAACACTAGCAACGGAAGCATCTAGAACTGTGAAGACTGTCTAGCTAGTCCTCGATATGCCTGTTAGTACTGGAAGGACCACACATGTGACACATGGTATCACTTAAGGCACCATTAAGATGTGGCTGACTGACCTCATTACAATGTACTAATGGTGAAAATATCTGCCCTGGTCTCCCTAGAGCTGTCTGTCACTGACTGTTAGAAATTTAGGTTCTTGGTCATGGAGGGATTAAGAATGGTGGCTGTTCTTTCAGAGAACCCAATTTTGGTTTCCATCACAATGAGGAGTTTATAATCACCTATAGTTCCAGCTCCAGGGGGTCTGAGACACTCTTTTGGTCTCCTCCAGTACCCATACGCACATCACTCACACACACACACACACACACACACACACACACACACACACACACGCAACATTAATTATTTCAAAACCAATTTTTTAATGATGGCTCATAAACATTTTAACCACCCACCCTTTTAGTGCTTCACCCACCTCTGGTGGATGGAAAGGCTATGGGAAAATGGACCTATTTAGAAAGGTTCCTTGAAGCAACTCCCGTCTGTATTGTTTGGAAATCAGCAGTTCAGTTCACAGGTTAGCAGTGCCAACTTGATCCACTTACAAACATTTCAAGGATACACAAGCAGTATAGCTTGTCTCTTGCTATTCCTCCAATACCCTGTCTGAGGGCAGACCCTGCACAAGCTACCCCAGAGGGATGCTACTATATGCTGTCAAGTTCATCCACTTTGGAGTCACCTGCCAGCCCTCTATTCATTCAGCTCTTTACAGCTATGTTGATCTTGCCAGTGCCTTATTTACTCCATTCATTTTTTTTAAAAGGCAAATAATAATAGTATCTGTCTCACAGGATTGTTGTGAAGCTTAAGAGACTGTATGAATGACTACCAGGCTCCTGGGAAGCATTCACTAATAGTAACTTCTATTGTCTCTGCTTTTGTTATTGCTGCTGTTATTGTATCCCTCAGACCAGCTCCATACCAGGCCCCTCACAGACACTCGGTAAACATTGATCCCACGGACAAATGACAGCCGCTGGATGCACACGAATGTTTTTCACACCGGTGACATTGATAGAGCTCTTGCAGATATCGAACGTTGAACTCCGCTTCTGTTTTGTGCCTCGAATTCCCTTAGGGGAAGATGAAGGATTAGAAGCTGACTCTGGCTGTCCTCTAAAAATAAATAAATAACCCTGCTGCAGCTGGAAGACCAGGATGGCCTCTGTCTTCAGGGCCAGGTGGAGCAAAGTACAGGGCTTTTTAAAAAAATACGGTGATTACTGTTCGGGGAGGCAGACCTTCGGAGTTAAGCAAGCGAGACTCAGGAAAAGCAAATGCAGCTTAGTTATATTTAAGGACAAAGAAAAGGGTGAAGTTCTGAGCCAGCTGGAACATGTCCTCTTGTTCTTGAGCATGATAGTGTGGTGTCAGCATTTTGTCTCTTTCTATCCAAGATCAGAGGCTGGGAGAGGGACATGAGCATCTCCCTGTCAAGTCCTTGGCTTCTTATGTCCACTTTCTCTTCTTGACGCGATGGCAATGTAGATTTCTGATTCAGTGCCTCCCGGGCAGCTCAGCCTCCAGGGACTTGGGACAGTGTGCTAGAGATAGAAGAGGTTGTTTGAGGCACACTGTTCCAGACAGAGATGCTGGCTACTACTGGATAACTAAAGAGGCTTACAGTGGGGAGAGGGTAGGACCAGAGGCTGTGCTTCAGTCACCAAGGACAGCTTGGGCTCTTCTGTGAGACACTGGTTTTCTCAACAACTTGGGTCTCTCAGCTGTTCCCCTTCGCTAGCTTAGGGAGCAGGGAGAATAACCATTCTCTCTGTATGCTACTGCAGGGTTTAACAAATAATCTTCCTAAAAATGTGAATTGACTTTGGGTCTTACCTTAGCTGCAGCCCAAAGGACATTTCTTCAAAACCACTGCAGGCTAAGTTGAGAGGTGGAGGCTGGAAGATAGGGGTACTGGAGGGAGAACAATGGTGTTGTCCTATCCCGAGAGTCTGCACATACCAGCTTCTGACTACATCTGCCACGTGCATCACCTCTTGTCCCCACTTCACAGATGAGGAGACCAAGGTCCAGAGTGGTAGAACCCATTGAGTACACTTTATTTTCTTTCACATGTTCTTCAATATTGTTAAAACATGGACGTAGAGTGTTGACTTAGCGGTTAGGAGCACTGGCTGGTCTTGCAGAAGCTCTGGGTTTGATTCCCAGCACACAACACCTGGTAGCTCACTACACTCTGTGACTCCAGTTTCAGGGTTTCTGATATCCTCTTCTGGCCTCTGTGGGCACCAGGAACACAGGTGGTATACAGACATATGCAAGCAAGACACCCATCCACATAAAATAAATACAATAAAATAAATTGGTGAATAGGTGTTAGGAACAGAACTGTAGAAGTCCACTAAAATGTGAAGGGTCAAGAGGGTGTTAACTTACCACAAGAGCTTTCAAGAAATGAAAGTAAGTTCACACAGGACTTAAGTGATTTTTACATTTGTCTATCATCTATCTATCTTATCTACTTACCTACCTACCATCCATCCATCCACCCACCCACCCACCTACCTACTACCTACCTGCCTACATACCTACTGGTCTATGTATCTATCTATTGGTGTATGTATGTATGTATCCTGTGTGTGTGTGTGTGTGTGTGTGTGTGTGTGTGTGTGTGTGTGTGTGTTTGGGAAGGGACTAGGTAGAGGTAGAGGCATGTGCCTGGCAAAGCACACGTGTGGAAGTCAAAGGACTTGCAGGACTCAGTTTCCCCCTTCTTTCCTTTGCAACCTGCAAACAGAACTCATGAGGTCAGGTTTGCTGGCAAGTGCCTGTACCTGCTGACCACTGGGATGACTTCTGATTAAACAACAAACAAACTCTAGGGACCTCTTAGAAGAGTCCATCCTTTTAACGGTGTGATGCGACACCACTGTCTACAAGAACTGCACAGTGAATATAGTACACATGGAGGAAAAAGTCACAGAAAGAAAACTCATAACATTTTCAGTTACATTTACTGGGTTTTGCTGTGCCAGCTGGAGCACACGTGGCTATGCGACATGGGTTTGACACATCTGGCAGATTGGTAATGGCCTTGGAGACACAGAATGGAGGGAGATGGGGAATTCTACAGAAAATAGTTTTGAATAGCAGACCAGGCTCCCTTCTAAAAGGTCCACTGTGCCTGTGAGTAACTCATCCTCCCATATCCAGAGACATTTGGGGACAAGAACGTGCGTTTGACTTTTTTTAATCTAGAGCTCTTCACATTTGTTTAACTAGTAAAACAGTTTTATCAAATGACTTTTATTTTCAATATCCTAAGTTGCTGCTCACTAAGGCATGGGATGAGTGGGGACCATCATTGAGCAGGGTCAGAGCAGCCTGGAAGGCTTGCTTCCTGTCTGTGGTCGAGTGCATGCGCTGTCAAGCCCTCTCAGCCTGTTTGTAATGGCTTCCTAAATTGAGCAAATAACTTCATCCAAATGGCCCGGGTGATAAGACGGCAGGAGGGGCCCGACGCAGGAGACGCCTCTGCTGCACGTGGGTCCCCGCTTCTCTTCCCAGCCCAGCACTGCTGATAGCGCAGTGGTTCTCCTTGGGTGTTTGAATTTTCTATCTCCCAATTATGTTTTAAGGCCGAGATAAAATTCACATCCACGTTTCACTCAAGATAAACCTAACATCATAATAATACAAAAAGATTAATTCCCGGGGAAAATATATATAGGAAAAAAAATGGCGTTGGCTTAAAGAGACATCAACACTCAGGGTTATTATGAGGGGACTGTGTCCATGCTGTACTCTTCTTCCGTGCCAATGAGTGAATGTGCAGAGGGTACTTTAGCACATATCCGAGTGTGCACAAGCCTGGATGCTGCCACTGGGTGACACTCACAAGTGTGGCCAGGGAAGGTCTACGTTGAGAGTCTCTAACCTCTAAGCCCAGCCCACACTTGGGGTGCTCTGAGGTCTTCTCATTTCCTTCTGAACTCCCCATGAGTCACGCTAAGTGGCATTCAATGTCCTCTTTTGTGGTTGTGTTGGACAGTGTGAATGTTAGCTACCACCACCGCAATCATGCCGCATAATAAGCCCTGCCCCACCCCCAACCCCTCAATGGTAAATAAGAAGCATTTATCTCTGTTCTCTTAGCTCCAGTTAGCTGAAAGGTGACTGATTTGGGCTGAATCATGGATTTGGTTTAGGTCTCTATCACGTGTCTCTCGTGTCTTCTTGGGTAGTTTTGATAAAGTAGAGAATAGGGTGCTCTGGCTTCTACACTGTTCATCCTACTCATCTCCCATTGGCTAAAAAAAAGGGGGGGGGTTCATGATAAAGCCCAAGACCTGTGGGGCAAAGAATGTATTCATATTCATTCCATGAAATCTAAAAGGGAAAGGATCAATACCAGATAAGTAGTATATGATGAGCCATGAAGGGGTGACAGTCCATATTTTGGGCTCCTAGTGAGGTGTGTGTGTGCACTCTGTCTATCCAAATTGCTAATCTTGAAGACAGGCCTTGGACACCTCTGAGAAATATATGCCAGATCCTTAGGGTGACTACAGATCGCCTGAGGCCTGAATTGTGCTCTCTGAGATTGGAGCAGAGGATGCAGGTGGCCTAGTCCAAATTCCCGACCCAGAGAAACTGTGGGCTAACAAATAGCTGTGGTACCCAAAGCATAGCAAATCCCCGATGGATATTGACTGTCTTTATTATTAATGAAGTTGTGTGTTATCTCAGGATGCACTCTGAGAAATGGTAGGCTAGGCAATTCCATCATTGCGAAAGCATTACAAAGTGGACTTACACAAACCTAGCTGAGATAGTCTACTATCCTTACATAGATTACACATCTAAGCTAAATAGTATAAAGTCCATTAATTTGAGGCTGCAGGGATACTCAGCATGTCCTTATACCGAGTACAGTAAGCTCTCGTGACAGTGATCTTTGTATAACTCTTCTTCATGCCTGTCCTAGTTTTCTTCTTGTTGCTGTACTTAACCAAAGATCAACGTGGGAGGAAAAGGTGTATCTATCTTGCAGGTTACAGTCCATCATCAAGGAAAGCCAAGGCAGAAACTCAAGGGAGGAACCTAGAGGCAAGATCTGAAGCAAAGATTGTGGAGGGATGCTGCATTGCGCCCCAATCCTCAGCTACTTTTTAAAAAAATACAGCAGAGGTACAACTGCCTAGGGATGGTTCCACCCACAGTGGGCTTGGTGGTCCTACATTGATTAGCAATTAAGAAAATGTTCCACAGATGTGCCCATGGGTCAACGCAATGGAGATGGTTCCTCAATTGAGGTTCCCTTTCCCAGGTGTCTCTAGTTTGTGTCCAGTTGGAAAAAACTAGCCAGCGCAATGTCCAAGCAAGCTTGCTCACATTGACATCACAACCCTCACGTGGGGATACATCATGCTGGAGTGTTATTGTGGCTACATTGTGGCTAATGGGATGGGAAGTTTTCATCTCCATTTGAACCATGTTGGATCACTGTCCATCACATAACCTGTCTTTGACTTAAGCATTAGGGATGTATGATGATACTTCTGTTTCTAGGATGAGAAGATGAAGCACAGGT
This sequence comes from Mus minutoides, assembly GCA_902729485.2. Classification (NCBI taxonomy): domain Eukaryota; kingdom Metazoa; phylum Chordata; class Mammalia; order Rodentia; family Muridae; genus Mus; species Mus minutoides. The sequence goes on along the minus strand of LR750231.1, from coordinate 580,261 downwards.
AGTGTTTGCTTCCATTTTATACTTGAGGAACATGAAGCTCAGAATCACACAACTAAAGTACAATGGGAGGCGAGCTTTTCTGCACTGTCTGCCTACCCTGTCATCTGAAAGCATCATTGCCATTCCGTAGTCGAAGGGAGAGTGGGCAGGTTTCAATGGCAAGCCTTAGAGATGGGAGAATGGCTTCTCAAGGCTTCATGGGGGAGGGGCTGTAGACTGGAGTGGTGTTTTTGTCTTCAGTGGGAGAGCAACAGTAAAAATGACCCTTGCGCCTCCTCATCAGACGCTCTAATCCTGGTACTCAAAGTTTTCACCTATACTTTTATATCCATTGTGAGCCTTATGTTCCCTGTGCCTCTCCAATGCCACAGACTTCTCTCCACTATACATTGCTCCCATGCAGGAAAAGCCCTAGAGTCCCTGCATCTTATGGCTATAGTTGATGGCTGTTTTGCTAAGCAGTCCATTACCATTGCCAGGGGCTGTCGCAGTTCCAAACTTTCCCCAGTCTTTGGAGGGACCAGAGGGTTTTCTTCCTGCTTTTCAAATGGAGATCTCCTTGCCCTGCCTCAGGCTCCCCAGCAAGTTGATGCTCTGACTAGTTTGGTACTATAGTCTTCTGCCTCTTGCCTTCAGCCCCAGCTCCCTCTGGGCCTCTTCCCAGTCTGCCCTGAGCGGAGCAGAGCAGCGCAGGTGTGCAGGACAGCAGAGGAGCAGCTCAGCAGCCACTGTCACTTCCTGTCGCCGAAGGCACTGTCTTTATAAAAGGTAGAGGCAAAATGCCTCTGCCAGCAACAGGGAGTTCTAGAGCACAGGAGGCTCAAAGATACTTCTGCCTCCCCCTCTAACCAGAGGATACCTCTGACATTCCAGCCAGGAGTGGAGTCTTCTTCAGCTGCCTCTTGTTCTTGGTCCAGAATTCTCAACTTGTGTGTGTCACCATTACCTTGAAGGCTCCTTAAAATATAGATTTCTATTTCTGGGTCTGGATTTTTGGAGTTTCTGATTCAGGAGAGCTGAGGTGGGCATGAGAATTTGAGTTTCTGCCAAGTTCCCAGGTGGTGCTGGTCCACACTGTGAGAAGCTCTGCTTTTTCCCATTCTCAAGACTGTGGTGTGTGTGTGTGTGTGTGTGTGTGTGTGTGAGTGAGTGTATGTGCATGTGTTTGTGTGTCTGTGTGTATATAAGTGTGTGTCTGTGTTTTTGTGTGTGCCTGTGTGTATATGAGTGTGTATAAGTGTGTGTCTATGTGTGTTTGTGTCTGTGTGTATAAGTGTGTATGTCTCTGTGTGTATAGGTGTGTTTATATGTGTGTGTTTGTGTCTGTGTATGTATAAGTGTATGTGTTTGTGTATGTGTGTCTGTATATGTATAAGGGCATGTATTTGTGTGTGTGTATTCCTCCCATCATCTGAGGACCCAGGAATTAGTGGAAAAGTTCATCCACAATGATCACCATCAAGTGTTTCCTTATTTGCCACTTGCTGTGAGCACTGTCATCTTCCTTATTGCTCTTGAAGGAAGGGGCTGTTATTTCCCCATTTTACAGATGGGGCATCTGAAGTCAGGCCAGTGACCAAGGGTGGCCAAGCACAATGCTAACAAGCTGTCAATATGGGATGATCAACTCTTCATTGACTCCTTCCTGACAAACACATTAAGAAAACATGAAGCATTGGCTATCTTCCTGACCCTATCTTACCTCCTCATGATGAGAGGTGAGGCCAGGGCTGCTCTCCTGGAGCTTAAACTCAAGAGGAGAGGAAGAGATGATAATTGGTATATTTAAATACGCACAAGATTTTTTTTATATCTGTGATGCATGTGTGTGTGTGTGTGTGTGTGTGTGAGAGAGAGAGAGAGAGAGAGAGAGAGTGAGAGAGAGAGAGAGAGAGAGAGAGAGGTATGTATAGGAAGCTAGAGGATAACCTCAAACGTCACACTCACAGAACACTGCCTGTCTCCTGAGACAGGGTCTCTCAGTTAATCTGGAGTATAGCAATAAGTATAGACAGACTGACCCATGAGCTCACAAGAATCCTCTTTATCTCTGAAATTACAAGAGCATGCTACAATGCCTGGCCTTTTTACCAAGTCCTAGGCATGAACTTAGGTCCTCATGCATTCAAGGGAAGCCCTTCACTGATGAGCTCTCTTCCCATTCTACACAAATTTTGTTCAGTGGTTCCATTGTGCATACAGAGGGAAGACTTGCCTGGGCATAATCAGGGTTTTAGGTGGATCTTCTGCTGGGATGTGACCTGTGGTACTTGCCTCTCCACTATGTTTGTGGGTGAAGCCAATAGGCAGGAATCTGTGGTTCTTGGAGACAAAGCAGAGTCTGGACAAGCATAGCCTGGCATTATCCACCCAACACAACAGCCCCCAAAGCCTCAAGATCCCTCTACACTAAGGGATGCTTTTCTGTCCTGGTCACGGCAGTACTTCTGTGTCAGGAGTCTGCCACTCAGGCTCTCCAAGAAAATATTGAATGGATCTTTCAAACAACAGCAACAGCAACAGCAGCAGCAGCAGCAGCAGCAACAACAACAACAACAACAACAACAACAACAACAACAAACAAAGCAAAATTTGCAGTGTAAAGCAGAATGCCTAATGTCTAGATTTCACTAAGTATTGGAAAGCCGTGGATAAATGGATGAATAAATGAGAAGTTGCCTGGTCCCTTATTGTCCCTGATGACCCCGGGTCTGCTCTGGCACAGATGTTAGCAGTCACTGACAAAGGGCTCAGCCTCAGGACGCAGCCTGGCTGTGGGGAGGAGGGTCCAGCTGTATCAATCTGATACTTTCAATATGGTATTGAGATGAAGTAGTAGCCCTCTCAAGTCCCCATGAGTGATGAGCTCGGATGTCACTAGACCTCTTCTGTCTATTCCCTCTTAGTAGGTTTGACTGCTTGTCTTAGTTTTTCAACTGCCCCCCTCCCTATTCCCTGCATGGGTTGAGGCTTTTGTCAAATCTGTCTGCTTTTCTAGGACTCCACAGGCCTGCTTGGATCTGTCTAATGTCTATGTCTCTACCACAGGAGCAGAACCTTGCCTGCTGTCACTCCAGATGCTGGCTGCCTGGACCTTTCAGAACCACAATGCCGATGGCTCCTTGGATCAAGTATGTGTTGATCCATTTTATGCAGCCCAAGGCTGCACAGGCAGTAGAACTAGTCTTTCTCCTTCATCTGCCAAATTAGACTCAAGATCCAGTTATGATAGGTTCAGCTACTCTCCTCTTTCGTCAGGAGCCCACTGAGGCCTCAGGTTCCCTGGGTACAAAGGCAACATCAGTTCTTATCTCTAGTCCATATTCTCTTTAATGAATCTCCTCCCGGGTCTAGTAGGGTTTGATGGGCATTTCTTTCTCTGCTCATTCTGGGCCAAGCCCTTGCCCTACTGCCCCAACCTTCCAGCAATCTGACACTGTCTACATCTCATCCACCTCTTCTGTCTATTCCTCACCACACATTCCGACCAGACCCCTGTGGCCTCACCCAGTGTGGTAAGCCATTTCAAACAACCAAACAAACAAAAATCCAATTTTGCCAGCATCTAATGTATTCTAACTAATCTGCTCACAGGTGCCTTGGGCAATCCCGCTGAGGAAACTTTCTTAAATATTTTAAGAAGCAGTTAGTGCACTAGTTAACTGCCCAACTTTGAGTGTCAGATCGCTAGGGTTCAAATCCTGGCTCTGTCACTTACTACTAGCTATATTTCCTAAGGCAAGGCACTAAAACTCTCTGGGGACATACTTTTCTGCACATAAAATGAGGAGAATAGTATTACTTGCTCTCGGGGATTTTAGGAGAACAAAAAAAAAATGAGTCAAGATACAGAAAATGTTACCAAGAAAATCTAGAACGTAAGTATTTTATACAGTAAATGTAATAAAATATGTATTAAATGCCACAAAGGGATTTTTAATTTGCTTATTCATCTAAGCAAGACCTACTGTGTGCCTGGCTCTGAGAAGCAGTAAAAGAAGACTACGATTTGTCCTGGAGTTCCATCCTGAAGGAAGCAGGTCCAGACATGCACTGTTCCAATTGAAGGTGGATGGGGAGCTGTAAATGAAGTGAATAGTGTGTTCTGCTTGGTTTTTGTCAACATGACACCTAGACATATCTGGGAAGAGGGAGTAGTAGGCAAGTCTCTGTGGGACATTTTCTTGATTAATGATTGATGTGAAGGACCCAGCCCACTGTGAGCTATGCCACCCTTATGCAGGTGGTTGCGGATGGTATAAGAAAGCAGGCCAAGTAAGCCACAGAGACCAGGACAGTAAGCAGGGTTCTGGCATGGTCTCTACTTCAATTCCTGCCTCCAGGTTCCTGATTGGAACTGAATGAATCCATGGTGGATGGAGCACCCACATGGAGGACCAATCACATCAGATTCTCTGTGGTATTGGCAGGTATGAGGTATACCCGGTCCTGAAGGAAGCATCCCCTTGGTCTTAGAGATCATGCTAGAAAGGTCAGTGTTTCTCCACTTAGGAATCACCTTCACTCAGGGTTCCAGAACCCATGACCACAGCATGTCATGGTGCCTCAAGCAACAGGGCACCTTGACTGTCAGGGTCCAGTGGGGACCTAATGTTTGTCACCCAAGATAGACTGTGTGGATGGTAGCCTTGAGTCAGTAGGCACATGAGTCTTTGTCATCTGGAATGGGCCTCCTTCCTTCTGAGACTTCTTTCAAGATTTCTTTCCCCCACCGTTGCTTGCCATCCTCGGGGCCTCCTCTCATGGACATCCTTTGGTCTGTTGCTCACCTTTGTGGAAATTCCAGGTTAAAGCAGTACGTCTCAAGCTACAGCTCATGTCCTCCATATCAGAGATTTACATTATGATTCATAAGGGTAGCATAATTACAGTTTTGAAGTAATGACAGAAATTATTTTATGGTCAGGGTCACCACAACAAGAGGAACTGTACTAAAGGGTCGCAGCATTAGGAACATTGAGAACCCCTGGCCTAAAGGGCACTTTTCTCTCTCAGAGTTTCACGGCAGCGCTCTGACTACTTCCTGCCTCTCCACATTGCCCACGGCTCATGTGAGATTTTTCTCTCAGTTTATTTTTCCTGGCTCATTTTCTCGTTGCCCTCTTCAGCAGGGCCACTTCTGTCACCTCTGTTCATCACGACCCCCTGAGTACTTTAAAGAAGTAGATTTATCTTCAGTTGTCTTCTAAGAGACGTCTGGGGGATTGTCATAACTTCTTGTGGTAAATGACCACAGGATGCTCACACAGAAGATTCTGGATGCTGGACTACTCACATAAGCTCAGCAGACAGGAAGTGCAATCTCAACAAGAACTTTCAAACACTTAAAGGACTTCATTATCTTGAGATATCCCTAAGAGATATCATCTGGTAGGTGATAGTACAAACTTGGGATTCCTCTGTTGTTAGCAACACAGCTTGAAGCCTGGAGCCCAGGATAGGCCACTCTTTCTAGAAAAGGGAGGAACAAGAGTAGTAATGTATAAAGATGGCTTTTGTGTATATGGAACCTTGAGTCTGTGGCGATCAAGAAGCAGACACCACAGGTAGGAAGAGCTTGGAGATAGGTGCATGGGATGCTGAAGGATAAGATTCTTCAGTATAGCAGACAGGACTGAGAAACATGCTCTACATGAAGAGGTGGGGAGGGGAGTTACAAGTCCATAAATCCTATTTATGCAGGACTCACTGTTCCATACTGATTAGACCTGGAATTAACAAAGAGATGTGTATCTGCACAGGTCTGTGAGAGGGATTCTAGGAAGGATCAACTGAGGGCAGGAGACCACTCCCCCGTCAGAAAGTGCTGCCCTGGGGGAAAAGAGGTCTAGAGGGAACGTGGAGTTGTGTTGTCTTTGCTCTTTGCTGCTGAGACTATTACCTCTGTTGCTGCCACCGCCACGGCCACTGTCATCTTTTGTGCCCACCTGAGCCCAGCTTTTTCAGCTTTCCACTATGGACTAAAGACCAAGGAATCCTTTGTGCCTTCAGCACCAGGCTGGGACTGCGGAAGCATTTGAGTTCACAAACTGAGGTGTCAGCAGACTCTCAGTTTCCAGCATGCACATGGCTATGGTTGGACAGTCCAGACTGTGTCACATAAACCAGTCTAGCACCCTTCGTACTATGCATTCATTTTATCCGTTCTGTGCTGCTAGAGCACCCTACACTCATGATGCTTCCTAAGATTCCATGTTTAGAACTTTACCCCGTGTCCTTTCACACCTTGGGGCGGCACTGCCATACCCACATTTTCCAGATGAAAGATCTGAAGGTCAAGAAGGTTGGGTGACTTCCTCAAGGTCCCAGAGATAACACAGGGCACAGATGAGACTCCAGAACTCCTGTTCCCCAAAAATCTATATTCACTTTGATGTTGTGCTTCCTTTGTCAGAGGGCTAATCATTGCTCACATCAGTGCATATGCATGCTGCACACCCTATTGTCTGCGCTAACTCGACAGACACTCCACAGCAGGAGCAAGACCATCTTGCTGCCCCCATTTTGTACACGACATGACTTACCTCAGGTCCCTGCATTAGTTACTCTAATGTGGCTGTGATAAAATATCCTGACAAAAGGCAAATTAGGGAAGAAAGAGGTTATTTCGACTTACAGTTCCAGAAAAGGTAACAGTCCATCATAGCAGAGAGGGCATGGCCGCAGGCGCAGGAGGTCAGCCCAGCAGTGGGAAGCAGAGTGATTTAATCCACACACAAGAAACAGAAGGAGAACAGCAAACGGGGTCAGGCTATAAAACTTCAATGCCAGCCCCCAGCAATGAAATTCCTTCAGCAAGACTCCATCTCCAAAAGGTTCCATAGCCTTCCCAAACAGCGCCACCAACTGAGGATGGGTGAAGTGTTCACACACTTTGAGACAGTAAGGGGATGTTTCTTATCCAAAGCACCACTGTCACACATTTGGAAAGAGAATTCACTGTGGTTGGTGAGCAGACTCCAGATCTCTATATTTAACCCCAGCTTTTCTGTGGTATAACAATGGAAGAAGAGGTAAGGTGGTTTGCTTGGAGATGGAAGTGAATGTGTTGGAGACCAAGTGGTGTGAGGAAGCTCCAGGGAGTGAACATGGCTGTACTCTGGGGAAATAGAAGAGATATGGAGATTCCATCCTACAAAGTGTGACAGGGTAAAGGGACAAAGCAGAGATTGGGCAGAGAGACAGATCTAACGGGAGGTTCCCTGTGTCCATTCAAAGTTTCCTGAGCATGAGTCAGGTGCTCAGCATAGGAGGTGGGCCTGTGGTTCTCCAGGTCTCAGACACTGAGCGCTGGTGAGGGTCTGGGGACACTACCTTAGCCTTGACTACATCTGATGGACGAAAGGAAACTTGCTCTGAGACAACATCCTGTGACACCGTAGAGTCCATCCTTCTGAGAGAGGTTGCTTAGTGGTGGACTTCTTCCCCAACACATGTGAGAAGCTGGGTTTTATCTTAAGTACCAGTAAATAAGTAAATAAACAAATAAGCGGGAGAATGGCTCCCAAGATTGTATCCTGGGGGATGCATGGATGGTATCACAGAGAACCATCCATCTTGGTATAGCTGATATCTGGACAACACACATCTCAGAGGGCTATCTGGGCATAAGTTCCCCAGTGGGAAGAGTCTTAAGCATTTTGAAAACCTGAACCCTTGTGAGTGTTCACTACTCATGGCCTCTAAACTCTTATGAGGAAGAGCAGATCCTTCAGAAGAGCCCTGGTATAAAAGGTCCAGATTTAGTCACATGACCAAAGCCACATCCCCACATCTCATCCCATCATGTCTCATCGGTCCATCTTTCTCCCACCTCAGCTCTACCCTCTTTTGTCTCCATCTCCGGCGACACATCTCAATTGCTTTGGGTGCATCACAAATTGCCATCTTTTTGCTAAGGACTTGACCCACCTGTGCTGTGACTCTGCCTATTCCTTGCACTAATCATTGAAGCGGTAACTCAGAGCCTTCAGCATCCAGTATCCACAGGAGACCATAATAAGCCGTGTGGGCTCCAAAAAGGGCTCGGGTAAAGTTTGATCCAATGAGCGTGTGGACAGCTGTGGACAGGGGCAAGGGCAGCGATTGTTTATTCCGAGTTGTCCCCTGGGGCAGAGCCTCAGGGGTTTCGCTCAGCTCTTGTTAGCTGGGAGGACAACAGAGCTCAGCTAGGTCCTTGAAAGAAATCTCAGATGTAATGGCCAGAGGAAGCCGTGTGCAGGGCTGCACCCGGGGAGCTCAGAGAAACTCATTAGAGCACCATCCTGCTCTGAGAAGTCATTAGTTAAAAGTCCACCTGGAGGGGCTTTTATGGAACCCCATGGAGAATTCCTCCCTCCTGCCAGGAGCATATATGGGGAGGAAAGATTTTATAGATGGTATAAATGGCTAACCATTTTGAACATTAGTTATTCAAGCCTTACATAACTGTGCTCTTTGGCCCTATAGAAATCCAACGCTTTGCTGACTGTGTGGTGATCATAGGAAAAGTGTTTGGGCAGAACTGAGGGTTAGGCATTGTGATGATGACAGTGGTAGGGATAGTAACAAAAACTGATGGAGCTTCCAGAAGCACCTGCGGTGGGCTGAGTAATAGTTCCCGAAAATAGCCAGGTCCTCATTCCCGGAACCTGGGAATATTCCCTTCAACAGCGGAAGGGACTTTAGAGATGTGATCAAATGACCATGCTGGAGAGGAGATTGTCCTTCCATCAAATCCCAAGCATCTTTCTAGGGGACAAAGGGAGGAGGCACAGAAGAGAAGGAGGGATGACAAGATAAGCAGAGCTCAGAGATGTGGCCACAAGCCAAGGATGTCATAGTCACCAGAGCCAAGGAAATGATTCTCTTCCGGGTTCTCCTGAACCAGCTGTTCTCCAGCTTCTTTCCTAAGGATCTGCCCCTTTAATACAGTTTTTCATATTGTGCTGACCCACAACCATAAAATTATTTCATTACTACATCATAACTGTAATTTTGATGCCATGAGTCATAATGTAAACATTTGATATGTAGGATATCTGATATGTGAGCCCTGTAAAAGGGTCATTTGATTCCCCCAAAGGAGTCATAACTCAAAGGTTGAGAACCACTGCTCTAGAGGGAGCAAGCCTGACAGTGTTCTGATTTGGGCTCTGTACAGATCATTGCTCAGGACACCAAGTGAACCCATTTCTGATGTCTGAAGCCTTATGTTTGGGATGACTACCCACAGTGACAACAGGAAGAAGGGTTGCTCAACCTCCATTGGCTCATTTGCCCTCATCCATCCTGTGAACCAGCTTTTGTGACCCCTGTTTACAGATAAAGAAACTGGCTCAGAAGAGCCAAGGGGCTAGCTCAAGGTCACAGTTATAACCCAAAGGTCATCCTGGGGATGCCCAAAAGGTTGGAGTTAGTTTCCAGTGTAGATTATAGTACAGGCTCTGATAATGGGAGAGGAGCAGGAGGAGATAAGTGGTAGGTAAGAGTCCTGAGACAGAATTTGCCAAGCCTTCAAAGGGGTGATGTGCATCAAACCCTCAGTGAGCATCCTGGTCTGACTAAGGCAGCGTTGAAGGTACACTCCTTGGAAATTCCTACCCTGGATGAGGGTTGAGCTGTTCACGATGTAGTATTTCACAGAGAGGAGCAGTGCATTCTTAGTCAGAGAAGATATTGCTGGACCTTGCCTGAGGGATGAAGGAGGCAGGACATGCCACCCAAGACAATAACAAGGCTTGGACCTGGCAAGAGCCAGGAGAGATGTTAGGGCCAAGGGCAAGTGTTAGAACACTGGGGACTGAGCTCCAGTCCCAAGGAAACTGAGGTGCTAGGCCAGCAGACTCCAGAAATAAAGCTGATGTGTAGAGTCTGGGAGAACTTGGGACCTCTGGGTTACATGGATGTGCAAAGCTCCACATCCCCAGATTCCCTCAGTGCCCAGCTAAGCTGAGCAACAAGACTACCTGCAAGAAATAGTGAGAGGTCAGGTATGAGGGTACTTGCTAGTAGGAGAGTCCTCCAGAACGAATGCACAGGTGTGGCTGTGCCAAAGGGTCTGGAGAACTGGCCCTGGGGTCAGTAGTGTCATTAGTGTCATTGCAGAATTTGGCAGGAATGCACATTCTCAGGCCTCACCCCACACCCCCTGAATCAGAAACTCTGGGATCCAGCACCAGTACTGTAAGCCCTGCAGGATTTTGACTGCCTGCACTGGCCTCGTCTGCCCAGGGGGAGCCACGGGGCTGCCCTGGGAAAGCAGCAGCTGAGGTGTTCACCACCACAGTCAAGGTGGTCCTTTGCATGCCTTTCCCACTTCGGAGAAGAGAATTCCTCCAAGCAGCCAAGTATCTCTTTTCACTAGAGTATTTGAGTTGCACAAGACTGTGGGAAGAGCTGGGAAGTCAGACATTAACTAGACCTTGAAATACATCTTTTCCCTAAATGGTTGCATAGTCTTATTTAAATAGAAGGCATTTCTAGCTAAATTTGGTGCCTCATTCGTAGGAAAGCCAGCAGAACCTTGACTTCTGGGAGTCTCGATGATTGAAGCCATGTTAATATTAGCTGCCGGTTGAATCACAGAGAGAAAATCGACAGATTCATTCTCTCTGGGCCTGCACGGGGGGAGGGAGCTCTCAGCTGGGTTAAGAATCAGCTAGTGCTGCCTCTGGGTGATTAATGGCATCAGACCTCTGTGCCCTCTTTAGCGTCCAGCCAGTGGCCTCAGGAAACCCCGGTAGCATCGGGCTTGTTTATGTGAAAGAGCTCCCCACGACTGGGGATAGGACGTCAAGTCATCAGGGAGGAGGCAAAGGCAAAAGACAGCCTCTCCATCTTCCCTCTCCAGCCAAGCAGCCGGCCTGCAGCCTCCCGCACCATGAAAAAATGATGAGTTGACTTCATTAAGGCCTTGTCGTCTTTCCCCCCACTGACAGCTTGAAAAAAGCGCTCTCGCCTGAGCAGGATGGGATCCCAGAGACCACTGGGGCACAGACATCACAGACTGAGAGCTTCTCTCAAGCTAAGGCCTCCTCACACTGAGGAAATGCTGAATATAAAGACGAGGTTAGGGTTGGATTCCATTCTCCTTTCTGGGGTCCCAGGCACACACAGTAAATGAGATGAATTTAGCCATGTCCAGTTCACCTTTAGACAGTATTTTCCTCACCCCCATTGAGCTGTCTCTATCTCTGGGCAGGATGATGCCTCAGTTTTCTAAAAGCCAACCTGGTTGCCTATTTTGATTGGTTCAGTCAGGCTCTCGGTATCTATTTAGCTTCTACAAGGCCTGATAGTGTCCACAGTCCTACATGTGTCGCTCTTGAGACCTTTCTTGAAGGTGGTATTGCTCTCCGTTTTTATGCAAGCAGAGGCTGGCAGGGTGGCTTGGTAAGTCATTCAAGGTGACCCAGACCTGGGACCACATCTAGAGACCAGGGCCGCCCAGCTCCTGTGAGTGCACTGGTCAGTGAGATACAAGCTCAGACTTTAAGAAATTCAGTTCCAAGATCCAAAGGCAGGGCTGGAGCGATGGTGCAGAGGATATGAATGTTTGCTGGGCAATCATGAGGACCCAAGTTGGGGGTCTCAGCATCCTCACAGAAAATGTCAGACACGAGCTCTCACACACCCGAAACCCCAGGATTGTGGGGGTAGAAACTGGAGAAACTGCCAGCCTACTTCCAGGCCCAGTAAGAGACTCTGTCTCAAGGAATATCACGGTGGCAGAGCAGGATGACTGAAATCCCCCTCTTACTGCTGTGAACACGCAGGCTCATGAACCCATACAGGAACACGTGTCACATGTCACATGCACATACACAGTCTGATGGCCACTCGGCACATTGAAGAACACAGAATCCTGGGCCTGGTGATCTTTCATTACACAACTTATTAAAAAAAAAAAAAACCTCTGCTTCTACAAAGGTTTAAAAAGAAAAATATTGCATAGAGTTAAAAATACATCAAATACCAAAGGGCTTATTATAATGAAAAAGAGCAACCCTGATCCGGCCATTTTAAATTCCTAGCTGCTTCTTCTGGTATTTATGCTAATGTTTTATCTGTACCTTTATGCCAGAAGGTACTTGTTTCTCAACTTGTTCTTCTGTGCCAGCTCTTCCAACCTTTCCCCTAGCCCTGGCACCCCAACTTCATCCTAGCAATGTATTTTACTTAAATAAGTCACCAGAGTTTACTGTGTTTGTACTTCTCTTCTTGGTAACATGTGTGTGTGTGTGTGTGTGTGTGTGTGCGTGTGCGTGTGCGTGTGCGTGTGCGTGTGCGTGTACGTGTGTGTGTGTGTGTGTGTGTGTGTGTGTGTGTGTGTGTGTGCAGGGGTGGATGTGCCTCAGTGCATGGGCCCATGCTCACAGGTCAGGAGGCTGAGGATGTCACACTCTATCTTATTCTCCTGAGCCTAGAGCTGGGTCAGCAACCAGCAAGCCCTGAGATCCTCCTGTCCCTACTGCCCACAGTGCAGGAGTCACAGGCAAGTATATCCCCAGCCAGGAGCCACAGGCGAGTGTGTGTATCCCCAGCCAGGTTTTGCACGTGGGTGCTGAGCATTTGAACTTGGCTTCTCATGGTCACCTACAAGCACATTCACAGAGTCCTTCTCCCCAACACAAAGTTACTAATGTCTTAGCTATTGTTCTTGCATGTTTTCTGCTTATAAATTTTTGGAAAAAGTTTGAAGCCAGTCTGGTCTACAGAATGAGTTTCAGGACAGCTAGAGCTACAGAAATCCCTGTTTTAGAAAAACAAAAACAAAACAAAACAAAACAAAACAAAAATCAAAATTAACTAGATGCCTTTCCTTGTGGGAGGAGAAAATTAATTCTCTTATAATTACTTACTCACCAGTTTCTATAAAATTCCATAGTATCATATTTTAAAATTCCCCCCTTAAAATTTTCTATAAAAGATATCCCCCCCTTATATATGTATTAACTAGTCTATAAGCCCTTTGCATAGCTAACCTTTAGACATCTCTTTGCTTCTGTCTTGGCCTGGATCCACTGTTATTTGGTCCTGGTTTCCTCTGTCTTGGATTATACCACAATTTGGTTGGAGCACATCCTACTGTAGTATATTTTTTTTAAAGAAAGGAATACAAAAAGTAATTTATCTGAGTCTTTCATGTCTGAGAATACTTTTATCCTGACAAAGTTTATAATTTGGATGCATATAAAATTCAAGCCTGAAAATCATATTTTATTGCACACCGCAACAGTATGACTTCCTGATCCTCATCCTGCTCTTGGGAACTTAAATAAATGCCTTTCCAGTTCTTATTTTTCGTATCATACTTTTTTATCTTTGAAAGTTTTTATGATTTTATTTCCCCTGACGTTCTGAAGCCTGTTTGAGCCCCTAGGAAGGAAGAACACACAACCAAGTTACAGGGAATCTTGTTTTTACGCAAGGTTTATTTTTATTTTTTATATATGTGTCTCTGTATGTGACTGCGCAGGTGCATGCAGTGCCTGAAGAGGCTAGAAGAGGGCGTTGGATCGGAGCCCCGGGATCCTATAAGGAAGATATGCCACTGTGAACCATCATAGGTTGCTGTTGGGAACCCAACTCTGGTTCTTTGCAAGAGCAGCAATTGCTCTTAGCCACTGAGCCATCTCTCTAGCCTATGTGTTCTCTGATGGTGCCTTCTCCTCCTTCCTCTGTGCCTTCTCTGGATTTCCCGTTGATCAACTGTTCAAGTTCTGAGTTAGTGATCCAAAGCCCTGGCAGGATAGATCATATCTCTCACCACTATCTTTTTCTCCTCTTTTCTGATAGAATTCTTCTTCCCTCTCCTGGTCCTTTAGCTCCTGTCACTCTCTCGTTCCCTCATAAACCACATTTTCTCCGCTGTTCCTGAGCCTTTTCTGATGTCTCTGAGCAGATGTTGATGTTGGTTTTGTCTTCTTCTTGGTCATACGCTATCTTTCTTTTCTTTAGTTCTTTTTTTCCAGGTTTGACAGTGATCGTGGATCTACAGGTTTAATTCCTTCCTTCCACTAAGTCTTTTGTCAAGGGTCTAAGGACTTCATATTGTTCATTTATGAGGTAGGCAGTATATAAAATGGGTGAAATGTCTATGTGTGGGGCAGAGGAGAAGGTTATCAGTTGATGGCTGACTGTTTAAATAAATTATGTTTACAACCATATAAATAAGGGCAGGGTTCATGCATTAAAGGATAATATCTGCAGCTCCCAGTGTGGACATATGCACATGGGCTGTTGTTGAGGAAGAAAACAGACACCAGCCTTCATGGCTTCTCCATTCCTGGCAGACACATTCTGACACCAGGCTCCCAGCCACAGGAACCCAGCCTCGCTCAGAAGGGGAGGGCCATCAGTGGAGTCTGAGTTTTGAGCATTGTCTACTCTAGCTGTCTTTCGTTTTCAAGACTATTCAAGACTATTTTAAGACATGTAGACCTTTGAGGTTAGGTCCGGCAGCCCTGGGGACCAGTAGAGGAAGACATGTTAGAGCCTGCTCCAGGATCACCTACTCAGGCCTTGTTATGTCAGACTCTTTCTTTCCTGGCTGTGGCCAAGGTACAAATGCTCATTTCTCCTTCAGTGAACAGGCTGGCCCCTCCATAATGGAGCAAACAGCATCCAGTACAATGGCTCCAGGGCTGTGCCAGAGAGGGAGTCATTTGCTTAACGTTTTGTAACAAAGAGCCCATTCAAAGAGTTTTCCCAAAATAAATAGCCTACTCCTAAGGTCATACCCATCTCTATTCCTTTTAGGACAAAAACTATTTTATCTGGAAGCTTTAAACATTGAGGTTTAGGGGGGAAAATCCCAGCAAGGGTCCAGAATTTTAGATAGACCTTTATACATACATTTGCAGACAGTAGGTACCAACACATTAGAAAGAGGAATGATTTCTAAGTAGATGGAAAAGAATGGTCTTTAAAAATCCCCATTGGAGGGAACTAGAACGATGGTTCAGTGGGAAGACCCTCTGCTCTTACAGAGGACCTGGGTTCAATTCCTAGCAGCCATATGGCAACTCACAGCCATATGTAACTCCAGTTCCAAGAGGGTCCTATTCCGTCTGCTAACCTCCTTGGGTACCAGGAACACATGCAGTACACATATGTACATGCAGGCAAAACACTCACACACACAAAATACAGTAAATCTAAAGTTAAGAAATTCTTTGGTTAATCTGACTCTCTATAGTAAATATCTGTTATTTGGTCATATGTCTGTGTATGTATATATATATATATATATATATATATATATATATATATATATATATATGTTTGTTAACATAAATATATACATTAGAAACAGATGACAGTGTACATTATTGTTCATGCTATTTTGCCTGGTTCACTAATAAAGTTGGTCAATGTGGTAGGAGTGGGAACTTCCTCCAGTTGGCCGTGTGCCCCTAAGAGACCCTGTGTCTATTCCCCTGAACCCCCAGCAGATGCCTTTGGAACTCGGCTCTTCTTTATCGAGCTCCAGCAAACACATCCGCAGTGTCAGAGAAAAACAGCAACGCCCAGCGTTAAGCCTAAAGCCCAACAGGAAAGGGGCCACTGAAGTAAAAATGACACTGTCTGGCACTTTTCCAGGCTTGCTGCCCTGCCCCTCTGCCACCTACTGGTGGCCACCAATCCCTAACCAGAGGGCCAACCCAGAGAAGCCCAGTTCCAGGCTTACTGATAAGGAAGGCAAAGATGAAAAGGCCCGTGTATGCAGAACACATGTAACTCCAGGGAGGACGGAGGAGCAACTTCATGCCACAAAAAGGATTGTGAGGTCTGAAGCAGCGGCAGACCCAGTGTGACCTCTGTCTAGGTGATAACTGGGACGTTAGCAGCATGGCGCAGGAATGAAGCTGGAGTGTTCACACGCTCCCCTTGGACCTCCTTCTAGGTCCATAGCAGTGACCAGGATGGTGCAGCTTGACCTGTCAATCACCCACTGCATCAGGACCTTGAATCCTGACATCTCATCCCCTGAAAGAGGAACTAAGGACAAACTCCAGACATGCTGATTTCCAGAAAGTTCTAGATCATCTTAGCCTGTCACCGTCTCCTAGGTGGGTGGGCGGAGCATGGCTCTTGTGTCACCACTGAGGACTGTGCCTGTCCATTGTCTTACCAAGGCTTATCTAATAGTGCAACCTTGATTTCTCCCAGGCTCAGATCATTCATTCCTGCCATCCATCCGGTGTGTGCCAAGTGTCGGTTGGGGTCAGATCAAATGGAGGTGCTTGTGTGGAGCCTTACACCTCTGCTTGTGCTGGGTTCCTCCTGCCCTCTGTCCTCTCTTTCCTTCTTCGTTTCACGTTCCACTTCTTCTCTCTTGCTTTCCAAGGCAATGGACCAATGATGCTGGAATGGAGCCATCTGTAGGTAGCAAACACTATAAGTGCCCCTAAACTAAGCCCCTCTCCACAGTCACTATCCCTTACCATCAACAGTTCACCCCTGCAAGCACCTTCTACCTGGAGCATCTCTCCTTGGAACATTCTTGTCCAGCGAATAGGGCGGCGGCCAGGGAGAGAACAATCCTGGGAACGAGCCTCAGGCCCTGGAGAGGAGTAGGAAGCTAATGTCCAGCTTCTTGCCCTTGGGTGCAGCGACTCTGAGCATCCTCCACAGTCTGGCGCGTCCTTGTGGGCTGAATACCAATCACTGTATCAGAAGTGGCTACTCTTTCACCTGGATTGACATTTGTATAAACTGTACTGAAATTCTTCTCTCAGGGTCTAAAGTCGTGTAGCCCTACAAACTGGTGTGTGTGTGTGTGTGTGTGTGTGTGTGTGTGTGTGTGTGTGTGTACACATACCAGGGAACCCCAGAGAGCAATGGCAAGTGTGCTATCTGAGGCTCTCTCCATCTTGAATTTTGAGTTCTGACTGTCTTGGAACTCAGGAATATGCTAATCTGGCTGGCCAGGAAACCCCAGGGATCTGTTTGTCTCTACATCACAGGTTCTAGGATCACACACACACACACACACACACACACACACACACACACACACACACAATCACACCTGGTATTTTTTTTCACACGTCCTAGAGACTGAACTCAGGTCCTCCTGCATATGAACAAGTCTACCAGCTAGGCCACCTTCCCAGTCCTCACTATCTGTTCCTTATGGGATCTGCTCATAAAAGCCCTTGAGCCACACCGTAGCTGACCTCTGTCTCTCAAGGAGCACTTTCTAGCGGTGTGGAGAGATGGAGGCACAGTTTCTGAGCACCTGTCAGCTCAGGATGAGAGTTGAAAAGAACAAGAGAACATTATGCTGTCAGGGGGAGCTTTAGCTTTGCTCCTCAAAGGCAGATGCTGGCACATCTCCTCCCTTTCTGTCCCCGAGGAATGTTGATTCACATCTGATTGAGATGGTCCGTGAAAGATGTGTAAAGATGAGGGGTCAAAAGTTTGTCCTGTCATTTGGCCATTAGGAATCCCATACTGTCTCTCCGATTTTCCTGGGAGCTCAGGATGTCGAAGATCAGTAGACTTCAAGTCCATCTTCTGACTTTAACCGGAACTTTGGAATAGTGAAGAAGGGGTTAGACTGGGACGCTGTCTTGCTTCATTACTCTGAGCCTCAGGTTTTTACATCTTAGATGTGGGGATGAGAGCCCACTTGGGAACAATATGTGCTGTGGACATGAGGATGCATCCGGCACACAGGACTTAGGTGTAGTGGGCTTGGTTAGACAAACTGTCAGTTGAAATCACTGTGGCAGTGGGTGGGTGTGTCTGGGTGGACTGAGTTTGAAACATGAGAGAAGAAAGCTGTGAAATTAAGGAGAACGTTCTTTCAAGGCTCCGTGGTCACACTTACCCATCCCTTCATTTGAAGTTGCATCTATATCCCTCAAGCTTCAGGATAATTGTCATTTGCAAGTTCAAACTAAGAGTGTGTGTGTGCATGTGTATGTGTTTGTGTATATGGTGTGTGTGTGTGTGTGTGTGTGTGTGTGTGTGTGTGTGTGTGTATGAGAGAGAGAGAGAGAGAGAGCGAGAGAGAGAGCGAGCGAGCCCAGTCTCACGTCTCATCCCATCCACGGATGCTCTGGTCCCTTACCGCCCCTTTCCTCCCTGGGCCCTCACAGTGACCTTGGTGTCATAGCCATTCTATCAAATGGCCATGGTGAGCTCCCCAGCAGACTTTGGGATTAACTGAAAATGGAGCATCTCCTGACCAGGTGCTGTAATTTAAACTGTACACATTCCCCAGATACCAAGGTGTCAAAGGCTCCATCCCCAGCTTTTGCTATTGGGAGTTGGCAGAAACTTGAAGAGACCGGCCTTCTGGGGAATTCTAGCTCTCTGGGAATGACTGTGTCCTAAGAGGAATTGTGGGTGCTGCCTCTCCTTTTTTCTTCTCTCTTTTACTTCTAGGCCACGAGGTGGACAGCTTTGTTCCCACCATGCCCTTCCCATCACACTGTGCTTCCTTAACATATGTCCGAGGCAATGAGACCGACCACAGATTCAATCAAGCCAACTTCTTTTTTGTTGTTTTTAGGATTTGATAGGGGCATACTTTGGTCACTAGTGATGAAAGGTTGACTGAGCTGTATGTTCACTCTCCTCTTCTTCTCCATGCCTCCAACTGCTGGAAGAAAAGTCATCTTGCTTTTAGTGGCTGTGTGCCAGTGGTCCCTCTGCTTCAGAATGTCTGCTAAAACTGTAAGACCAGATCAGATCCTGTGGCAAGTCCATCTGGGGCTGTGTTTCTGGGCAATCTCTCGTGATGTTCTGCCAGGTCCCTTGTGCCCTCTGATCCCCTATAGCCAGGGGCAGCTCAATGTTCAAGGGCTCCTATTTAACTAGGAGCTGTGCATCCATTTGGAGAAGCAGATACCCTCAAAGCCACAATGGCTTTCTGATTTTGTGGTGGTGTGAGAGTTATACCAGTAGAAACCATCCTTTACACTTTGATCTTTTCCTGGGCTATTGATTTGTGGTATGAGACTCTCCTGAGATGCTGGGCAACAGCTGAGGGCCATGCTCCCAGCCAGCCTGCATGATAACGAGGACAGATGACCAGTACTCTACAGAATGCTGTTTCTTAGCCATGGATACTCAGTAGCTGAGGGACAGTCAGTGTAGTCTCTTTTCCACTTGTGGTACCGAGGATTGAAGCTAGGGGCGTATTATGCTAGGCAAGCACTCTATCATGGAATGAAATCCTCGGCCTCCTTTTATCGATAGAGTTTGAGGTGATTAAGTTACCCAAGCTGGTCTTGAACTTACTCTGTAGCCCATACAGGCCTTGAACTTGTGATCCTCTGGCCTTGGCCTCCTGAGTAAATGCGAACACCAGACCAGGCTTGGCTTTGATGAACTACTTCTCTCCCCTTCCCTCCCCTCCCCTCCCCTCCCCTCCCCTCCCCTTGTCCCTCCTTCTATGGGGAAGGCAGAGGGTGATGATTGTATTCCCTATCTCTCCCCACCTTAGTTTTTGAGACAGGAACTCTCACTGAACCTGGAGCCCACCGATTCAGTCATACCTGCTGGCCAAGAAGTTCTAAGAATTCTCTTGTCTCCAGCTTCCCAACACCACCACCATGTTAGAGATTATATTTATATCCATATCCATATCTATGTCATATATATATATATATACACATATATAGTTATTTTACATGGTTTTGAGACTAAACTCAGGCTCTCATGCTTGAGTAGTAAACACGGTATCAACTGAGCTATCTCTCCAAGCACGGCATTTTTAACTTAAAGTGTTCCCCATTTCAGATGAGCTCCTCTAGATGTAACCCCTTGTATGTAGGTCAAGCCAATGTCTGGCACCTTTGGCTCTTGTGTAACTCCAAGCCTCAGTAGGCAGAGAAAAGCTCTAACCCAAAGTTTGCTTCCCCTTCACCTCCTGGAAGAAAGACAGAACCTGGAGAGCTGGCTGTGTGGACCGTGAAGGTTTGTCTTCTGAGCTCCAGCTGTGTTTGGCTGATAACAGCACATCCTAGGAAGGAAGTGAGCTCTGTTTCCCTCCCCTCTTTCCTTTAGGGATCATGGTGAGTTGGATGACCGGTTGATAGAAACCACAGATTTTTCTCTTTTTGTCTCTGGATTCTAGAATCTGCTCTTACCCTCCTCCCTTAGTATCTTCCCACATCCTTTGACTTATCTGCACCCCACAATTCTTTATAAATAGTGTTCCATAAATTAACCTCACTTAACTGCTGCTTCATGTGTCACTGTCGGAGGGTGTCTACTATTGCTAAATTGTAAAACATCACTACCGAAAGAGGGTTTGTGTCTCTTACGCTTCTGTATTGTAGTCCAATTCTGAAGGAGGTCAGCACAGGAACTTTTAAACAGGGCAGAAACCTGGAGCCAGGAGCTGATCAGAGGCCATGGGAGATGCTATTTACTAGCTTGTTCTTCTTGGCTTGCTCAGCCTGCTTTCTTAACACACCTCAGGACCACATCCTCACAATATCTGCAGTGATCTGGGCTTTCCCGTATCATCAATTAAGAAAATGTGAGCACACATTTTCCCACAGGCCAGCCTGGTAGAGGCTTGTGCCACATTGACATTGAACTATCCAGCCCAGCTGCCTGTTTCTGCTGTGGTCTGAAGCATGAAGCCCTGGTGTGTGTTTGATGGAGGATTTTAGTTACTAAGACTCAGGCTTGAGTTCGAGTGAAGACACTATTTGTCTCAGAACATTCTCTCCAAGATCCCAGCCGCTGCACCCAGCACCTGGGACGGAGTACGGATTATAACCTGGCTGCAGAGCTCATGGGACTACCCACTTTGCCATCCTACCATAGCCCAGAGCCTTTGATCAGCAACGTTGGTTATTTTTCTGCTTATTTTCATTTTCTTCCCTATAGCTATTAGTTTATGGGAAAGAAAACACCCCCAAGCCCTAGAAACCAGAAATAAGGAAGGAGTTCAGGGCATTTTTAACACAACAAAACAAATGTTTCTCTGTTAGAAATTTCAATCGATTGCATTTACTTCCTTGTATATCTATATGAAAAGCCCCCTTTTCGAGATTTTTCTCTCTTCTCCCCTCTCTCTCCAACTAGAATTGCTGTGAGCTATCCCCAGGGCCTGGCATCTAGCTGGAGGATACATGTGAAATTGGTATCTTTCTTTTTAAAACGTAACTTCTCTTTTCAACAGATCAATAGCCCCATTGTGGTACCTTTCCTAGAGACCAGATCAGCCTTTAGTTCATAAATATCAGCTTTGACTTCCGAGTACTACGTCCGGATAATTTGATGTTTTGAGGGATGGGATCCAGGATGAACTTCTTGTTCAAGCACCTGGGGAAACACAGTCAGGCTCCTTACTTGGTTGGTAGATAGGGATTTTAAAGCACACAGTAGGCACTCAATACATTTGTGTGTGAGGGGGGGTGATACTGGCTGCTTTCTATTCTTTTCCCCATCCTGAGTAGGGAGAACCCACAATATAGTTTGTAATGTTCTGAGTGGCCAAGACACAGGGGACCTGAGGCACAGCTTTACTGAGTGTCTGTGCTCACCAGGAAGGTTGGCTGTACACACAACATTTGTTGTCCCCTTCCATCAACCTTTTAAAAATACTTATTTATTTTTACTTTGTGTGCGTGTATGTGTGCCTCAGTGTCGTGTGCATCAAGTGTGTGCAGGGGGCCCACAGGGGTCTGCCCGAAAAGAGAGGGTGTGAGATCTACTCGATCTGGAGTTGACTACAGTTGTGAGCCTCTGTGCAGGTTCTGGGAACCCAGCATGCGTCCTTTGCAAGAGTAACAAGTGCTCTTAACTCCTGAGCCATCTCTCCAGCCCCTTTCACTGTTAATCGTCATGGGAAAATACAGAAGTCCCATTTGCGGATCTGCTGGCAGATGGATGCCAAGTACCTCTGGGGTCTCCCATCAGGTTGGGCGGCAGCAGCATCCTCTGATGTCTACCTGACCATTATGGGCTGGATGATGTCAGCTTCAGCATGCATCACTCGGCGTGTGAACTGGAAGAGCCTCTGCCTACAACCCCCCAGGCCATATTCCTTCATCAGGGAGAAGGCAGGAGCTTTCTGCATTCGGGGGCTTACGTTTCATCTCCCGGGGCTGGAACATCAGGGAATATGTTGGGAGATTGCAGAGTGTATCAGCTAGTGCTCATGAAATGTTTTTAATTGCTTATAAACATTTTTTTTTTGCCAGAGAGAGAGAGAGAGAGAGAGAATAGGTCCATGTATGTAGAAGTCAGAAGACAAGTGACACTTTTGGGACTCTACTCTCTCTCCTTCCAACGTTCTGGGTTCTGGGGACCAAACTCAGGCCACCAAGCTTGCACACAAAGTAGCTTTTTCCCCCAGCTATGTCACCCCACCCCAGTCATGCCTCATCATTGTCATTTGCTTCTAATGCAGATCCTCAAGGTGACACATTCGCATCAAGAAAAGTATTACCATGTAAGATTCTACAATGTTATTTTTTTCTGCATTTAAAAAATCTAAAGCCCAACCTTTTTTTTTAGAATATGTTAATTTTTTTCTGCTGTTTCTTCTTAGGGAAGGGTGCTCTTGCTTCTGACAGCACCCCCCACACACACACACACCACTGCACTGCCTCTTGCCATTGAAATGTTATTTCTTTCATGAAATGATATCAATATTTAAGGAGATGCCTTTGCTTGCAGAAAACTTGCAAGTCATCTTGTTTTTGAACTGGTTGGGAAGGCAAAGGGGCTTTGGGCTTCTGCGGTTGCCCATGAGGAATGGCGGCTAAGGAGAAGACGGGAGTCCAGTGTGGGCTGCTGTAGGCGAGTGGCTGTTCTCACTGCCACTGGAAACATCCCACAACGGGATGTGGGATGGCTCAGTGGGGAAAGTGCTTGCCAGGTGAGCATGGGAGTCCTCACAAGATCCCTACCGCGTAGATATAAAGCCAAGCACAGCAGTATGCACTTGGAATTCCAACACAGCAGAGCCAGGGCTCTGCTCACTAGTTAGCAGGCCTAGCCCAACTGGTAAAACTTGGGCACTGAAGAGAGAACCTTCTAGGAGGTTGGCCTCTCATCCCTAGATGCACATGTGCTCACATGAACATATGCACAAGTGGTTGTGTGTGCACATGCACATGCACACACACACACACACACACACACACACACACACACACACACACACATTCTGAGAAACATTGGGCCAGTCTTGCTGTAGCCCTGGGGACATTTCAAACAGCTATAGAGTGTGCCTGTGCACAACATGGAGAAGAAAGGAAGTCAGCTTGGAGTATACACCTATTTACAACATATGTTTATTAAGCACCTATGATATATGACCCACTGTTCTGAAGCTGCAGCGGGGACATGGCTGATACGTCCTCTGCTCTCATACAGATTCCATCAAGTAACCTGGCTTTCTCAGAGGTTCACAGTTTGAGCCCCAGCAGTTCTGGGGAGACCCTTTTACTCTCTTGTGAGAACCCTCGACCAAGGAAGTTGGTATCGATCAGAGCTTGGTTTTAGTGCCCTGTTCTGCTATCTGGACCTCTTTGCTCTCTAGGGAGTATGGCCGGCTTGGCTTGCTCAGTTTTCACTCTTTAGCTGTTCTGCTAGCAGAAGCTGCAGGCCCTGATGGGCAGCCTGGGCTTCATCTCTTAAATGAGTCTGGTATAGCTAACACACCCGTGGGAAGTCTCCGCTCCAACCACAGCTCTGCTGCTGACAGCCAAGTGACCTCGAAGCCATCCCTTCACCTCCTCTTCTTTACCATGGTCATAATAGCCTCGAGGAGCTTTTCTGAATGTTCACAAACTAGCCTGTAGGGAAAGCACAGAGCTCATTGCCTGGCCTATATAGTTGCTCAATAAATGTTAGTTGAATTGAAATCTAAAAAAAAAAAAGAAGAAGTAGAAGTATGGGCCGTGAGCCTAATTCGACTGCAGACTTCATTTGGCTCATTGATTTGCCTTTAAGCAATTGATTTTATATGCCAGGGCACACATCAGGATGGTGCAGGGAACCCAATTTAGCAAACCCATTTTATCTCATGTGGATGTGATCTGCGATTGGAATCAGGGGTGTTTATACACGGAAAAGCTGAAAGCGCTATATATGGATGGCTCTGCACACACACCTGTGGATTGGGTCTCGGCGCCAACCGCAATGGCACTTTGGTGCCAGGCAGCTCCTCCCACTTTTCCTCTCAGGCCAACAGAAGTCTGGGAAGCACAGATTAAAAAAAAGCTCAGAGGGGTAGAGTTTGGCACCTCCTTATCTCTGCCAACTCTAACACACAGTGACATCCTGATGTCTCAGTGGACAAGAGCCCAGGACCCTTTGCCAGTAAACAGCAGCATAGGTGGGTGTGGTCCCCAGGAAACACTCCCAGATATCAGTGTGGATGGCAGTGTGAGCCAACATGGTGGATTTTTATTGTTTTCATGCCAGGAACAGCTGGTGCTATGCGGGGGACATCCAGGAGCCACCCCAGGCATCATTTCTTTGAAGAAAAGCTGCCTGGTTTCCACTGAGAAATAAGAGAAAGCAGACACAGCCATTGGGTTTCCCAAGAGACTGGAATGGAGACGACTTCTTACGGACAGCGTTGGAGCCAGAGAGCTGGTGTCCCAAACGAGCAGGAAGCAAGCTCGTGGGAGGTGGATGGCGAGAGCAGAGGTCAATAGCCAATTTAGGGAGGAGGAGGAAGCTACAAGAAGGGGATCATTCTGTATGGTCCAGCTCATGTATGCTCCCAGTATAAGGAGAGCAAATGTCTAGCCACCGTCTGGACACAGTCACAATGGGCATGGGGGCCATATAGGTTGGAGTGGGGGCCCTGAACCCCCTGAGCAGAGACCCATTGCAGCCTTCTGGTGGGTTGTCTCCTGCTGTCAATGTGTGAACCCAGTGTCTGACACCTACTGGTGCCAGGCAGTGTGTTCTGACGGGCTCTGACACCCACACAGCTAGTGGGTGCAGACAAGTTCAGCTGCTCATGGATTTATCATTGTCTACTGATGGTGGCCCTGCCAAGATAAGAAGCTGGTCCCTAAGGGGGACCCAGCAGGATGCCCCCTCTTTACCTAGACTGAGACTTGGGCGATTACCCTCACTGTTCAAGCGCAAGCCCCACAATGGAAGCAGTGAGATAGGGAAAATGTGAGCCACGCCTTTTTTTGAGACATTGTCCCTCCTCCACTTCAGAGCCTACTGTGCGAAACACAGTGTTCCTTTACACCAGCCTCAGTTGGGACCCTGCGGTGCAACTTGGGGGATTCGCACCATCACCAGTCACACTGGCTCCTCCACGGTGATTTCAGCATTGAGTTAAAATTGAGCAGATTAGTAAATAGATTTCCATCTTCGTGCTACACAACAAACAGCACAGGAAGAGCACATGAAAGGATTATGGGATAAAAACATCAATCGATCCACTCACCAAGGGATGGAGACTCGCTATGTCACACACGGCTGTGTCAGCAAACACCCGGAAAATGGAACATGCTAGAACCATGAAAGCTTGGCAGAGCACCTATGAGTCACCTCTCCAGGACCAGAATGCCTTGCCAGTTCCTGTCCCTCCATACAGTTCTTCTTCTTCTTCTTCTTCTTTTTTTTTTTGGTGGTGGTGGTGGGGAGTCCAGGAACCTGCACCTAACAGACTCACGTCTATTCTGACCAGTCAGTTCCTGGAGTGAGTCCCACCAGCTGCATCTTCCCAGGCCTGGCTTGATTACGTCCACATGCTGATCTATGTTATTCTTTCCTGGGCACTGGTACTGTGAGCCTGACTCCTGACTGGGGTGTGCAGCCTCCATTTGGGGGTCTTGGTAGTCATTTTGACATACCCCCACTGTGTCTAGGATAACGATATTTTCTTGGATATAGGAAAGGGACACAGGCTGGTGGGAATCTTTTCTGCCTGTGTCAAGCTTCACACAGGGTAATTATTACATCTCCAGCAGGAGGCAGGGCTCTTCACTTTAAGCAAAGAGAACCCTGGGAAGATAGTCATGAGGGCATGAATTCATCTGCTGTGGGTTTATTCCCCCAGACTAAAATGGAGTGGGGATAGACCCAGTCTGTGTGAATATGGCTAGGAGGCAGGCAACCCTCTGAGTTCAAAAGAAGGTGGTGGGCAGGAGGGAACACACATGCCTGCCCTTCCTCATGACTATACAAGTGTGACCCCAAGGAGCCTCCAGGACTTCTGTTGGGTTCAGCGGTTCCAGTGTCTGCCCTGTTTACCTCCTGTCGTGTCCTCAAGGCAGGGTGGATTCCTCCCAGCTCCCTTCTGTTTGTAACTCGACAGACTGCGTTGGTTGCCCTCCCTCCAGTCACCCTCTTGTTTGCTAATTCTGGAGGTGTCCGTTTTCTGGTGCTGAAATACAAATCCCTTTACCAGTGCGATCAAACTCGGACTCAATATGACAACCACTCGCTCGATGGCAGCGCTTCATCCCTCTGGCCCAGGAGATCTGCTAAAGAGATTGATCTGAAATTGGGTTGTGATCTTTTGGGGTGCGGTGCTTAGCTTGTACACATGCCAGTAAGTCCCAGGTGACCTCCCTCTGGTGTGGCCACCAGATGGCAAAAACTGAGAGGATGTGAGGCAAACACATCGCCAAGAGGTCTGGGAGCTTAGGTAGGACCTTTGACTGTCAGACTCTTGTTCTCATGGTTCTAGTCTCTGTCTCACGCTTAGAGTAGTCTCTGTCTCACGCTTAGAGCCATGTCCTATATTCACACCTGCCTTGGGTCCTGGAGAGGGATGGCTCTCCCTCCTCCAACACCCTATTCCTGTTTCAGAAGCCAGTCTCTCTTTGTTCTCGGCTTTGAACGCTCGCTCGGTTTTTGATGTTCTCTGGAGGCTCAGGTAGGAACCTCTGTCTTGCTCTGGCATTCACTGTGAGGAAGGAGCTGCTCAGGGGACTCCCCACGCTTTCTGCAGCCCTCATCCACATCCTGGTCATGGCTCTCTGGGCCAGAGATTAGGCTGGTCTACATGTGCTTATTTGCTGTGGACACTTGACACCGCATGCTGCCTTTTGTGGGCACTTGATAAGCCGTGTGCCTGACAGACGGCCCTACTATTTTGTATTTTACAAAATTCTAGTGAGTAACAGAGCTAGGAAGAGTAAGCCTTCGCTCCCCTTGGGTGTTCCAGGCATCTCCTAATGTAGACCTCTACTGTTTCTGTCTATGCGGTAATCCTGTAACTGGAGTTGTTAGGGTCAGAGCATCGTGGTCTTCTCAGCACTAACAAGCGAGACTCAGCCACCCTTCCCTTCTTCAGTAGGCCGACTAAGCTGGCATAGCAATAGTGAATATCAGGAAAAGAGGGGGTTAGTCAATGAGCCGCACTGAAAAGAAAAACAAGGATGTCTGGTGACCCCAAAGTCCATCTTTGGGGTTCTGACATGAAGTTTAGGTTTAAAGATTTATTTTTATTTTCTGTGTATGAGTGTTTTGACTGCATATGTCTGTGTACCATGTGTATGCAGTCCACACATAGGCCAGAAGGGGGCATTGGACCCTACAGAACTGGAATCACAATACATTAGCCACCATGTGGGTGCTGGGAACAGAAACTAGGTCCTCCTTTGCAAGAGCAACACACACACACACACACACACACACACACACACACACACACTCAGAACTGCTGGCCATCTGTCCAGCCCCTGAAGTTTGGGTTTACATAGAGGGCAACAGGTATGCAGGACTAAGGAATCCTTATCAGGTTGCAGTGCCTCCCATTACTGACCCATTATGGCTTGGCCCTTGTCTCTCCTGAAAAATAATGTAAAAGTGTTAGAAGTATTTAATCTCCTTTGAGGAGACAAAGTCTCTCTCTGGCTGGAACCAGGCTTCAGCACCTCCAAGCCTTTTCATTTGCCCAGCATGTGAGTCCTGGAAAAATTCCAGCTTCTCAAGGTCCGCTGTTTCAATAGTCTGACAGCCATGAGGGGGGAGGGGTATGAATGTCTCTTTAGAATATCTTCCTTCCTGGCAGGAAGGCTCCATTCTCCTGTCACTTCTTGTGGTTTTCTTGAAATAATAGACTCACTTCTGTTTCAATAATCAACATGTATTGAATGATCTTAGTGGCTTACAGCCATTTGAAATGATCTTTTATAACTCTGTGGATTTCCTGGGTTCAACACTTGGGGTACACCTTCTACTCTTGGTCTTAGGTGGACTGTATCACCCAAGGTTTTGCTGAGCTAAAGTAGCCAAAGTGCCCACTCATGCAAGCCACAAATCAGCCTGGTTTAGCAGGGAGAAGAAATACAGACTACTTCTCAATGGAAGACATATCGAAGAACTTCAGTCTCTTTTAATGGCTTGTTTTCTGGGTCTGTTTTGTGTTGTTGTGTGTCAGAAGGCCTGAGCCTGGGTTTTTTTTTTTTTATATAAAGAACAGGAATATATGTCTTATGGTTTTGTATCATCCCATGGTACAGGAAGAAGAACAAGAGAAGGAGGGAAGGGGTGGGGAGGGAGACATAGACACCTATATTCACCCCTTCCAGAGATGCAAAGACAGAAACACATGAGTTCAATCCCCCTGCTAACTCACTTCTCCAGTAACAGCACTGATCCCTTTAGGAGTACAGAGTGCTCAGGAGGCAACTGCCTCTTAAATGTCTCATTTCAACACTGTTGCATTGGGAATTCAGTGAGCTGTTTGGGGTCGGGGACTGCTGATAGAGGGGGCTGCCTATCAATTGGTGCTCTGCTCCCTCTCCCTGAGTCAGAGATGAACAGCTGGCTCATATTTTGCCAAGCATACATTGTGCCCTTACTCCCACCTAATCCCAACTTCTCTACTTCTATACTGGCAACTGGCCCAAGAACATGTGCTATGATCCAAGTGGGCTCATAACAGGATGGGAAAAAAAAAGAACAGAACAAAGACTTCATCCGCAGAGGCTATGTAAGTGTGACATAGCAATTTCTTTTTGGGTTGAAACATGCCATCATGGAGGGAGACTCAACAAGAGACAGGAAGTAAACAACCTGAGTTTCAGGAAGTCCCTGAAACTTAGCAGCTTTATAAGAACCCTCTTCATTGTTATGGAAGCGGAAACAACTCCTGGGAGAAGAGACTGACATGTCCATCTGTCTTTAGACTTTTGTGAGCTATTCCCCTTGCCAGGAAGAGCTTTACAAAGAGATAGCTTCCTCTGAGTCAATTATACATTTCTAAGTATCCCCTTGTATGTACTTCTACAAGTACAGACTTCATTGAATAATCAGAATGTGGCCCTGTCTTAGTCAGGGTTTCTATTCCTGCACAAACATCATGACCAAGAAGCAAGTTGGGGAGGAAAGGGTTTATTCGGCTTACACTTCCATACTGCTGTTCATCACCAAAGGAAGTCAGGACTGGAACTCAAGCAGGAGCT